>VWZW01001401.1:64639-110629 GCA_013397115.1 Edolisoma coerulescens | reverse complement strand
AAATCATGGATGGTAAAACAAGCAAGCAAGGAAACAAACAACAAAAAACATGACAACAGTTTTCCAGGTCTGTGTCTGTTGCAGAAAGGAACAATTGTTGCCAGTCCAAAATATCTGTGTGTATAGGTACTAAAAAAATATTTAACATTAATATTTTTTTTTTAAGCCTTTTTTTTCAACACAACAGAATTTTTTTTTCTTTTTTTAGTATTTCCACCTCCCAGAAACACAAGAAGGAAAATCTCTCAGGTCCAAAAAACAGCACAATTCAAGTGAAATAATTTATTAAACTGTTATAATTTTTCCTCCCAATCAGTAAATTAGAGACTCCTTTGCTGAAAAATTATATTTCAGTTACACAGGTACTTTTTTAGCTGATAACCAGAGAGGCATCAGGTTTGGGTTTCTTTTCAAATGCTTATTTCTACAAACTATTTACTGTAAATTCATCAAAACTGCATCTTAAGGATTCTAAAATGGATCCTGCAGCTCAAAGTTGACAGCAGTGTGGTTTTAAGGCTGTGGGGGTAGACCTCACACACAAACAGATGGAATGGCATTTGTCATGACATCACGGGATAAAGTTGTTTTATCCTAGAGGTTTACTTTTCTTCTGGCTAATGTAAGTAAATTCTATTACTGGAAAATGATATAAATTAACGCATTTTCTCTACCTGTGAAGGAAAGAACAAAGTCTTGAGTAAATCACAGCACATTTAACAGAATGATTTCAATGTTATTTCTACCCGTAACTATAGAAATCCAAAATCCTGCCTTAACCCTCAGTAAAGTTCTTTACCTTGACTTCCATGGGTCTTTACCCAATTTCAGCCTTAGAAATGAAACAAAGAGCTCTAGCAATTTTGTCTCAAACCAAACTCTTCTGAGTTTCTCCCTTCCCTCTGCGTCCTCCAGGCCAGTTTGGGCAGTTATTAAAAAGAATTTTATACAAATACTCTCTTTGCATATATATTTTTGTGTGGTTTTTTTCCTGTGATTTTTTTTTTTTTTACATAAGTCTTTGCTGGTTTACACCCCACTGCCATCCCCACTGCAACCCACTCATGGCCAGAAACCACCAGATACATGCGCTTACTTGGCTTCCACTTTCCAAACCAAAGACATGATGATCTGGTCACCGTAAACAAAGTTAACTGAAACCTGCATGAATAATTTAATCACTCAGTGAGGATTGGCCAGGCAGGCAAGATGAAGCTGCTGCCCCCAAATTATTAAAGGCTTTTATAGAACCATAAAAAGAGCGATAATTCAATCATTTTTTTTAAAGGGCACTAAATATAATGCTTATTAAATGCTGGGTACAGCTGAGGTGTGCACTGGGATGAAATAGAAAGCATGCTCAGCAGCAATATGCCAAATGCATGTTTTTCCCTTTTGCTGACAGGCAGATAACCTGACCCAATTAATAAAAAGTACTCTACTGATTTTTATTCCCCATCCCAACTCCTTTTGTTTTTGAACTGATCTGCTAAGTCATGGTACACTGCTAGAAAACAAACTAACAAGCAAACAAATAAACGCACAAAAAAACCCCAAAAGCACACAAAGCTTCTAAGAGAGGAGTTTATACTTTCCATGATTTTGCTTCCTGTGTCAAAGTGCCATGTTTTGTATTGAAAATAGAGACTGAAGTAACAGGAAGCTTCCAGGGAAAGAAAATATGTGTACTCTGTCCTGCTCTACTGCTGACTCACTCCCAAGTTGAGAAGTTGCACTTCCTGCTCTTAACATTTGCCTCGTTCCCTTGACCATTGGATTAGGGTTAATGCTATTTACTAACCTCAGTATGGCAAGACAGTGCATTAATGAGACACAATTCTGCCTCAAGAAGAGTCACATAACTCTGAATATTTTGCTCTGATTTCATCAGTAATTGTATAGACATTACATTTCTTGTGGGAAGCAAGAATTACCAGACCAATAAGGGAAAGCGTCCTGCTGATGAAGGAAGCAGAAAATGTTGGCGTCCCATTACATGGGCATGGGTAAAGATGTTCTCCTTACCTTATCATGCTCTTAAATAAAAATTAAGTAAGAAAAATGACAAGACAAAACAAAACAAAACAAAACAAAAAAAAGGAAAAAGAAAAAAGAAAGAAAGCCTGCTCTGTAGCATCTTAGTGGTTGTAGAATGTCTTCTTTGTAGCCTGCAATTCCTTGCACTGCGCAGTTCTGCCAGCACGGGTTTGTGAAAGGCTCGACCCACCTGACCTCCTGCTATGGCAGGGTGGCCTGCTTAGTGGATGAAGGAAAGGCTATGGATGTGGACTCCACCTGGTCTTCAGTCAAGTCTTTGACGCCGTTTCCCACAGTATTCTCCTGGAGAAACTGGCTGCAAATGGCTTGGATGACTGCAATCTGGAATTACATCCAGCTGGTGTCTGGTTACCAGCGGTGCTCCCCAGGGATCTATGGTTCTGTGTTTATGTGCAGCCTAAGAACCGGACAAATTACTGTGTTTTCTTCACCTGAATTGAGGAATGGCTTTTAACTCCACAAGCAATGAACATAATAGATCTGTCCTACTTTGAGTTGTTGTGAATGCCTGTCTCTATTCAGTCTCCTTGCACCGCACTGAGAAACTGCTGCTCCGCTCACAGTTTGATCATTCATTTCAGTGGACAAATGCACCACAGGAAGGGTCTGGCCAGATGAATTGTCCAGGTGACTATCATTGCTGATGGGGGTATTTCTGTTTGCAACTATCACTCTGAAAATACCTTAGATTATTTTTTCTTCATATTGTGAAATTCTTATTAAGCTTGTATTTTTCTTCCCCAATCAGAAGGTTTTAAAATCAATATAAAAACAGAGAATATTTAATTCACAGTTTTATTGCCTTATTTTTTCTATCATTATTTTACTCTAGGTGTTCTTGGTTTTCAATTCATTATGAATTTATTAAGATTTTTATTAGACAGGGTTCCTTTATACCTTTTTTTTGCATTTGTTAGATTATTACATTTTAATATATATTAAAAAAATCTTTGAATGGAGGTGAAACTTGCTTTAAAAACAAACTGATAGGATATTCAAAGGCATTTCATAGACCAAGGACCAGATGGGTCTTAGGTGCCTAGCTGCCTGCTGAGGATTTGAGCCTAAATTCCTAGGTTATGAATGTTCAACCTACCTGATATATAATTTTAATAGGACTTGATCTAATCATTGAAAAGCAACTGAAAGACTGCCACCAACTCCAGCAGACTTTGAATAAGGTACTGGAATAAGGAGCAGAATGTTTTGTGGTGCTGATACGTTATATAAAATTTAATTCATTATCAAGTTTACAAAGACTACCCTTTTCCCAGCTGACTATTGTGTAAATATCTTAAAACCCTGTGGGGTTGAGATGTCTTGGCCTGCTTCATGTTCAGTGTTCATTTTCACTCCAATTATTTCTTACTTGCTTTATCTACACATATAATCTACCCATTCCTCCCACTTAACATATCCTTTGAACTTTTCAAATGCCTTCTGCTCCTCCTTTTTATCTTTGCTTTACCACATCCTTGTCTCTTGTCCTATTTTTGATACTTTTTACTGGGATGAATACAGTTGGTATCCATCCTCTATACCTGCCAATTAGATACAGAACTTCATACTTCTTTTTTTTTCCTCTTCTTCATAATGGTCGATTTTCTGCACTTCTGTTGATATCATTTCACTTACTGAAAATTATTCCATATATTAGATCCAAACCAGTCTCAAAAAAAAGAAAAGGGGAAGGGGGGGGTGATGAGGGAGAGAAGTTACATTACCTTCTGAGATTCTATTTTCACATATCCAGAGGAATAATTCATATCTGAATATATTATGATCACTAAAGTAGACCTTAGTTGCTCAACTACTTCTGTTGCATATATCCATGCCTTGGCTTATCAGAGACCAAGTCCAGAACAGTTTCTGACTGCACTTGCTGCTAAGTACAATTGATAAAGGAGCTGATGACCACACTGTTCCTCCCTGACCCTCCAAGTATGGTCCAGTCATTAGCAAAAGACATGAGATTTATCTTTAATGGATGTTCAGCTAAGGGAATAGGAAGCCGGAGATGGAGAAGGAAAATGAACAGGCATATGTAATGAACTGATTGATGCTTTATTTTTTCTGCATCCTTTTCAGAAATCTAAATGCCATCAATGACTTACATAATCCATTGTCAACATTTATTCTTATTTCAGTTATCTCCATAGTGGTAGGCAAGCTGCTTATATCATTTGTCTCTTCAGGCATAGTGTCTTCCCTCTCTTATTACTTTAATCAATCATTGTTAGCTTATGTATAGCACATATCATTGCTGCTGTTCTGTGGTGTGTCAGTCATTCATGCCAAACAGACTAGCTAGCATCCCCGAAGGACCTCTATAAATGGAAATTCTCCTTTGCAAGCTGTTAAGCTTAAATGAGAGCATGAAAGCCCTTGCATGAACATCATAACCTTCTACAGTGCAGAAGGCTTTGATAACAGTGATGTCAGCACTTCCCAAACCAACACATCTCCAGGCAATGCGATGATCCTGTTCACAGCTCTGCACCGCTGCCATATAAAAGCCATCAGCAGAGAGACAGGCTGAGGTCCAGACCTGTGGCAAAACCCAGCTGCCTCCCATTTCACTTTAAATGTGTGCCCAAGGCACTTTATTTAACAGTTTATTAGATATTAATTTAGCATTCAGTATCCTCTTTTTGTCAGACTGACGCGGGTTTTCTTCCATATGCGCGTCGCTAATAACATGGTAGGCTCTGACTCTCTGCTCAGAGCTCTGTAAGGTGCAGGGGAAAAAAAAACAAAAGCCCACTCTTCTGTGCAATGTTGATGAGTCTGTGTCAGGCTGAGAAGCAAAAAGGAAATGAAGACACAGAGCCAGGGTTGACTCAAGGTGAAATCCTAATCCATCGAGGACTCATAAAACCTCTGAGATGCACAGCTGCACTTGGAATACAGGGCATGAGAAAAAAAGAGAAGTGGTTGGTTACCAGTGCCTCCCCACTACAAGGAACTTGTATGTTGTTTATGTCCTGCTTCATCTGTGAGGCCACATTTCAGGAACTAGTTAAACATTATGCTGATGACAAGTCTTCCCTGTAACATAACTGAAACAAAAGTGTCATCTGATCCTCACCTCGCCACTCATGTTTGCCCATTTGCTCTTGTGCTTCTTCTGTGGAAAAAACATGGACTTTATTAGACTAATTTTGCACCTTAGAATATACCATTCTAGAGTGCCAATTCTGTGCTCTGATTCCAGTAATGGCTCTATCTGATGGGTGCAGTGTAGAAGTAGAGCATATTTCACCATCCGAGAATCTGTCTCAGTGTTTTTATTAAACCTTCTTTGGCGGACTGCCGCTGTTACGTCAAACAGAGAACAACAGGGAGGATTTAAATATCCATTTCCACTGTCTCCCACCTCAAAATAATCTTTATATTTATTATGCTGATTCTTCCTAGTTGGTCAGTTATGTGATTCAGCAGCATTGATGTTCCACAATTCCACCTGTTTGCATTTACTCTATGGCTGCCAAGGGAACAATGGGGAAAATAATGCTCTTGTGAGCCATTCTGTTCACTATGTGTCAAAAAGTAATTTGAATCAAAGAGTCACTAACTTAATTGATGGCGATGGCTCCATCCAAAAAACAACCAAAGAATTGATGTTGTGCAAATTGCACATATATTGCTCTTGAATTTGTGAGCATATTCTTGTTTGCCTTGACAGCATGTAAATTACCTTTTGGACAGCTCAACACATTACTTAAGATGTGGCTGTGTGTGAATTTTTAGCTGCTTACAGGGGCAATAACAGCCTTCCTGTGAAACTGAAACTCATGTTCATCTTCCTGGGTTTTGGATTTTGTTTTTGGTTTGTTGTTTGTTTGTTTGTTTGTTTGTTTTTTCTCTCTTTTGCTAATTCATGGCACATACTAATTATTGCTTAACATCCTGAGTTTTAACCCCTGTGCCTTTTCAGCAATGCAGCATGCCAAAGAATACAGCAAGGCATGATTCCTTCAGCAGAGTAAAACTGAAGTTGACTAGAAAAGATCCAGGTAAGTGCCTGGGAAGGACACACAGTTTCAGAGACTTATTTAAGATATTTATACATTAATTGACATCAACTAATTTTAAACTCTTGTGTGACTTACCTGAAGTCAAACTGTAGTTGCTTGAGGTTCCTGATACAGTTGGTGTAAAGAGATAGGTGACATTCAGAAGGGATTCACTACAGTTTCTGAAGATTTTGGAATCACAGAACAATAAAAAGGCCTGGGTTGGAAGGAGCCTTAAAGTTCCTCTAGTTCCAACCCCCCACCATAGGTGGGGACACCACCCACTAGGTCAAGACGCTCAGGGTCTCATTCAACCTGTCCTTGATCACTCCAAGTATGGGAAATCAAGGAACCAGGGCCTTGGTGTTGAACTAAAAGGTCTATTTTACCTTACTTTGAAATGGGTTCACTATTCACAATATATTTGTTTAATATTAACTCCAGAAGGCAACGACTGAAATCAATATTTATCATTTCAGGGACTTTTCAAACACATAGTCATGGTATTTGTTGTAGAAACCTATAAATGCAAACAGAATGGGCCAAAGATGAGTGAGGAAACAGGGCTAAAAGATAAACATGACTTACCAAAATCCCAAACTAAAGTTTTTTGACAGATGAGTTTATACAAATATATCTGGGTGAGCATGTATGTGAACTGTGATGGTTTTCTTAGATAAGGAAATGATTTCAGAAAATTTTTGTGGTTTTTTTTTTTTTTTTCAAATTAGAAAATAGAAACATGGCTAGTGGGAACCAAGCAGCAAAAATTCAATATATTAATATTTTTGTATCTATCTACATGTGTGTGCAAAATATGCCTTTACTTTATATCCATTAAATGAATACTCTTAAAGACTAGTACAAATACACTGCAGTAGCTACAAATACACTGCACATCTCAGAAGACTAACATGATATTAGCCAACCCTGAGAAAGAATAAGCTAGAACACACTAAACTGAATCATTCCTCTAGTTTCAACCAGATCTATACTATTTAACTTCCTTGTCCAAGTTGTTTGGGTAGCAGAAATGTTATCCAATGTACAGCTCATTAGGCAAAGAACCACGGTTAATTTTTGGCCCATTCCACAAAGGAATTAAATTAAACCAGTGGACTAAAAACCATGGTAGCAACCCGAGAGCAGCTTCTTTTTCTTCAGGTAGTGACACAAGTCACAGATCATGTTTTCTCCATAAAGGCAAACCCCTGAGAAATTACATGTGTTTATATTTGTCCTGGACTGAGAAAACTGAATGGGAAAAGCAGTTGCATCTTCCAGAACCAAAAAACTAATACCAACAGCACAGTCCTGGCGAACAATTCCACTCCAAAAACTAATTCCTGAGTGTCTTGTTACACATTAAAAAATCCAATTCCACAAAGAGTTCCTCTCTCACAATTATCTGAAATACCATAATCTCATAAAACTGAATACAAACAAGGCATGTATCATGCTGTTTCCTTTTTTTTTTTTTTCCAAGGGCCAATGTTGTTTGCACATGAAGAATATCCAGCCTAATGTTACTTGAGATGTCTGCAAAAGGACCTTATAGAACTTCTAAGAACAGATTTTAGAAAAGTTGCACCAATAGTTGTTGATTTCAAAATGTTAAAAAACATCTTTCTTTCCATAGTTTCTGCTTCAGACACTTTTTTTTCTTTAATTCCTTCTCTCATCCAGTGGGTTTCTTTGCATCTGTGTGTCATATCAACTTGAACCTGAATTTATAATGGCATAAACGTAGAGGAACATTCATATACTTAGCTCAAATTCTTTTGTTATTTCACCCTTCCTTTTTATTTTTGCTGTGGGTGAATTATAAAGTTCTGCTGAAAATAATCAACACAAAATTGTAAAAAAAAAAGCTTCTTTTCCATTCTCAATACTCTCATAATGTTCTATGAATATGAATCACCCTTGGCAAAGGAAAAAAAAAATTAGGAAAAATCACCAGCTTTCAATGCCTGCAAGAAAATACTGATTGACTTAACAACAACAAAATATATACAATTAATCAAAAGCATGCCTCCTTCCCCGAAAAAAAAAAATCATAATGTATCAGTTTGGGGCATTAATGTATCTGATAGAGTATTTTGAGTTCCTACAAGGCTCCATCTGCTGATAAACCTCCTCTAGAACTGGCTGTGATGCAACATATTTGAACCCTCTAGAGGCAGCTGAGGAACATTAAGATGCCATTAATGTTCATTTTACATGTCTGAGCTCTTCTTCTGGTTGGGCTTCCTTTGTAACATGTGACTGTAGGGTTTTTTCCATCCAGATGTCACAGTGCAAATTTGTATTTGTTTATGGTATTTAATAATATCTTCTGGACGAGCAGAACAGTCTTAGAAGGCAGTGTGTTTTCCTCAGACGAAAGTTGTAGCTGCTATATGAATATGCAACGTTTTAATGCAGCAAAATTAAAAAGGAAAATAAAAGAAAAAAGTGCCACTCACAGATGAAGAGGATGAAAGCAACCAGTAGCAACATTGCTAGGTTTTCAAAATAAGGTTTTAATGAGAAAGAATTGGGTCTTGATACAACACAAATTGGACAATTTACATGCTTAAATTAAGCCTGTGTTTAAATTGAGCACAAGCACTTTGCTGCCTGGGGATTCAGTGAAGATCCATTTTAAGAAATGTCCTGGTAACCATGAAGTGTACCAGGCAAGTACTCTGAACCAAGACAGGTTGCTTCTTACTCCCTTTCTGATTCTTCTGCAGGTCTTCAGGTGCTCTGATCTGCTTTCCCATGTGTGCTTGCACCCTTCACTCACATGTTAGTCATGATCATATCTTCTGAACCTGTGGGCCTTGCCTGTTGCTCTCCTGTGGGCAGGAGAAATGAAGTGCTAGAGGCAATGCTAGAACATGTTTTTCTTGCCAGTGGAAATGTTAGTGGCAGTGACTACTGACAGGCACATGTAATTTGTCAGAGGGTTTCCAAGGTACCACGTTACCTTTGATCACAGAGGAAATGGCTGAAAGACCAAAATCAGTAATGTTTTCCTTTGCTCCCTTTCTATAATGGTGGTTTCAGGATTGGAAGCTGATGGGGCTGATGTTGATGCAGACTGGAGCAATGAATCTATTTTTCTTTTGCTGTATTTTTGAGCTCTTGGGATTCAGGTTTTCGGCATTTCTCAGCATTTGCAGGATCCAAAGTAGATTCCTGCACCCTCACTAGCTTAAAAAAGTCTTTAATTGAAGCATAAGGTACTACAATACCTACAGCCCAGCCCTGAGACTTGTCGATGTATGACACCTCACGGAAGTCAGAAGGAATCTTATCATGGACTTGCCTGAACTCCCATCAGCAAAATGGACTCAGTAGGGCAAGTAAGGTATGAGCAAACTACTTTTTCATGACTCAAAGTAAATTGTCTAGATTTGCCACTGATTCTCCTGGCAGTCTTGAAAACGCAATATGCCTCACCTTGATGATTTGTAAACCACAGATATCTTCGCACACCCAGTTTTGAAAAGGAATTTGACGACCGTGTCATGGAAACTGGAGAGCAACCTTTGAGCTCTAGATCTGAAGGAGAATCTATTTTTGTCAGATGTGTCCACATGACATGGAGGACTAATGCTGATTTTATTTCACAGGAGGCATTACACAGTGGCTGATCTCATCACAGCTTCAGGCAAGTTGTGGTGCTCCAGACTGCCACGCATTTTGATTCCCTGTGCCATTCTGATGCAAGCAGAGAAGGATGCACCCAGAAAAAAAGGGGGAAAAAAAAAAAAATCATCTTCTCCTTCCTCTTAATGATGCCAAATGTGAATGGTGCAATAAAGTACATGTGTAGCCACATTAGCTTCTTTCCAAAATGAGGTGCACAGAAATCGAGAAGTGCCCATCATGCAGTATGAATATGCAAGTAGTCATTACAAGAACCATGCTCCCAAATGTGGCAGCGAAGCTTTGGAGGTCTGACGAAGATGATTTCATGCCATCTGCCACCTGCTTCTGAAGGATAATGGCTGGCTGGTGTGTATGAGGCTTGTTCTAAATGTTATCATACTGTCTTCTTTCTTAAATTATGTGGCTAAAATGAGCCTGTCTTTGTTTTATTTCAATTGACACCAGATGCAGGGACTTGGATTCGGGTTTTCTGTTTTGCAAACACAGGCTTGGCAAAGAGAAAGGAGGAATGATAGTCAAAGCAGCTCCAATAACAGAAGAAACCTTTCCGATAAGCCTTCACTTCATCTGTAAGAAGAAGAAACAAAAAAACAACAGAGGATTTGACATTGCCCTGACCGACATTAAAGGAACAAAGAATTATTGTTTCAGGTCTTTTTCTAATTCTATTGCTGCTAATAATATTGATCATCATTATAAAAATCCAGACCTAAAATACATTCTCTGTATCGATCTGGCACACTGAAAAAGTGAACAAATAGTGGTATCAGAAATTTCTAATAGTTAAAGCAATCAACAGATTTGAAGTTTTTTATCTCAGCCTTTTAATTCTCTTTCATGTTATCCTAATACCTTGACTTTTTTTTTCTTTTCTTAATTTTTTTTTTAATTTAACCAATAATAACAGTAAAGCACGAGGAATTTGGTAATGTCTGTCTTACCAAGGAAATCTGAAAGAGAAGTTCAGTCCTCAGCAAGGTAAAAATTGTTCCCCTTCCTTTAACAAACATGCCATGGACTATTCTCCAAATGTCACAATTTTAAATCAACATGAGCCTCATCATTACCATCTAATCTTGGAGCAGCTCTTACAGAAAAGAAATAAAGAGTAATCCTCTAGCTAAGTTGTGTCCCATCTAGGACAAAGGCAGTATTTTGTTTATGAGCCCCTCTGATGCTGTCTTTCTTCTCTGGAAGCCTGAAATGAGGCACTACTACAGTAAACTGACCCTTTCCTTCTTGCTTCCCCTTCTTGGGAAAGTGTTGCCTTTTTTTTATTTATTTATTTTTTTATTTTTTATTTTTTATTATTCCAATATATCTAGAAGATTAACCTGGAACACTTTGTTCTTTTAAACAGCACAAGTAAGGCGAGAAAAAATGCAGTACAAAACGCTTTACCATGCCACAATGCCACAACGTTAGATGACTGCACACAGAATGGAACTTTGCTTATTTTTGCTTTAAGGAAAAAAAGCCCAGCACATATTTTGTATGCAGAGGACATGACCTGTTCATATTAAAAATGGAATGTTTTTTCTTCTAAAATACATTTGGCAAGCACTGACACCTTTCTTCTCCCCTCACTCTCTGTCAAGGGGCACAGGGAGTGGGATGTCCCGTGAGGGCAATCCAAGGTGACCCTCACCAACAGAGATGTCTTGTGGGGTCCTGAGACAAGAAGCGGAGATAAGGAGCTGTGAGGGAATGAATCAGACCCAGGGTCTATCCACACATGCCATCAGGATGAAGAAGAGATGGAGCTGGAGAAAAGTCACAGCATCATCTGAGGCATGACTCCAGGAGATGAGGTCTGAGGTCCACTCAGGGCTGGAGAACAGGATCTTGTGGTGTCCTTGGGGCAGGGACTTATGTCCAGGACTGAGGTGAAAAGGGACTCCCCTCACTATGGCAGTGAGCAGACAGGGGACTTGGGTGATGGGCAGGGTCATTCAGGAGAACTAATCCCATATGTGCTTGGCAGAAAATCAAGCTGTTTTTCAAAGGCTGCTTCAGCTACAGCCAGGTGACAGTGGCAGTGCCACTGTGTGCTCTCCACAATCTTACCAGTGTGACCCATAGAAGGGACCATGTCTCCTTTCTCATTTCCAGACCTAGGCCTCCCTCTGAGGTGAAGACTTCACATGCTAGAATGCCTAGCCCTCAGACAGACTATATCATACACTGACCAATTTCCTTTTCTACCTCAAACACTCACTTTCTTTGTCTTTCTTCTCCTTAAAAAACAATAAACAAGACTGACCTGAGGTACCTATATAAGTTAAATTCACCTTAAAATCAGTGTAGGGCATTGTAGGGCATTACAGAGACGTCAGTCACAGATTGTGTTGTACTACATATTAATAAGAGAGGTGGGAAGTATCCTGAAAGGAGGAAAGGAAAAATTAAGGATATTTTGCTCTGTTTATTTTTTTTTTCCTGAAGGAACTTAAAAAGCAAGTAAAGAACTGCAGAAAATATCTGTATAATTCTGTTATATGCACTGTATACAGAGCCTAACCATTAATGTAGCAGACTTCATGGACTCTAATAAAGAGGAAATTACCCTATATTTCAGCACTGTGTTCGCAGAGTTCCTCCTCATGTTTACAATCAGTGGGTAGCTATTGAACTCACAAAGCTTTTTTTCCCCTCTGCCTAGCAGTCTGCCATAGTGAGGCATATTACTATGGGATGTGCAAGTGAATTTAAAATAAGCAGCATTTCTCTTAAATGCTTGCAATTTTCTGGTTCCTCATCCCCTAGCAAATGCCTCATTGTGTTCAGCTCATATCTACACATTTTTCCATGCAGCTGTTTTTGTGTTATTTTTATTATTTTTGCTTTCCAAGGTTAGGGTGGGTTTTTTTTTGTTTTGTTTTTTTTTTTTTCCCAGAGTGGCTTAAACTATAGGCATAGATTATCCAGATGTATACAAATGAGCTTCTCCATAAGTTCAAAGCCACTCGTAAATAAGGGAAATATGGAATTTTCCCCTTAGCTGCTACTAAAGCCTTACATATCTCATAAGATCAAGATACATCTCTGGCCTAAACATAAGTAAAAGTCCCATCTTTTCAGGGGAATAGAAGTTCATTTTCTCAATCACCCAAAATTAAAATTTTAAAGGAATTGTCCAGCTTTCCTCTGGAACAGAAAGTAGCAAGGATATTAAATGTGTATATTGCGAGCTACATAACGATATATATAAAACAAATATATATACATACATACAAGCATATACATTTCTCTTGTTGCTACTTCTGCTACAATAGAAAGGCCACCAAGATATAATTAAGGTCACAGGCTTAAGTACCAGCTGAGGAAGAGCAAAGTACAAAATAACACCATATAATAAGTCAGCTGGAAGTGTGTAGAAGAAGAAGAGGGAAGGGAAAAGGTGGCCTTTAAAGACACAGACACAGACAGAGGCAGAACTTCTTACTAGTGAATTTTGACTTTTACAGTATTTCGGTTTCCAAAATTTCCACAAAACAGAATGGTGCTTTAATGGATGGGAAACTAATATTATAAAAAAAACCCAAACAAACAAAAAAACCCCCAACAAACAAAAAAACCAACCGACCAAACAAACAAACAAAACAACAACAACAACAAAAGAAAAAAACCAAAAAACCAAAAAAAGTTGAAGATAAACCAAAACCAATACCCAACCATGAAGCACAATTATTTTTATCTCTTTGTTGAGAAAAATTTCCATTCTCTGGAATGGCATTCGAAAAGCGTCTCACAGACACACTCCCACTAGACACATCATGTAAACCAGAGGAGATGTATGTGAAGACAAACCTTCAGCTATGGTTTGTTTTAAAGCATAGCACAGCTCAGTTGATCTGCAGTCTGAAATTTGCTTAATGGCTTATGTGTCTCATTTTCATCCCCTAGTAATATTCACTTTCACATTCAGAAACTCCTGCCTTCTTCCCATCATCTCTCTCTGCTCTCTCTCCTCCCCTCCCAATAAGGTTATTTGGGACTATTCAGAGATCTCTCACTTCTTCTTTGTTAAAGTCTGTTTCCTAAAGGCCCACTCCCGCCTGGTGGATATGTACTTTAATTAAAAGCAATATATCTTTCTTTTTTTCTTTCCTTCTAATCTCTATCTATAGGTTTGTCCTTGGAGTTTCCATTCTTCAGGGCAAGGTGAATGGAGTTCACTTGTTTGCCTGGGATATACCTAGTAAATTTAAGACACTAAATAAAACAAACCTAGGGAATTTTAATTATTATTATTGTTAGTTTAGTGTAAGCCCTGAAATATGACACTCAACAGGAGGAGAAACAAAGGGGTAAGAATTCTTTAAAAACTGTCCCCAAGGCTGCTTAATTTTTGCCTCAAATAAGAACAGGTCAGTCTTCCTAAAATTGAAAACTGCCTAGGTGAAGTCAATGGCAAAGTTGCTATTGGCTTCAAAGGAACCAAGGTTTCACCTTTTATCTTAAAATGTAAGCTCCTCTGCTACTGTAAATCAGTGTCATTCCTCTGACTTGAAATCAATAGAGGTCTTCTGATTCACACTTCCTCCACGTACCTCTGTATTCTCACTGCCTGTGACATGAGTCGGGGCACTTTCCCTCAACTTTTCACTGGGGCAGTAAAGTCCTTCTGTGTCAGAGCACTCTGGTGATAAGGAAGCATTTCACGACACATCTGTTCCTTCCTCACTCTGACACCAGTGGCACAGTCCTCATGAGAGAAGAATACAGCATTTTCTAGGTGGAGAAGGCTGTTCTTCGGCCTTCTGTTTTTTTCTGAAGGGAAGGACATTGCCAGGAAAGTGAAGGCAATCAGTGTGGGGAGGTAAGGGAGAGAAGATGGAACACCAGGACGAGTTCAATCTTCAGGAGCTAAACTATGAGATAGCTGAAGGCATAGCCTGACAACATTTAACATCTGGTTGGGAATGATGAAAGTTATTATTCTCAGTAGGAGGAATAATGTTTACTTGTGGATAGCCCTGGACTTCTTGGAACACATCCAATGCCATAGCTGGAGACAGGGGAAGTGTGCACCAAAATCTTCCAAGTACGGTGCTTAAAAGTTTGGACTCCATGTTCAATGAGCTAAATAAGCAGCCTAATCTTCTGCAATGAGTGCTGGTGTGCTGGTTTTGGCTGGTGTAAAGTGAATTTTCTTCATAGTGGCTGGTGTGGGGATGTGCTTTGGGTTTGTGCCGAACACAGGGTCGATAATACAGAGATGTTTTTGTTATTGCTGAGCATGTGTTGATAACACAGAGCCAAAGCCTTTCCTGCTCCCTGTACAGCAAGGCTGGATGTTAAGAGGAGACACAGCCAGGACAGGTGACCCCAACTGACCAAAGGGATGTTCTAGACCATGTGACATCATGCTCAGTATATAAAGTTGGGTGAAGAAGGAGGAAGGGGGAATATTTGGAATTACGGTGTTTGTCTTCCCAAGCAACCGTTCCATGTGATGGGGCCCTGCTCTCCTGGAAATGGCTGAACACCTGCCTGCCAATTGAAGCAGTGAATTAATTCCTAGTAATTATTTTTCTTTGCTTGTCTGCACAGCTCCTGCTTTACCTATTCAGCTGTATTTATCCCAACCCATGAGTTTTCTCACTTTTACCCTTCTGGTTCTCCCCCAGATCCTGCAGATGTGGGAGTGAGTGAGAGGCTGTGTGGGGCTGAGGGCTGCCTGGGGTTAAACCATGACAGCTGAGTACTCGGGATCTTTTCAAGGCAGCACATTTATTTAGGTGTTCCGATTTGGGTTGAAAAGACCACCTCCAGGCCATCAGAGAGGAACAAGTGCCCAAGTTTCAAAAAGAAACAGAGGATGGGTTGGTGCCTGTAAATGATACTGAGCTACAGGATACAATGTCTTATTTAGAAGATTCATCTTTTCAGTACGCAGAGCACCAGCAGGAAAGTTAACAGCCTGTCCTTCATTCTGCCAATTAATGGAGGTGCACTTTGAGCAGCAGAAGTATCGCTGTGCAGCTCCCTGGGTTTTCTCGGAGTTGGGCACTGCTGAGACAAGCCGAGTGTTTAAACAGATCCCTAATACAACTGCAAATATTGCCACTTCCCCCTGTGGAACTGAATTTACTTGTATTATTCCGTTTTTGGTTTTTTGGTTTTTTTTTTTTTCCCAACTACAGTAGTGCCAATAGACCCAAACTAAGAATGGGATCTGAACTCTGACTCTGAAAAGGAAATGATCCTACCAGATGGGCTGACAATTTAAATAGTCAGAATAGACAAATGAATACTGTCAGTCCCATTAGACAAGTGGGGAACTCATTAAATATTGTGCCCAAATTATACAGTTATTTAGGGGTAGAAATATGGGTTGAACCTAGATCTCTTTCCAAGCTGAGTGCATTAGCCACTGTGTGTTACAAGGCCAGAAAGGGCAATTTTAGGCAGGAAAGAAAAGGAATCAAGGGAGCAAGCAGCAGAGTTGTTAATGTAGCTGTGGTTTTGCATATGTGTGAGAAAGGAGAGCAAGGGTCATTCTGCAGAGACATAAAAAGAAAAGAATAAAGATTGGAAAGTGACTCAGGAAATAACTCTGCAAAAAGATGGAGCAATTAGCCTTTTCTTATTTTCTTTCTTTGCATTATTCCTCTAAACTTTATTGATTTTTTTAACCATGTAGATACAACGTTTTATTTTTTGTTTTATTATAGAATTCACCATCTCTTCAAATTCCAATTGATCTGGCTTTTGCTTTAATCATCCAATTAATACAGCTCCAGAAAAACTCAAGGGAGATGTTCCTAATGCTGAGAACAAAAAACCATACAGGCAGAGCAGTGCTTATGACCCTGTTGGAGGCTTTTTGATTATGCCTAACTACTGTGATCAATACTTCAGGACTTTTAAAAAGATGCATATTGGGTGAAATGTAAATGGTGATTTTATTTTTTTTTTTTCCTCTCAGCAGGTTTTATTTAAAAGCAATTTGCTCCATTCTACCTGAGTCACACAAATGCAAATTTCAAATGCTTCCTTCTGCATCACAAGTAATGAGAAGAACATTTAGCCATAAGTAAAGCACAGGTATAGGGGTACATATGTGCATGCAGAGGTCATGAATGGGATGTTGTGGGTTATTCCTCTGCTATCAGGAGAGGAGCCTTGCACCCTGGCAGGACTCAGGGGCTCTATAATTCTCCACGTTAGAGCAAGAGTCCCTGTGTGCATTAAAGGCACTAAAACAAAGCTGAAAAATCAGCAGTGAATAAAGTTGGTGAGCATGTTTGGGTTTTCCTTGCAGCTCAAATGGAGTTGTATTCCGCACTCCTTCCCCTCCTACCTCCCCTTTTGTGGGATGCAATGTCACGAGGCACATGGTGTGACTTTACACACCATGTCACTACTCAGAGAGGAACCCTGAGCCACATCTCAAGGGATGCAACTCCTTCCCCCTTGCCCAGGTATCAGATGGGTAGCGGGAGCTTGTAGGTGTGCTTTTCTTCAATGCTACAGCTTTAGCAGTGATTATCTCTCCTATTTTATTTTATTTTACATCTCTACACGTCACGTGTAGCATTGAATGACATACTGAGCTGTCGGCCCCCAGTTTGTGATGGTAGAACTGTGCAATTGTTCATGGAGGATATTTTCAGGTCTCTCTTTGAAATTACATTTTTTTTCTTTTTAGCTGAAACAGAGGCTACCATGAAGAATAAAAGTGATTCCTCTTGCTTGATCACTTGGTAAAATTGCAGGCCAGAAAAAGATGGTAAAAACCAATTTACTCTGTCCTAAACCAGACTACAATTTTCCTTTGATAGAAACTATGTTATACACACAGAGATTTAATTTTTTAATAGGCTAGAAACATGAAGGGAATTTAAACACTTTTCTCGAACAAAGGACCATTTAGTCCCTTGTCCTGTCTGCAGCTATGACCAGAAGCAGATGTCTGTGTCTGAGGATAGGAATAGGACAAAGGCACAAAGACATATAGAAAGGGCACACATTTGAACACGGGAAACACACACATCTCTGGAGACTCTCCCAGCTTCCAACACTTTGCAGATCAGCTCTGCTGAGACAGAAATGTCTCTTAGACTCTACAAGGTGAAGTGCCAGGTCCTGCACTTGAGTTATAACAACCACAGAAAATGCTAAAGCTGAATGATGGAAAAGAACCTCAGCATGCTGGTTGGCAGAGGATGAACATGAGCTGGTATGTGTCCAGGTGGTCAGGAAGGCCAAAGGCACCTGGGTTGTGTCAACAATGGCGTGGCCAGAAGGACCAGGGCAGTGACTGTCACCCTGTACTGGGCACTGGTGAGGCCTGTGCCAGATCCTGGAGTCAGTCCTGGGCCCCTCACAATACGAAAGACATTGGGGGGCTGGAGCATGTCCAGAGAAGGGCTACAGAGCTGGCGAGGGGTCTAGAGGACTCCAGTGAGGAGTTTCTGAGGGATCTGCAGGTGTTTAGCTTGGAGAAAAGGAGGATCAAGGGAGACCTTCTCGCTCTCTACAACTCCCTGAAAAGAGGTTGGGGCCAGGTGGAATTCAGTCTCTTTTCCAAATAACAAATGAACAAGATGAGAGGAAACAGGCTCAAGCTGTACCAAGAGGAGGTGTAGACTGGATATCAGGAAAAATTTCTTCACCAAAAGGTGAGACCTTGAAACAGGCAGCCAGGGAAGTGATGAACCATCCCCAAATGCATCTNTCCAGAGAAGGGCTACAGAGCTGGCGAGGGGTCTAGAGGACTCCAGTGAGGAGTTTCTGAGGGATCTGCAGGTGTTTAGCTTGGAGAAAAGGAGGATCAAGGGAGACCTTCTCGCTCTCTACAACTCCCTGAAAAGAGGTTGGGGCCAGGTGGAATTCAGTCTCTTTTCCAAATAACAAATGAACAAGATGAGAGGAAACAGGCTCAAGCTGTACCAAGAGGAGGTGTAGACTGGATATCAGGAAAAATTTCTTCACCAAAAGGTGAGACCTTGAAACAGGCAGCCAGGGAAGTGATGAACCATCCCCAAATGCATCTAAAGACATACAGATGTGGCACTTAGGGACATGGCTTAGTGGTGGACTTGGGAGTGTAAAGTTTATAGTGGGACTCGATGCCCTCTAAGGGTTTTTCCAACCTACTCTATTCTAATCTAGGCTGAGAGAATTGGGCTTCTTCACCCTGGAAAAGAGAAGGGTTAGGAGTGATCTAATTGCAGCCTTCCAGAACCTAAAGAGAGTCTACAAGAGAAATGGAGAGGGACTTTTTGTAAGAGCATGTAGTGACAGGTTAAAGGGGACTGGCTTCAGGCTGAAAGAGAGTTGGTTGGTTAGATATTAGGGAAAAAAGTTCTTTACTGTGAGGGTGCTGAGGCACTGGCACAGGTGCCCCTAGAAATTGTGGCTGCCCCATCTCTGGAGACGTTCAAGGCCAGGCTGGATGAGGCTCTGACCAACCTGGTGAAATGTGTCCCTGTCCCCACGTCCAATCACCTGTGAGGGTGGTGGGAACTAGCTGTCCTTTAAAGTTGCTTCCAACCCAAACCATTCTATGACTCTATGATTCTATTTCTTCATTTTTCTTAACATTTTAAGGACTTAATCTCCATGAGTACATTCAGATTCCCTGAGAACTCCTGATAACTCCTCGTACACACCAGCCTTCTGCTGCAAAGCAATACCAAATAATCTCTACCCGCTTCTTTTTGATTGCTGCAAAGCTGCAGCTCACTGGCTTCATTGGACACTCTCTCTGGTTGACTTCTAAAAACACAGTCTAGATTTTTCTCATTTTATTGTTTATAACCACCTTTACTGACCTAAAAGTTACAATGGCATCATCTTTAGGGGATAAAGGTTATCTCCAAGCTTTTCTCTTGCAGATTTGCCAGTCATTTAGGTTCCAAGCTCTACAGCTCTTGGTGAGGAGCTACCTGAAAATGCCTGGTCTGGATCTGCATGCCAGCACACCCTGGCACAGCCACTGCACATGCTATTTGTGAGCCACTTACGTGGGTGGCTGCAGCAGGAGACAGAGCCCATCAGACACTCAGCTGCTGCCTTTCCTGGAGGTGCAGATGCAGCCAACAGATTTCCTCTTGCCTCCCCTCCACCTCAGAGAAGACAGTTTTACAGCAAGCCTGATGCCAGTTTGGTGCCTAAAGAATGATTTCCACCACCAGGAGTTGCCAGGCTGTAGGTGAGTGAATAGCAGCCCTGTGCCAATTTCCCCTCTATCATAAGAAATCACCACTTGTTTACTTGACAGAGCTACAAGTGTAAACAGCTGTACATTTCAGTGCATACAAGATGTTACAAGTGTAAAACAGCAGCCATGCATATTATGTGTTTCAGGGCTCTACAGGTTCACTCCTGCTTTCCATCAGAACACAGAGAGCGTAATGTGATTTGCGGGGAGAGAAGGACGCCTTTGCTCCGTTGAAATGTGGCGAGCACACGCAGGCAGGGAAGAAGGGATCTGCTGAGTTTTCCACTGGTCGTGCAGCTCCAGAGCCAGGGACTTAGCTGGCGGTCAGCAGCAATGTTACTGTCACAGTGTCACCTGTCAAATTGTCTCTGCAGGAATAATGGTGACTGGATGCCCCAATGATTAGTGCATGGTTAAAGCCTAGAGGATGCAGGCATACAGAGCCTGAGCTCACAGCAAGGTTTACTTCCCCCATGTAACAGCACTTAGCCCAGGGAAATCACTCCTGATTGGCACCACAGGCTAAAGAATCTGTCTGAAGGGGTGGGAATGAAATGTGGCAGTGACAGAGCGCTGAAACATCACCTGTTTTCCAGGTGAGATGCTGTTCTTTGTGAATAATAACAACCTGCACTCAGCTGATACTAGATTCTCCTGATTAATTAAGGATATATTATGTCTATCTAAAGCACACAAAAAATCTCTACCTACTGACTTTGTAAGATTTTGCTTTTTAGAGGTCAGGCTAATGGCAAAGAGAACTGGTAACAGATCAAGAGGGATCCAGGTAAGGAGAAAGGGTCATTTGGAATACCTGGTTATATGTGTATGTGCTGATGAGAAGCAACAGCAGAGAAGCCTAAGAAAAAGTATCCTGTGATCCACAATACTTGTTGTCCAAAATATAAACAAAACCAGCAAATCATACAACAAAATTCAGGGAAATGGGTGCATTTTAAAGCAAATAGATATTTACTTTAAAATAGAACAANAAAAAAAAAAAAAAAAGGTGTCCATCAAGACCAGGACTTTGCCTCTGGGGGTGCTCAGTAATAGATGCTTTGAAATCAATGCCTGGAGCCAGTGATATTTTTCTCATTGTGCCCACATCTCTTTTGATGCTCAGCAAATTGCTTCTTCACCTGGCGATTACAGCCAGACCTGTCCTTCAAAAATTCACCTTTATGAAACTCACATTTTTTTTCACCCTGCTTTCAAAAAGAATGTTGAATCACAAGAAATGGTGGAAATCAGTTTGTTTCCACTGATTTCTCAGAAGTATCACTAATTTACAACCAACCATGTCTCGGTTCTTATGAAGTCCAAATTGCAAATCAATGCAGGAAAAAAATACAGTCATGGAAACCTATAATGAGTCTCTAAAAGTCCTCTGTCTATGAAGTCCCATCTTTGCAAATGTTAACAACGACACTTAAAACAAGGGACAGAAAACAAGTGCCTCACCTCCTTGTTCTCATTCAGTGTACCTTTATGCCACATAGAAAAGTTCAGAACACTTCACTGTCTTTCCATCTATCATTTTCCAAAACTATTTCCTCTACTTCCTGCTTCTTTTTACAATTTTCACCTTTGTAATGACATTCTGGGTGATCCACCACTGCACTTCTAAACTTCACCTTGCTTCTTTCTGACCAAGTCCTGTTAATCATACCCAATCTAATAATAGCAGTGTTAATAACACCTTCTGATACAATATCCTCCTCCACAGGCCTTCTATGTTCTTCGGATGGCTAATGTCTTGTTAAAACTTTTTTTACTTATTAATTTTGTCTGTGACAGAGCTTGATTAGCTTCTAAATTACCCTGTTCCTATTTTTAGTGCACTATGCCCCTACCCTTCACACACAGTTTAATCCCAAAGTATTAATTCGTCTCTATATAATGCTGACTTGTCTTTCTCCAGGTATCCTAAATCTTCCTGTTTTCATTTGAGGTCCATCTACCTTTGTTTTAACTCTTATTACCTTTCTCATTACTTTTACTGCTCTCTGTTCTCCATTGACGGGCACAATTGCTTTGCAACAGCCACGGGTAGTGCTGGGGAGGTGAAGGGTCAGGTTCACTCTTTGAAAGAACTCACCTCACGTCCCGCTTAAATTAGCCATTGCAATAACGCACCGAGTCGGGAGACGGCGGGAGGGGGGATCTTTATGTCTCCAATCGCTCCGGGGTGAGTTGTGAACTCAGCTATCCGCAGAAGTGAGAGTCAGGAGAAACATCTCTCTGCTGCCACTTTGCACATTGACACTTGTCAGACCCAGTCTCAGAAGAAGGAGTGGGGAGGGCAGTGACAGCCACTCAGCCAAGTGGCCCCACCATGGGAAACAGGATGCTGGTCCTGAGGTAATCACAACACAGCTGTGAGGAGAGGTGGTCAGGACACTCCAGCTGCAGAGCATCAAACTGCTGTAGCTTTTTCCCAATGGTGTGATCTTTTATCTGTTCAAATCTATACCAGATTGGATTCTCTCTTCCTGTGCATTTCTTGCAATACTATTTGTATGGTTTTAATGGTCAAAACTTAATGTTGTGGCTCTTTAAATGGGATCAACTGATCAGGAGGGAAGATAGAATGGAAGAAAGACAAGGAAGAAGAAGAAGGAAAAAGATACAGGCTAGGAAACCTAGGACAGTCTTGATCACCCTTCTGCCCCTTAAATCCCACAAATGTCCATGGGACCCCAAGAAGTTGGTAGACTGGACTGACAACAGCACTTGAGCCAGCATTGATAATGGGTCTGTAAACCTATCAGATTTATGATCAGGTCTGTCCAATTCTGGCAGAGTGTCAGTGGAAGTCTGAACACATGGCCTATGCTGGCAATTTCCTTCCTCCAGATCTCTGCAAATAAAGATATATAGGACACCCAAGTCAGATTTTCCTCTGGAGTTCATTTCTTACAGAAATTAATCAGACATCAAGCTGAGATACTTTTGAAATTTAGTGTAGCGTGAATCTTGTCATTTTTAAGTCTTACTAGTACAGCTGCAGGATGCTCTGTAGTCTCTGCAGATACTGCCAAACCACCACAAACCCATCACCAAATGCTTCCTCCAGTCTAACACCCTTGAGAAAGAGATGATTAGTCATTTTAAACAGTTGTTCCTTTTTGGACTGGTGCTGAATGAATAATATTTTCTTGCTTTGAATGTGTTCTTTACTGAAAAAAAAATAGAGAAATATCAGAGGTTTAATATGTGATACACAGGATTTCAATGTAAAACGTTAATGTGGGAACCTAATAAAATATGTAATGAGAGGTCCTGTGCTGTTTTTGTCTGGGGTAGAGTTAATAATCTTTTTTTATTGTACTTTGGGGCTGTGTTTTGGATTTGTGCTGGAAACAGGGACGATAATACAGAGATGTTGTTGTTTTGCTGAGCAGGACTTGCACAGAGTCAAGGCCTTTTCTGCTCCTCACCCCAGCAGCCAGGGGGTGCACAAGGAGTCAGGAGACGGCACAGCTGGGACAGCTGACCACAACTGACCACAGGGATATTCCAGACCATATGATGTCATGCTCAGAACATAAAGGTGGGGGAAGAAGAAAGGGAGGAGTCCCAATGATGCCTGAGATGGCCACCTAAAAACAGAGACTAGACAGAAATAAGGGAATAAAGGTAGGTATTTATTCGAAAGGTCTTCAAAGGTACACCCTGGGCAGGCCAGAGGCTACACCCAAGATGGACCCCGAGTCACGGGTTCTTCACATTTTTTAAGTTTGGTCCATTTGCATATCAGGATTTTTTCTCCAGTTAAAACCCCAGTTAATGATGTAACTTCCCCAAGCTTACCCCTGCTTCTAAGATTTTGGTTTACACATTTTGGGCCTAGGACAGTCTGAGTGTCCTTGAAGAGCAAGCTTGGAGAGGCTTTGTTATCTCTAAGCAGCATAGAGAACAGCAGCTAGCAGGCTACAAGAAGCTTCAGAGTTACACACTAGGCAATACAGGACTTGAAAAATATAAAAGTTAAAACCTCAGGCATCACAAAATCATCACTGTGTGTGATGCAACCTCACTCTCCTGGGTATGGAATGGCTGAACACCTTCCTTCCACCGGGAATTGGTGGAGGAATTCCTTGTTTTGCTTTGCTTATGTATGTGACTTTCGCTTTACCTGTTAAACTGCCTTTATCTCAACCCACCCGTTTGGTCACTTTTACCCTTCTGATTCTCTCTCCCAAACCTGTGGGGGAGAGTGCAGCTGTGTGGGGCTTAGATGCTGACTGGAGTCAAACCAAACAGATCCAAAGCAGGAAAAGAGGGAGATCTGGTTGTACCTTGCCACCTGTAATGAGAACAGAGCGGGGCAAGAGGCTAGGATGAAAAAAAAGAAATGACAGAGCACAGAAGGCCAAATGTCTTAGACTGAGAGCTCCTGGGCTATCATGTTGCACCTGACCAGCCCACCTGCACAGTTCCCACCCTGGTTACTTTAGCAGGGCTGTCCTGAGCCCACCCACATTGCTGAAGCACTGATAACATATGCCCAAATCTCTTTGCAACATTTGATGTGTTGTGTCAGGAGACATCTGGCTGGTCATAAGCATATTCTTCATAATTTTTTCTTCTCTACATGACAGATGCTCTTCACATCCAGCAGACTTCATTTCACCTGCAAAGAGGGCGTCTGATGCACAGCAGCTGCCAAAAGTTTCTAAAGAGCAGCACTCTTAGGAAGACCTGCTGTATTCCCTACAATATATCCATACAGAAAATACTGTGGCACTTCCATCCATTCTTTACTCTTTCCATATTTGGGTATGAACAGGGACTGTTGTTTTTCCATCCTCTTCATCAGGATACGAGACCAACTCCTTGTCTCCACTTAACTGTGGCACAGTAGAACAGAGGTATGAAGCACCTCAGCACCAATGATATAACGCCCTGGAAAATTAATGTGATTGCCTTCAAGTGCTGAGGCAAAAAGATCAAGATAACCTTGCCTAGCAACCTCTCTCTTCCATCTCACCCACAGAGTCCTCTGCCATGGGCTGCCTGTTTGGCTGACCTTCATTCCTGTGAAATAAAGCAGCTTCAAAAATTTGGGGCAGAATATGCTAAAGTGATTTTGTCTTCTGCTTCTACACTGCATCTGATGCATTGGTCATTTGCATTAATGCTATTGTAATTGCTTTATTGAATATGCTGGCAGAATATACTCATTCCAGGTATATTGAAGACATGGGGTTGATGGCTTGACCTTGCAGCTCCTTGCTGGAATGTAACTCCAGCGTGCGGAAGGAAGGCAATGAGTTCCTCTCCTAAGAGGTGCATAATCAGTATCCAAAATGAGTCTCCCGTAGACATTTTGCTTAACAACAAATTTAATGGAAAGGCTCCTTGTAACACAAAGGGAGATGAGCCACACATTCTACAGCTTTGATAATCAAATCATTATTTTTGTAGCCTTAAGGGATATCTGCTTACAGCAGAATTCAACATATAGTTTAATTTACTTATCTGATCTTTCTCTGCACATGAATAGCTCCTATTTCTTGCCCTATTTCAAATTTCCTTACATAATTCAAATGGCATCACAAAGTATGTATGTCTGTTTTTGTACTGATGATATTGACAACTGACTAAAAGAAGGTTTTATTTCTCTGTTCTTCTTGTCCTTTTCCCATTCCCGCTATTCAAGCTGCAGCCCAAAAGGATTTATTTTTGATGATCTTAATTCTGCACCAGTGTGATTATTATTAGTGTTTTAAATTCTAACCTCTGATCCCTTTCATCTCTTTTATTGTTGTGCTTTTTCTAATCCCTAAGTCTTATAAAGTGCTCCTCATCTGTACGTCTTAAAACGCTTTACAAAGGAGACTGGAAACACTATTCTTACTTGACATGCTGGGGACTAAGGCACAGAGAAGTGAAGGGTCATATGTAAAAATACTAGAGGAAAACCAGTGTTGAAATAAATTCCAGTTTTTCCCCAAGAATTTTCCCTCTCTAGTGTACTGTGTTGCTTTCCTTATAGGATTTGAACAAAAATATCAAAATCATTAAAACTGTGATAAAACTCTTCCTTTCTTTTTCTCATGTATTGTCTCCAAATCTTATTTTTTTTTCTCTTTTTCCTATTTTCCATGTTTTTTTAATCTAACGACCTGTTTTAAAACTTTTTAAAGAAAGTGCAAATGCAAAAGAAAAATTCTAATCCAATTATCACCTCTCATTATTAGTGGTTTTGCAAGTGCATGTAGGTCTAAAATGCATGGACAGTCCTTCCAGCTAATGTCTGCTGCTCCAGACAATCAGATTTTCTGCTGTTCCCAGGTTAGGAATGTAAAGAAATTGCACAAAATGAATCCCAAACATAAATGTGGCTAAGTGTGATAGCATGGGTGACAACAACTTGATAATGTAGAGCTCATAATGAGACACATATATATGGTCTTATCACCCCAAACAGCTCTACCCTGCTGATTTGGGTAAAAAACCCCCACATCAACAACAAGTAAAAAAAAAAACTTTTCGACCATCTCAGCGCTCTCTTGCTCATTACATCGACCTGTCAGAAATGACAACTTGGCCAAGCCCAGTCATACCATGCTGACAAGGTGCTGTATATGCTTTTCTGCAATAATGTCAGCTTTAAGGTGCAATGTACTTAAGGAAGCTCTTTTCTATGATTGGTCCAAAAAGAGCCATTTGCCCTGTTGGTAGGGTGAGCAATACCTTAGTTTCCTTTAAATTAGGAGTAATTTTCACAAAGAGTGTTTTTGGAAAACTAGCTTAAAATAGTGGAACTTTCATTTTTCTTTTTTGTTAAGAGTCTGATTACTGGACAATTGTCTGATGATTTTCTTTTAGTATCTAAAACAGCAATGATATTATCTCTAATACCTGACAGATATTTCAGAAATATCCTAAAAGCAGCCAAATAAAATTGCATTCAGGGACATATGCTGGCAATTCACTATAAATAAGAAGATATAATATAAACATGACAATCTAAAGGGCAATGATGCAATAAATGTAAATTACAATACCAGGAGGACGAAAGAAAACGAATCCTCAGCTCCATTTGCAGAACCACAACGAAAGAATTTTAGGGGAATGGAATTGTGTTAAGGACAGAGCACCGTGAAGCTGGAAAAGGAATATGTCATGTTCTGAGCAGGTGCAATGGGAGGTGGAAATGACAACCAACAGTTTATAAGCCCTAACACTGGCTGTGCACAAAGGCAAGGCACACCAACCCAGGGCAATACGAGTGCTGGGAAGGCAGCAAGCCACGGCGATCGTGGACTTACTGGAGTACGGGGGTTTTAAGTCATGCTGCAAAGAGAATTCTCTTTGGCTGTTCTGATAGCCCCTGAAGGGTTCTATTTCTGATCTCAAGCAACCTAGATTCTATGTTTATAAATAATGATGGGTATTTAATAATGCCTAATTACCTAATCTTCCCCCTTTTTTATGCTGTATTAATGTATTTCCACTTGGATTGGGAATTATGTCAAACATCATTCCCTGTGCTAAATTGTCCAGACACCTAGTCAGCAACAGACTCAGGTATATATCACTCTAGTGCAAACCCAACCTCTACACAGTACAGAATACTCAGAATTAGTTTTTCCAATAGACAAATGATGTATTAGAATGATGCACTGCCTGATGCCATATCTCCCTCTGCTGGTAAGGTTACTGGCTGCTGAACGTGCTAATCCTTTAACAAAACATTTTCAAGGCTTCAATTTTCAGACTAAAAGGTCATACGTTTGATTCATGGCATGGTGGTATTATGTAGACTAACATCCACTTCCTTCATCTTCAGCACAGAAATTGTCATTGGAACACTGACCTCCCAGCAAAAGGCAGCAATGAGCCTTGTACCCAGGAGGTGACACAAATGAAGGTCTAAGAGAAAAAAGAAGAAAAAGGGGGGGGAAAAAGGTTGGAAATGCCAAAACATGGTGCTGTTCAATGAGGGTGGCAATTCTCAGAGACTTGTGCATTAGTGTAGACTCGGAGCTTCATCCGTCAATGGCTAAACCTTTGATCACCACTGTTTGCAAACACTGCAAAATGTTTTAATAAATGCACAGTAAGGACGTGTTAATGAGGTATTTACAACGTTTTAGAATTAAGTATCTAAGAAGGAAACTTGTCAACTAACAGTTTTGCTTGAGTTACTGGAATTTATTTCAGCCTGACTGAAATGTGGAGAAAAAGTCATGACTTTTCATCTATCATTTTTTACTTTTATTTTCCATTAGAACAAATATGTAATTAAATAAATAAATAGGAAAGAAGAAATTCAACCAGCTGTCAGTGCACCAAGACACTCTTGTCAGTGGAAATAGATACGCCTGCTCCTTCATCGTAAATGCCACTGCATGAGGACATGATGGGTTACTCAATCTTCAAACAGCACTGGGAGAAAAACCTGAAAGACACTTTTCCCATACATTTGTGTTTCTTGCATGCATGCAGTAATGCCAAAACGGCTGTAAGAAGCAATTCTTACTCCCCAAAGATGTTCTTTGTAGATGGACTAGATTCTTGAAACATCATCTCTCTTTGTATTTCTCATGTTGGGGGTGAAGATGCTACGATAACAAAGGTCGGACTTTGCTTGCAACACTTTGAGAGATGCATTGAGAAGGAAGTTTTGTCCTGACAATTTAGCTTTCACTCAGAAACGCTCCAGCCATCCACATACAAAGGAGAAAAATAACAAAGTGACCCCAAACTAGCCTAATGTCTTTTTCTTACATTACAGACTGTGGAAAAACAACAGCAAAAACAACAGTAACAAAACTAACAAAAACTAAACACCTCACAAAGAGATAAATTTCTAAAGTTGACAGATATGGTCAGTGTTATGTAACCATTTTAGTAACAAGACAAGTTTTAATGCTTAAAACCTCAGTTAAAGAATTGCCCCAGCTTTTATTTGAAGTCTTAATTAGCAGTAGAGAGAAAGACAAAACCTTAGGCATATAAAGAGGAATCAACTGCTACATGAATGTTGCTATTTTTCTGGATTGGCATCAGACCCTGAAATCTGTTTGGCAAATTGCTTCCTGGTCTATAATACATGAACTCACCTTAGAAAGCACAATGAAGGAACTCCCAAATGCTGAAATGTGGTCTGTGGGAGAAGAAGCCCCTTCTGTAAGGAGCAGATGTCTGAAAATTATCCTTCAGCTTCAGGCAAGTTCTGTCCTGTCAGAGAGAGCACTTACTCACACAAATAGTCTCAACCCCTGTGGTGGGACTGTTTCTGTGGATCGAAAGCAATGGGTTTTGTAATGTAGGTACCATTCTTGAAAACAGGAATCTGACTCAGGCAGCAGCTCAGAGCCCTGCTGGCTTTGTTGCAGGGCTGCTCACACACAGCACAGACTTGGGCATGCACGCCAGGCAGGTGAACCGCAGGACAAGTCACACAAGCTGTCCCAGGAACAGAAAAAGTCTGTCATCTCTCTTTTGCTGTCAAAATGGCTTCTCCTTCAACCAGCACATTAGTCCAGCCTTGTTTTCCCCTTAACCTTTCCAAAATAGCTCCTTCACAATTTTGTCCCTTGCATTAGGGAAAATAACTCTTTGAAAACACCTGAAAATATACCTTGCTTTCCTTTTCCCAAAGTTAAATCACTTCTCTCCTCTGCGGCTAACCCTGCAAAACCCCCAGCAGTGTTCAGGCGGCAGGACATGGATGGCTGTTGCCTACTGGGAGACGGCAACATCCTCTGCCTGGATCCAGGAACAATCGCGTCCTTTCTCCTTAGCTCTTTGGGAAACGGGCGATGGCAGCCTGCCTGTGCTCACAGAGCGTGCCACGCTGCAGAGGGCTGACGAGCAATTAGGAGCCGAGGCACAGGGACAGCGCTCGGAGCGGCCCAAGGAATCTCCGCTCGGTGCCGGCTGCCCCGCGCTCCAGCGAGCGGGAAGCGGTCCCAGCTGCTCCCCCGGCGCCCGCCGCCTTCCCCTGAACCGGAAGCTGCTCGGAGGAGCGAAGGAGCCAAAATACTGCCATGCGTGGCAACAGGGGAGCCCTAGCACTGGGGAAGGTCTCGCAGCAGCGGTGCCCTGTGATAAATGTTGCTAGTGCAGAGAAATGGGAACAAAATACCGGCTGCCCATCCCACACTGGATGCAAAGAGGGATATAAATTGTTCTGTTTGGGAGCTACTTTACTTGGAGCGGAGCAAACCCGGTCGAGGGAGGCACCTCACCCCGCTTAACACACTTTAATGAACTGTAAGAGGTGAGACATTGTTGCAATAACTCTGAAATTCGTTCACCGCCCCTTCAGCCCGGGTTGTCTGAATTCAGTCCTGACTCTGGTACCTCGCTCTGTTAATGCAAGTCAGTGCTAGGCTCTGCTGTTGGGATGGAAATCCTGCATATTCAGCAGGTGGAAAGACCCTGGCATGACACTGGCTTGCAGACATCCAGGACTCGCTCTATTAAGACATATTTAATAAGAAAACTGGACAATTCCCCCCCTTCGAAATAAAATTAAAAAAAAAAAATCACGTAATGTTCGTGACTAATTAAATTCTCACTCTAGTCATGATTAATGTAACAAATAATTACAGCTTAGATCTAATATAGATACAACTAATTGTTCTGCCCACAGTGCATCGTGACTAACAATTAAACAGAGCTTCCAAAGCAACCGAGAGCAGATCTTAGGCTAACCTTTTGCCTTGTTGTGCTTTTGCTGCAGAAGGAATATACATGCCTACAGCTTTTGTATTCCCATTCACATCACTGGCAGTGACAGATTCTTCTCTTATTAGATGTCAGACAAGCTTATTCCTTTTAACTTCATGTGTTCCCACTTTGTGAGACTGTAGGGCAAATAAAAAAATAGGGAGACACGAAAAAGAAAAAGACTGCATCACCTCCGGCTCCCTTGAGAGATTCCAGCCTGGAAAGCTCTCTTTCTCTCTTTCTCAGTACAGCTGGTTTGAAGGTTTTGAGTTGACTTCAACCTGGCAGCTAAAGATGAGCCCTTTTTTATTATTATTTTTTTTCTCCAGTATGTTTCTCTTAGCTGTTTTAGTTGAAGAAAGCTGTGTTATGAAAATATACCTTCCACCCCTTTCAAAGTTAATTGTTGTAGAAGCCTGGATTTTGTTGTTCAGAATAGGAACACATCAGATTTTTTCAGTACCACACAGCCATCATTTTGATCCTCTTGTATGGAGTTTGAATCTATACCAAACAGCTCAGATGGATAAGCTAAAGAACACTTGCAAAGTTTAAAAAAAAAAAAGGAAAAATGAAAAGGAAAAAATATATGAAAAGCAAAGTGGCTTTGAATCCTAACCACTTAAGTCCGATGGTTCAGCAGCCGATAGCCTTAATAAGGCCAAGACTTCACTTCTGCTTTTGTGTTTCAGGAAAATAATTGAAACTAGCTGCTCATCTGGATAAAGCTTCCTCCTCATCCTTGGACATCACCTTTGAATAGGGGGGAGTAATTTAAAGATGTGAGTAGTGATTTCGTTTTGGTTTACATCATATTTTTTCTGTGTGTTATGCATTTGAAAGCTATGAATACTTGAGACAAAAAATTGTTAGGATTTCGTGCATTACCTATCTATAGACACTTAATGCTACACTAATAGTGGTAACAAGATGTTGATAGTAATAATGAAAGAAGTGAACGTAATAACAATAAAATATGAGAACAGAAAATAGTGAGGTATGAGTTGTCATTTGAGTCAAATAGTTATAGTATTTCATGAGAAGGAAAACTTAGAGGTAGAACATTAAATCGGTCCAGTGACCTTCCTAGTTCTCAGATGTAGAGATAATCTGTAAGAGTCTGATGTCGTGTTCAATATTCAGGGATTTTAAGGCAAGAAATGTTGATAATCCAAAAAAATCAGGAATAAAAAGCAGTGTTAAAAGTCTAACAGGAATTTACTAGTCGGACCCAATTTTGACAATCATCTCAGGAAAGGCTGATTGTAGAAATATGTCAGATCTGTGCCCTGAGAAGGCAAACCCTTAGCTGATACACAAGCTAACTTAATGAAATGAAGAAATGAACTTATTGAAAACCTGNTTTTTTTTTTTTTTTTAACTTGGCTGCAGGAAAAGAGGCAATTGCTTTTCTCAAAAATATTAATTACTGGAAATGATTTGTTCATTCCTGGTAGAAAGAGAGAAATGAGTTCTTTAGAGTGTGCATCTCTCATTTACTTCCGAGGGGCCATCTGGGTCAAATTTGTCCTTAAGTAACAAAATGACTTCCAACTTTAAGCTTTCCCTTCTACCTCTCATGGTTCATTTGAAGGTGTGCACTGATGCATTGCAGTTTTGTAGCAAACTCTAAGGCACTCTCCATGGCACCAGAGTAATATCCTCAGTGGAAACTTACTGAAAGGATTGCTACTTGAAGGATGGCCATGAGGCTTTGGAGCTAGATTTCATGAAGTTGATGAACATTCACTGAGGATTAGGCTGTACTCATCAAATGATCTCACTTTTTCTTCAAATTAAAGAGAGTGCTGCCATTCCTCCCTTCTAAATCTAACTGTTCACAGCAAAAAGAATGTTATAAATGTGCTTCCCTCCTCTCCTGCACTGCTCAAGCAACCTTATTTCATTTCTGATTTCAGTTTTTTTCTTGTTTATTTTCTAAATCTATATGCCGAAGAACATGTTCCATTATGTAAGAAGCTTGAAATAAATTTGTTGAAATGTTGATGTTTTCAAGGGAATCTGTAGTACTATGGAATTGATCAAGTCAGTGAAAAAAAGGGACAGCTTTGCCATTCAGTTGTAGAATGACAATGTCTGCAGCGTGGGTGATTTTGACTCTCTGAAGCAATTCTCCTGTGCCAGTTCACAGGGATGCTGTGCCCTCCTCCTTTCCCTGGCAGATAGGGAAGAGCCTGGGTTAGATCCCAGTAAGCATAAATCAGCCTTCCTCCAAAACTCATTGGAACAAAGCCAAGATAGATAAGAACCTAATCCCACCGACTATTATTTGACAATGAGCCCCAGCCTCCACAGAAAATTTCAGCTTAGTCAGTATGTGATAACCTGAATTACGGTAAGCAGGCTGTCAGATCTACTACCCTTTGTCTAATATCCACAAAGATTTATATCTCATATGAGATACTACAACTTAGTGCACAAATGAAAATTGCTGCTAAAGCCATGCCTCAGGGTATGTAAGCTCTGCAACTATTTTACTTTGTCTTTAAAGCCAAAAAAGCCCAGTGTGGATTGAGTTTTTAGAGTGCCCAGAATTTTACCAAATGTCCCTCGATATAGGAAGCATCATCCATTCTTTACAGTTCATTTCCTATGAACTGAAAAGATTCCAGGAACATGAAAATGAGCATGAATTTGTAGACAGATGTAAGATAGATATGGAAGATAAATTTGCTTCCACATACTAGATTGTGACTGACAGTTTCTCTAGTCACTTATCTGTGGCAAGTCAATGGTTATAGCAAATCTTCTCTCGACAGGTTCTGGCACCAGCTGCCTGTGGGTCTCAAACACATCACACAATAGCTCTGGCAGAACCCATGGCTGTAACATGCTGTCTGCAAGAGACTCTCTCCATCAACATTAGCCATGCATAGTTTCTTCTCCTAACTCTTTGTCCTCGAAAGAGCTATGACCTCCAAGCAAGAAATTCCCTGTGCTCCATTTATTTGAGTTCTCTTAGCTAATAATGGAGAATGTAGTGATCCATAGCCCTCAAAATGGACATAGAGAAGCAAGCCAAAAAGATTGGTCCCAGAATTCATACATTTATTTTTGCAGTGCATGGGGAACCTAAGACACCTTTCATTAAAGTTAATGAGAATGCTTCTTTCGACTTTGGGGTGAACTGGAGCACATTTTTAGGGAGCAGGGAAAGTGATTTCAGATTTTCCCATGCAAGAGATAAAGGTGTTTAAGGTTAAGCAATATGACCATTGTAATCGATGCAGAAATTGGACTTTGTCTGTTTTGGTTGTTCAAAAGCTGATATATGTGATTCCTAGGCTGTCTGAGGGATTCACCTCACTTCAAGTATCTATGATAATAATTATCTTAGGATGCCTTCAAATCACATGGAGAAAAATTGGTTCTATTAAAGACCTGCATTGTGAATTAATCGGGCACAAGAAGTACCTATTTCCCTCCACTGATATTAAAACCAGTGTAGATAACCAGTTTAGAACATAAATACATTTAGTGTGATGGCTTCCATTGTACATTATATCTGAAAGCACACATTATGGGAACAGTAATGGTGGGAAGCTAACCATCACCTTAAGACTATGAAAACTATGTCATCAAAGCAATAGTGAGAGAAAAGAGAAAAAAATCATCTCTACGTTCATATGGATCTCAGTGAGCCATTTCAGAGTATTATAATTAATGATTATGAAAAATTAAATATTCTCTAATTTTATAAATTGCTGCAAAACACCTACAAGCTTTTTTCCACCTTTTTTTTTTTTTTAGAAAAGACCTTTGCCAAGGTATAACACTCTTTACTAAGCAATGCATTACCTCAGAGTTTTCTATAACTGCTCTTTTCTCATTTCCAGTACCCAAACTTCCCAATTTATCCACAAGACAGGCAGTGTGTTGCTTCCAGCAATTTCACCATGACTCTTTTCCTGAGAGACCACTTTTTGGTGTGATATTAGTCAGTTCAATCACCATTACCTGTGCCTTTGCTACTAAATCAGTAAAGAGTGTCAATCACTGCCACTCATGATACTTTCATCATTGTTACGGAGAATTAACATTTTGACACTGAACTAAAAAACATAAACCTTCCTCCCACAGACTACTACACAGTCGTCAGATGGGTGCTTGATTGCTTCCAGATACCGAACTTTGGAAGCAAGTGGGATCCTAATAAATTTTGCAGGACATTACACTTGTTTTTGACTTATTCATGAAGTATAAGTTCTAGCTTCCTAAATTTGAATTTCCCTGTGCCAAAGGTATGCATGCAGTCCATCAAAGTGATAGTGACTTCCGTGGACCAGTGAGTCAAATTGTCTGCATGTGCTTTTTCAGTTCTGACACCCAAAACTCTTCTTTCTTTTAACTGAGACTCTTAAAACACTCTGATACAAAGTCTGGCCAGAAACCTACTATGGACAATAGGGTTTTTTCCATAAATTTTAGTGAATGTTAGATCAGTCAGGCATGGTGGGAATCATTTATCTTTTGGCTTCTACAGCTAGATTGCAGTCTTAATTTGCCGTATAGTATCATTCTTTGAACATCAGGAAGAAACAGTTATTTGCAAATACTTATTTTTCCATTCTTGATTTAAATCTAATAAAAGTAGGCTGAAGAAAGTTCTGGACATGCTTATAAGTCTTTAATGATCATAAAGCAGGGCTTAGATGCTTAGATTAATTTAGGATTTAGACATTTAAAAATACGTGTGATGAATATCTACCTCATGGTCACATAGGATATTTTCCTGCTCAGGGTCTGAGTAATGTAAAATTATGACTGAAAATGTAAAACCCCAAATAAACCTAGGTTGTACACAATCAAGGACATTAAAATTGTAAACAATTAGCTAGGTCATTTGCATCCTTTTATTTTGAGAGACATTTAAAATGTTTCTAAAAGACAAATTTATTTACTTGATTATTATCCAATAATAGTTGTTAATAACATTTCTGTGTCTAAATAATCTGTTATCCAAATCTGCCAGGTGTTTAATGAAGTCAATGACAATGATACTCCTTTATAACTCTTCTACCCTAATCTTGTCCCTACTGTTTCTTAGTGTTTTTCAGATGTAGATTCAACTGTGTAATATCAATTATGGCCCATTCTTTCCCCAAAGAAGTAGATGTGTGTCTTTCTGGTGACCTTTGGTTTAAGCTTTCTGTTTTCTTGATTTTTTATATTTTCTAAAAAATTGGGGAGAACATCATATGAGATATGACCATTTAAGTATTTAGTTCCTATGGTTTTAGTTGGTTTTGGTTGGTTTTGGTTGGTTTGGGGTTCTTTTTGTAACCTCATTACCTTTATCTAATTAACATATCACCATTTAATCTTAAGCCTCACTGCACTGACACTGTAAATGCCAACAAATTTTATTATCATCAGAAAAAGTGAGACAAAATGGTTAACTCTTTTGAAAATGTCATTTTAGATCTTGTATTTAAGATTAGCATAACACCAAGATATGGGAGTTATACAAGTCAGGAATTTTCTTGTACCATCACAAGCAAATTCAGGGACATATTTTTAAAAACTGGCTCAATTTCCAAATGTTATCTGATATGTGATATAAAACTCTCTTCCTGGTATCTCTCAAGTTGCACTGACCATTGCAGGGAATTAATATCAACTCCTGAAAACAAAGCTTTGCAGGCAGAGTACACAGCTCTCTTCCCAATATTGTCTCTGTGTTACAGTGTTAAAACCCAAACTCCAAATATTCTCTCCAGCAGGAATTCTGGTCTGGTTCATTTAACCCTATAACTTCCCCTAAATACATTGTACTTTTGGGGGAAAGATAAACAGGTACAAAAGTTAGATTAAACCAGGATAAAATGTACTGGTCATCCCATGGCAATGAGTAGCATGGCATAAGAAAGGTAATCCCACTGAAATCCACAGAGATTGCCTGGAAGAGGTTTATATGGAGAGGATTCAGTTGTCCATAGTGAGAAGAGTGATGGGGATAAACACAGAAGGATGAGACTGAAGGATGGGAAAGAAAAATTTATTGCAGTATTATTTTATATTAGAAATCGCAGAAGTATTGCACTTTTGTTACTTGGTGGAAGTGAGTTTACATCAAAAAAACCCAGCAGATAATGATAGGGCAACGGGGAATAGTTACTAAAAAAAAAGAGAAGAGATTTAGATTAGATTTTAGGAGTAAATGTGAGGATGGTGATGCCCTGGCACAGGCTGCCCAGAGAATGTGAATTCTCTGAATAAGCTGTGAATGCCCCATCCCTGGAAGTGTTCAAGGCCAGGCTGGACGCAGTTCTGAGCAACCTGGGATAGTGCAAGTTGTCCCTGCCCATGGTGGGGGAGATGGAGCTCTTTGATATTTCAGGTTCCCTCCAAACGGATCATTTCTATGACACTGTGAGAAAAAGGAAACACTTTGGTTTTGAGTTAGAAGAAAATCAATGTACTGGTCAGGGAGATGAAGGTGGTGTGAGAGGGAAGGGTTAGGGGAACATAGACAAATCTCTGCCTCTCGAATGTGTTTTATTAAACAGAGATCTTTAAAATACATATCTTAAAAAATTATGTAAAGAGAAAGGAGAGAGGGCTAAGAGGAAAAGTCTTCAGGGGATAAAAAAATCTGCTTAAGCTGTGTCCCATTCAGTGTGCTCCTTCTCCTTCAGCAGCTGGGATCAACAGTGAGTGTTCCCTGTATACAGCCAGCAAGGAACAGTCTAGTAGTACTGCTTGATCGTTTCTGCTGGCTTTTAAAATGGAAATGGGGGACATCTGTACTATCGTATCAGGCTCAAACAAAGCTGTGTAGGAAGCACAGAAAAAAGAACCACACAGGTTATGTCATACTCAGCTTTCTCTTGTTTAAAGACTCACTGTCACAGAGCTCTGAAAAGCAAATATGATTCTCATTAGGAAACGTGCACAATACAGAAGGGAAAAAAAGGCCCACAAATCCTAAGTGTAGCTTATTCATCCAAAGAGCTGCTAGTTGGCAAAGGGTCAGAATGCCATGAAACACAGAGCAGATTTATGAGAAGGGGAAAAAAAAAAAAGAAGGTTATTTGTTTCTGCAAACCTGGTTAGACAAGTCAGAAGAGCCTCTAGGGAATTCCAGCTTGGCTGTCCGGCACCTACAGAACAAATAACTGACACTTCTCCCTGACCTTGCCAATATTACAGGTTATTTTAACAAGGCTAAACCTGGGAAAAAGGAAAAAGTCTCTAATGTATTAACTACAAACATGCTAAATTCAACATCAGGAATGCAGGTCTGTTTACGATGTGCCTCAGAGACTCAAGGAACATCAAAATGAACATGAATATGTAGATTATTTTGGTTTTGAGCAAGCTGTGGCCAATGTAAAAAAAAAAAAGATCCCATTTGCCATTAATATTTACATTATTCTATACATTCTCTAGAGGTAAAACTAAACCAAGTAAGAAAAAAAACAGAAAAAAAAAAAGAATGTAAAGCTTTGGCAGGGGAAAAGACACTTGTGAAGATATCAAAGTGCTTACATAGCACTACAACTTTTGAAAAATAATGAAAACAATAACAGCAATGAAATGTGAACAGTGTGAAGCTCACATCTAACATTTGAAGTCAGATGTAAAAGGACAAAGACTGTTGGTAGTATGAAGATGCATGAAAGAATCCATGCATGACAATAAGTACAAAGATGACAAGACCAAATTATGAAAAACAATGTTGAGCTTCCTAAAAAGAACAAGGAATAAAAATTAAGTTTTATGCTTTCTATTGTTAGCATGAAGGGTGGAAGAAAGAAAATAATATTTAAGCATGGAAAAATAAAACAACTGAAAGCAAAATTAGCTAAACTAGCATTGACTGACAAAAGAGATGGAAGAATTCTTTTTATTCTTTATTTGTTGCTGTGATTTTCAAAGTCACTCTATAAATAATTAAACTTTATTAAAAGAGGTAGGTGGGTAACTCCTTTGTACTCTTTTCAAGTTATCATTTCATGTGTTTAGCAACACACAAATGAATTTTCTTAAGAAAAAGCATTTCAGGGATCAAAAATTAGAAACTGCCAGAGTTCAGGTAACCCTTTCAAATGTAATTTTAACTTTGCATCTTGATGTGTTATTAACCTTGCGTGTTATGACACAACCTTCCATTAAATAGTCATGCACATAGTTTTTGCCATGTTTTCTCCCCTCAGGAACCCCATTCCTTTTAGTGGCTGGGGTAAATAATATGTATTCCACAGGACATTTTCACACTTCCATTTCTTTGTTCCTTGGTGCTCATGGTGGTTCCATGTACAAATCAAGAACCACACTGCACCAGGAGAGCTTCAGTCCAGCTAAGTAACTGATTCTGTGGTATCATCAATGTATACAACTCAATGCTTTTGCTTTGACTAGATCCTGAAGGAATAGGTCATAATCTTTCTTGTTGAATTTACAATAATTCACAAATTTCAGATGTTATTTTGAATTTCCTAGGCAACCTTGTGATTGGCAGATGTGGGTATATGCTTTTTTTTTTTTAAAGAGTATTTTCTGTTCTTTGCCAAAATTTAGCAAAAAACCTAAAAATTTTGGTAAAGCTATGGACCCTGGAAAACAGGTTCTTAAAATATGAAGCAGTGGTTCCACAAAAATAAAAAGAAACAAAAAAAAAAAAAGAAAAAAAAAGTGTGTTTCTTCTAATTTTGTCTACAGGCATTTCTCAGTGTATTAAAAATATTCAGACATTGTCGGAATGAGCTGAACAAGATTCTCTAGGGCTAGAAAATATCTCAAATCTGGAAGCTGTGGCACAAATGCCCTTTGACACCAGGTAATGACAGATTAACATTCTCCTCTCTTACTCTGCTGTCAAAGTAAATTAACCATTTGCTGAAAGAGAAGGAAAGAGAAAGTTTTGATTTTAAGTTTTCCTTATTCTTGCACAAGGAATATTAATGAAATAACTCCGTAGGGATCCATTTAAATTGTCAAATATTTTCAGTTCCTGAGTTTATTCCTTGTTCCCTAATTATTCTCATGTTAGTTTGTTAACAGGCTCTTTCTCCAGGACTAAGCCAGTAGTTTTCCTTTGGGGTGAAATCCTGATACAGTTCTGGGGACAGCTCATGCCTGCAGGCGGGAGGTGTGAGGCTGTACCATGCATCCTGTTCCCTGCTTGCACAGGTGTCGCAGTCCCTATTCCATCGTGCCTTGCACCATTAAGAGCTCCACATGTCCTCCACGAGCCAGAAATCTGATATAGACCCTTGACCTTATCAAATTGGGTACTCATATCAGTCGCTCACACGAGCACAGCACTCATGTTGTTTCAGGCACTTTAAATCTTAAAAATTAAAATTGGAAAATTAAAAAAAAAAAAAAAAGAAAAAGGCAAAAAAAAAGCCTTAAGAAGGCCAAACCAGATTCTAAGAAGCATGATAACTGAGTCTTTAGTAGAAGAGACCTGTGTAGAGAAATGTGTGCGCAAGCCTTTCTGCAGTATTTGGCCTGTACATTTGGGAGGGCATCTTTAGCATTGTAGCTATAGCCTTGAGTCTTTCAAACTGCATTTCTCACACTGAATTCTCTGAGTAGCTGGACAGAATTCAGTTCTCAGTGTCGATTAGAGCAGCCTCACTTGATATTGAAATCATGGCTGCTCTTAATGGCCTATTTGTAAATTATATGATTTTTTTCACAGTAGACAAAAAAATCTTGTATAGCTTAAACCTGGACCATCTGCCAGGCCAAACATTCTCTTGTCTTTTGAATTAAACTATCCAGATGAGATATCATCCTTGGGTAAAGAACATATGGGACCAGACTATGGCAGCACTTCTTCTAAATCAGTAAAAGTTGATGTTCTTGGGCCCCATAAGGGAAACCCAAAAAACAGACGAGTCCGATATCCTGCCTGTGGGAAATATCAACAAGGACATTCTCAGTGATTTCAGCTGTCAGATTCATGATGGCTGGGACTCAGACTGGACATGGCTTTCTAAAGTCTCTAAGAACTTATCACCTAAAGGTGAGAAACGTATCTCAGCCCTTGGCAGCTGGGTCACTGAACAAACTGCTAACACATACAGGGAACAATAGAACAAGGCTAAAAATTGGATTGCTGTGGTCCACAGTCTTGGGAATTTAAAATTTAGGTAGGACTGAATTTAACTAATATAAGAAATATTAAATGCGATATATACAGGGATATAGGCACAAATACTAAGAGGCCTATCAACCTGAATATTCCCTTTCGGTGCTTAGAGGGTAGACAACTCCTGGGCTGGATGAATTTCCCTGTGCAGATACCTGAATCTTAGCATTAATGTCAAAAAGTCTAGTAGATGCAAGTTCCTGAGTTCAGTGGCTCAACTAACTTACACTGCAGACACTAATCCATTCTTAAATTTCTGTATTACTAGACATGGACATTAAGATATCACAGATTAGGCCTTACTAAAATTATAAAAAACCTCACTGAAGAAATTTCAATAAAGCAATGTTAATATATATTTTTTTTAAGTAAGACACAGGATCTGATCCTCTTCCTAACCATAGCAGCTTGAACCATATTTTGATTGTTTTTCATTTGTTTGGTTTAGTTACAATTAAATTTGCATACAATCAAATGACTCTATGAGTCTTTAAAAATGTAAACACAACCAATGAAATTTCATTATTTATATTATCACAAAATGAAGAATTGGCAGCATAGTAGCAAACACGAGATAAATGTGAATATTCAGAATTCTCACTAGGTGCACAAGTACATACAAACAAACTTTTAGGAGTATAATTTATGTGTGGAACTACCCATTTGTCATATATAACCATCAGGCGGGAGGAATATGGAAATACCTTTTTGTGAGATGCATATTTCATATTTCAAAACAACTTTATGCTCTTTGTTTGTTTGTTTGTTTTACCTTTGTTGACAATACTAGCTCTGTTTGAAGGACTTCCCTTTCACAGCCTCTTTAGCACAAAGGGATGATCCAACCTGTGTTGTGTTGTTTTTCAGAGAGAGAGAGAGAGGGAGAGAGAGGGAGCGAAAGGGAAAGTTGTTTGGACCAGTTTTCTAAAAGTTTGTGACTCAAAACTGTAACTGAAATTAAAAAGAACCACAATTCCCATCACCTGAAGAGCAAAAAGTGGAAGACTGCCTGGTTTGTAAAACAAACTGATGAGAAAGCTTTTGCGGATTAGGCACAATGATCAAAGGGATGGAGTTACGTGGTAAACAGATATTAAAGACTTGTGGTCTTACAAACCACTTAGCACTTTGAAATAATTTAATGAATAATGGATAGCTAAGACATTGAAAGCATGATCCTAGAAGCTTTTAAGCATTTCCCTAAGTGTCTATCTCAGAGTACTATCGTGAGATTCAATAGGAGGTTTCAATGTGCACACCCTGGACATGGTGGTTCAGCCCTGAGCCTCAATTCTACTTTCTGTTAGATGCTTTCCACAAACTTTGTGTCTCTTTCTTTCCTGGCCAAATAGTAGCTGGGTGCATCTCACTCTCATGATTCCTTCAGAGTGTTAGGGATCAGGATGAGATGAATAGTCACCTATAGCACTGTTTATGAAATAGCAGCTCAAGATATCATCGTCCAATGTGCAAGTCATTTCCTATTTCCCTGCCTCTCAATAGCAGTCCTTTGGCAGATAGGAAAGACAGAACGTGTTTGAATATCAGAGATCCGAGCCAAAATATTTGTTCATGAAGTAATTGAATGACTGGAAGACAAAGATAATTTTCTTATTATTAATACTAACAGTTTAGCTCAAAGTACTTGCACATCTCCAGTATGCAGTCAGTTTATTGATTTTTTTTTTTTATTCTTTCTGACATGTGGTTATTTAATCTTCTGCCAACACCATCTACCAAACAGATTTTTCCTTGCTGTGCCCATGAAGCTTTTGTACTCTTGATGTTTTCACAGTTAACGGTGTATGTGTGTCAAATTATAGCTATTGGTCTTTGTTTGTTTCTTAAAGTGTGTAGTTGTTTAAATAGCATTATAGTTTGTCTGATTGTGGTTATATAAATAAAAGAAGGAGAGTAAAAAAGGAAAAAATCTTGTCATTTTTATTTAATTTATAAATTTCACTGTTGAAGGTAGACTGTTTATTTGAATTGAAAATTTACTGAAATAAATATTTCTTTAGGTAGGAGTTATCTTTATTCTTCTTAGTAACAAGTGGAAGTAATAGGGCATGCAATCTTAAGAGAAAAAAAATAAAACTAAACCAAACAAAAAGAGCATCTTTTATTTTTCTATGAATCTTTTTAAAACTGTTTTTTGTCACAATTCCTTTTGTCTTGGATGTTGCTGTTCAAGAAATCCCAATGAAATTCCACCTCTTAAATGAATACTGTCAAACAGTTAACAAATAAAAAAAAATAAAAAAAGCCCTATTCCTCATGAGTGATGTTTTTATCAGTATAGTAAAAAACAAGTATTTTTCTACTGGTTTAGTTTTCTCTCTCCCATTTTGCAGCTATTAGTTTTCTTCTGTGACTTATGGTTAGAAAGAAATGAACGTGGGCAACTCGATTCAGTGGTTAGAACAGTGGGTTGGGAACTAGAGGATATAGCATTGTTTTTCTACTTTTGCAATCATCTGATGTGCCAGCTCCAACAAGACTTGTCAGCCTGCTCCATACCCAGTTATATTCTTGTTTTATATTTGCCTTCCATGTTCAAAACTGGACAGTCCCGGCTTTACTTTCGATGAAGCACATGAAATTTCATGGAAGGCAAAGCAATAAAAACATTATTAATATCGTTTAATACATCCCAAGAATACCTTAGTACCTTCCAGGACTAAAAATGATCTTTTGTGACAACCTGGGAGAGCAGGTGATCAGATATTGCTGCTTATAGGGTGAATCTTGTCCCTTTTCTTAACCTAACCCCTTTTTCTTACTGTTTCTCAAAGCCAAGCAACTAAACAAACCCGGAGACAATAACAAATTATATTTTTGATAACTTCATTAAAAAAGTGAAATGTTTTTGGACTGCTAGTAGAAGAGGCCTTTTTTTCCCCCAGATTAAAAATCTTCCAAAAGACTCCTGCTCGTTATGGCCTTTACACTACTGAACTACAGCAAGCGAGCCAATTAATGACAATTGTGTTGATGGTTGAGAGATTTTAATTGTCTTCTAGGAGCTGTACTGAGATCCTTCTTAAACTAACTTTTATTTTTCAAAAGCTTAAAACCAATCAAATGTAAAAGTTCAGCAGAAAGAGATCTTAGGAACAAAACCTGGCTGAGTTTGGGAAAAAAATCAGATTTCTAATGTGCGATACACTGGCTTTCATGAAGAGAAACTATTGAAGCTTCTGTGAAAACAGAAGCCTGTGCGTGCTCTGTGATATTGCAGAGAAGATTTCCACAGCCTCAGCATTCTACTTCCTGTCCAAAATTCATGATGGAAATTATTAAACTTTGTACAAGAAAGAAGTGCATTTTATTTTGCCAGGGTTGGCTGAGATGATCACTCCTAAACTGACATCGTATGACAAGATGCTTTCAGCAAATATGCATTGCTCAGACAGCATTTTGAATACCTTCCTGATGAAAGCAGAATGATGAAACCGAAAGACTATGTAGATATCAAAGACCTGCAGAACAGAGAGAGCAGGTTTGCACTCTAGCAATAAAAACAATCTTAATGACAAGGAGTAACAGCACATGTCCAATATCCTCTAACACAAAACTTCAAGTACAGCACAATCCAATCTAGGCCTAAACCCACAAAGAGAAGAGAAATAATAACTTTTGCTTGAAGCTGTTTCCCCTCTGACTCTATTTTTGCCACTTACCTTCCCTACAGGCTCTTAAAGGAGCTCTGCCCATGGATTTTTAATTTAAATTTTTTAGGTAAAAGGGAGTTGAACTTTGAGAGGGCTTCAATCTGAAAATAATATTTTTTTATGCAATGAGAAAGACTCTTTTTAAAATTAAATGGCTGTTAGTTTCTGCATTTTCTTTGATTTTTTAAATTATTGAGGTAACACATCCTCTGTAGAATATAATCTGTTATAGGAACCACATTCCTGTACCCTTATTGCCTCCATCCATCGTGGAAGTGGGTGCAACTAATCTCCCTAATAAATTAATTCCTTAAAAAAAAACCACACAACAAAACCAACCCAGAAAAAAAAAAAAACAAACAAACCAAAACCCAAACATCCCCCATCAAAAACCAGAAAAGAAATCCCTCTTCTCAATTTAGAGTGAACTATTATTAACCAGTGAGAATGCAAATTCCTTTAAACTAGTAGAGTTGCCTTTATTTCCAAGCAATAAAACAAGGACATTTTCTAATCGGAAATATCTAGTATAGAACTCCATTGAGTTTATCTAGACACAACATAAATTCTTAGCAGTTGCTTTAAAGAAAATCTTTCCTATTTACCAGTGGCAAAGTTATGCTGTCAGCTTCTCACCTTCTGCCCACAGAGAAAAATCTGTGTACCTGAAAAAAATGTGAGAAATGGCTCCTGAAAATACCAAAACCTGAAAAAAAAATGGGAAAAAGCCCATCCTGAAATGTAATGATTAAACCTTGCTTTGATCCTCCTTCATGCCTTGTACTGTTCCTGTTCAAATCAGATGACATTTTCTAAAGGACTGAGGTCTGACCTCACCTTTTCCCCTCAGTAGTGTTTCTCTTTGTCTTTTTGCATTTTTTCCTTTTTTTCCTTTTCCCTTTTCCTTTTCCATTCCCTCCTCTTCATATCTCAGCCTGAAGCAAGGTCACAATGAGAAGAGAAATTGTTTAGGAGCCAAATATCTGCCACCAGGTAAAAAGAACTGTTTGTCTTTGGAGATGACAGATTGATGGACTAAAAGAAGGATGCATAAGTCATGACTGTGATGAAAATAAACATGATAGAAATTAGAGAAGGAAAAAGACATTATGAGTGCTGAAAGACAAAGCAAATGTCCTACTCCAATAAAATAGTTTCATTATTTCAGGCTTTTGTAATTCACTTAGTTATATATTCCTTTCTCTAGGGTCGAAAATTAAGTATAAGGATCAAGTGAGCACACATTGGAACAGCTTGTCCCGAGAGGAGTGGAGTCTCCCTCCTCAGAGAGATACTCCAGAACCATCTGGACACAATCCTGTGCAATATGTTCTGGGATGACCCTGCTTGAGCAGGGAGGTTGGACCAGATCAGCCACTCTGGTCCCTTCCAACCTGACTCGTTCTGGGATTCCGTGTAATGCAAACAAAAACTGTCGTAGTCTACCACTGTATTCACAGTGAAGATGTGACTCAAGGCAGCAAAGTGCAGTTTAATTGGAAAAAAACTTAGGAAATGAACCTCCATTGCCACAAATTGTCATAACTTTTCATTTTATGAGTAAAAAAAAAAAAAAAAAAAAAAAAA
>VWZW01001401.1:45892-61574 GCA_013397115.1 Edolisoma coerulescens | reverse complement strand
TTCCTTCCTTCCCTCTCCCTACCCCTCCCTTTCTTTTTTCCCCTTCTCTATGAGCTGCAAAAACAGATACTTGAGGCCAGTAACTTCAGCTGAAGAACATAAATACAATTTCTCTAACACTAAGCAAAACAATTTCCTGACTTTCACAGAATTTTGGTGGGTCCTGGAGGGAATACCAAGTTGGTAAAAATACATCTGTTAGAAAGAAACAAAGGTGGCCTCCTCTGAAGAAACAGAGATTTTTTTCTGCTACCTGTAATCATATTTAACCCTTTTCTTGTTGTGCTACTGGCTATGCTGAAGTAATGAGATGTACTTGGCAGTTAGGGTATTTCAAACCTTAATTGTTGTGTGCTATTTTGAAATACCCTAGGTAACAATTACATTCTGATTTTCTCAACAAAAGCTGGTGTTTTTTATTACCAGTAGGGTTTCTGGAAATCTTATTCTTGCCAAATGAACATTATGCAGGAAGAAATTTAACAAAGCATAAATGGAAATTAAATTTCTAAATTTTAGAGTGTTTAAATTTGTGGTGAGAGAAATGGGATGGTTGTAGGCAGTCCAGGCACATATACCACGTTGGATTCATCATACAAACTCATTTCAGGGAAGGACCACCAGCAATATTAGATAACTTTATTTAAATTTTGCACTAGCTTGTGCCTCCCAATTTAGCTAAAGCTGTGGGTTTTTTTCTGGGGACAGCACTAACAGACAAATTGAAAAGATGTGAGCAAATCTGATCAGAGGAAAAGGAAAGATCTCTGACTCATATCTGCAATGTGGACCTAATTCCCAAAGGAAATAAAGCATTTACAATCACATTTCTATGTTGGTGTATCTACATCTGTATGTCTTTCTTTCTACTGCTCCCTTACAGAAGCACTGAAAATATTTGATATTGAATATATTGAAGCAATATTTAAATTTTGGTTAAATTTAACAAAAGAGCAGTGGTCTTGTATATTTTATACACATGATTTTTATTAGACCTCGAAAAATATTCATTTCAGGAAAGTTTAGAAGTAAACATGAAATGACAAAAATTATCAGTCCTAATTCACACAAGATTAGATATTAGAGAACTTAATTTCAAGCAGAACAAACATAGGAAATGAGGTTTCATTTATTCTGCTGTTCAGGGGACAGCCTGCTTTTCCCAAAGCCCAAAAAGACATAGAATATTATGATCTTAATGTGCTCTGTGCAGTTAGAGAGCAAGGTACAACATCTTTATAGAGTTTGCCCTCTCAAGCTACGTTATTATTTTTCTTTAATCTCCCATTTTTCCTTTTAAAGTAGGTCCATAATTTTTGCTTTATTTTCTTAGCAAGAAAGCTAGTCTGTGCCACCTCACCCCCAGAGAGTGAGGATGAGAAATCTGGAATCAGTAGTATTTGGTATCCATGGGACGGTTCAGCTGAAAACATCTTTTAACATCTGTATAATGATGACAACGTTGATGACAAATATGTATATTACTCAGGAATAAAACCTCTTCCTTTGGGTCTGGTGCCCAGAATAATTTCTGATTTGGACTTCTTGGGGAAAAATAAAATAGAATCATAAAACAATTTGGCTTGGAAGAGGACCTTGAAGATCACCTAGCTACAACACTGCTGCTATGGACAGGAACGCCTTCCACTGGACCAGGTTGCTCAGAGCCCCATCCAGCCTGGCCTTGGACACTTCCAGGGGTGGAGCAGCCACAGCTTCTCTGGGCAACCTGTTCCAGTGCCTCACCACCCTCTCATTAAAGAATTTTTTTACACATTTTTGTTGTGAATCTACTCCATTTCAATTTAAACCCAGTCCCTCTCATCCTGTCACTACCTACTCTTGCGCACAATCTTGCCCTATCTTGCCCATAAGTTCCCTTCAGGTACTGGAAGGCCACAATTAGGTCACCCCAAAGCCTTCTCTTTTCCAGGCTGAACAATCCCAATTCTCTCAGCCTTTCCTTGTGGCAGAGGTGTTCCATCCCTGTGATCACCTTGGTGGCCTCCTCTGGACTCGCTCCAACAGGTCCATGTCCCTCCTGTGCTGGGACCCCAGAGCTGGATGCAGTGTTCCAGCTGGGGTCTCACCAAAGGTAGTAGAGGGGCAGAATCCCCTCCTTTGTCCTGCTGGCCACATTTTGATGCAGCCACATTGACTGGTCTATTATCATGGCTGAGAGAGCTATAGGGTTAGCTAAAACCTAGGCAAAAACTGTCAGTGCCAGCACACCTCGGCAAGCATTTGCCATCACAGAAGAGTGCATGTCAGCTACCAAAAATCATTGAATGTGTAGCCATAAATGAGTCTGATGGCCAGCTTGAAGAGGGCAAACATTTAAGATACCTTACCTGAACATCACTCTACTTTAGCAGCGGGATTCACAGACATCTACATCACAGAGATCAAAAAATGGGTGACGAGTCCCACTGTGGGTGTCCTGACCCTAAATTAATTTCATGCACCTTCTTGACAGAGTCATGGGACGTTAGTAGGGAAACCAAAGGGCATTTCAATGCGTTTCTGTCCTGTATGTCAGGAAAAAATTTGGAAGATCAGTGGAGATCATGGAGCTTGGTAAACTTTCCTTGCTCCCCAGCTTCACAGATCACTAATGGAGGTTTCTATATCTGGTGCTGAATCCCACCAAAGTTTCCATATAGGAAACTGCTTTTATAGCCACAGATGTGCGTGGACTTGTTGAACACTGCTCGCATAACCCAGCCACACGGATGGTTACGTTACAGTCAGCTCCCCTCTGGAGCTCTACAGCCATGAATTTGTATTTGTGTGCAAGAACTAATGAGCCCTGTTGAACATGGATGGAGGAACTCCTGTCTTCCCTCAAGCATTTACAACAGTAAATTTAATAGTGCAACAGCACAGAGCCCAAAATCTGCAACTTCTATGCTATTACCTCGTACACTTTGCCATAGTAATTTTCATCAGTTAATTTTCTCCCGAAAAAAATCTGTGCTTCTGTTCATTTAGCTGCAAACTGCAAAGCCTCAACTTTGAAAGTAGATTCTTTTTTTTTATTAAAACAGAGAGATTACTTAAAAAAAAAAAAACAAAAAAAACCCCAAAAAACAAAACCACAAGAGGATCATAAAGACTAGGGTTTGTTTGTTTCTTATTTTTCGCAGAGATTTGACTAAAATTTGTAGCCATGCTACCCTAAAGCCCTGGGTAAGATGGACATTTAGCTATAAACAGGTGCCTCATGCAACAGTGATGCAGAGACAGCAAAGGGACAGGAAATTGGGTGTGCTCAATTAATTTTTAAAGTATATAATTGGGACAAGGAACTTATTGTTAAATGCAGCCACTGAAGAGTAACTCATACTTGCAAAATGGGTGTAATCTTTATACTTCCCTCTGTTATCAAGGACAGTTGCTAATTTTACTGAGGGCTTTTTATCAGTCCATAGCTTTTTTCTTCAGCTGCCTTCACTTTATTTATGTGCTCTCCTTTTATCACTATATACCTTCCAATATTTGTGGCCTTGTTCTTTCCAGTAATGTCTGTCTTCAGCAGTGAACCTCCCAAAATATGGTCCTTTACCCTTGTCCTGTGGAAGGAGCTTTACCTTTCCTCTAAAAAGAACGACATTTTTTGCAAAGCAAAGGGAATCCTGTGCCGGCAGTCTTGGTTCATCCTCTTTCAGAAAGAAGAGAGGTCAAGCTGTTCCTAAAATCAGTTTTATTGTCTTCACTCAGAGTGCCTCGATTTCTGTCTTCTACATCAAGGATAACTAATCATTTTTTGCATAGCAGGGAATAAAATCCTGTTTATTGATAACAGATTAATGGGGTTCAAGGCAACCTCTGGAGCGTGATGTGCTTTCAGAGATATTGACAAGTATTTGAAGTTTGAAAGTCTCAAATTCATGATAACATACTTAATTTGAATAAGAGCAAAAAAGTTTAAAAGACAGACCATTTATCAGCTTTGGGGCTAAAGTTTCAGGTGATGTGAATCAGAATTGTGTCGCTTATCAGGCAAGAATTCAGGGCTTGTTCTATTAAATATAACTTGAAAGTTTCTATCCACATGGATGTACTTCTGATATTTGGTTCACTCTGAGTTTGACCAAGTAGGAAAGATTATTTTGTGCTTTTGTTTTGTTTTGAATCAAAATCAGAGAGTAGGGTTGACCCTGGCTGGATGCCCGACACCCACCAAAGCTGGTCTCTCAATCCCCTCAACATCTGCACAGGGGAGAGGAAATATAAAAATAGGTAATGAGTTAAGGACAGGGAGAAATTAGTCTCAAATACCATCACAGGCAAAATGGACTCGACTTGGGTATATTAATTGAATTTATTACCAACAATATAAGAGGAAATAATGGAACATAAAATAAAAACACCTTCCTCAGTCCCCCTGCTCTTTCCTAGGCTCTCCCTCCTCCCCTCCAGCACCTCGGGAGGATGGGAATGGGGGTTATGGACGGTTCATCACACGTTGTTTCTGCTGCTGCTCAGGGAGACAATTAAGAAACCTTCTCGTGCTTCAGTGAGGGGTCCCTCCCATGGGGCACAGTACTCCATGAACTGCTCTGACATGAGTCCATCCCATGGCTACAATTCTCCACAACCTGCTCCAGAGTGGCTCACTCTTCCATGGCTGCAGTCCTTCAGGAACAGGCTGCTCCAGAGTGGGTATCCCACAGGCTCACAAGTTCTACCAGCAAACCTGCTCCAGCCTGGGCTCCTCTCTGAATAGGTCTGGGGGTCCTGCCTTGATCCTGCTCCAGCCTGGGATTTCCATGGGGTCACAGCCTCCTTTGGGCATCCCCCTGCTCCAGCCTGGGCTCCTCCAGGGGTTCCAGGTGGATCCCTGCTCCCCCGTGCCCTCCCTGGGCTGCAGGGGCACAGCTGCCTCACCATGGGCTGCTCCAGGGGCTGCAGGGGAATCTGAGCTCCAGAGCCTGGAGCAGCTCCTGCCCCTCCTTCTGCACTGCCCTGGGTGGCTGCAGGGCTGTTCCTTTCACATCNCAGGCTCACAAGTTCTACCAGCAAACCTGCTCCAGCCTGGGCTCCTCTCTGAATAGGTCTGGGGGTCCTGCCTTGATCCTGCTCCAGCCTGGGATTTCCATGGGGTCACAGCCTCCTTTGGGCATCCCCCTGCTCCAGCCTGGGCTCCTCCAGGGGTTCCAGGTGGATCCCTGCTCCCCCGTGCCCTCCCTGGGCTGCAGGGGCACAGCTGCCTCACCATGGGCTGCTCCAGGGGCTGCAGGGGAATCTGAGCTCCAGAGCCTGGAGCAGCTCCTGCCCCTCCTTCTGCACTGCCCTGGGTGGCTGCAGGGCTGTTCCTTTCACATCTGCTCACTCCTCTCTTCTCTGACCACAAATACCTCAGCACAATATCTTTTTATCCTTCTTAAATATGTTATCACAGAGGCATTGCTGTCATTCTTGATTGGCTTGGTTTTGGCCAGGGTCCATCCAGGAGCTGCCTGGCATTGGCTCTGCTGGACATAGGGGCAAGCTTCTGGCAGCTTCTCACAGAAGCCATCCTGTAGCCCCCCTGCTACCAAACCCTGGCCATACAAACCCAATATATAGAGGCATAGTTAAAAAACTAGAATGGAAGCTGAGGGCGATGGGGGGGACCAAAAATTAGAAAAAAAACTTGGTAGGAAAACCATTGAAAAAATGCATCAGAGTGGACTAATGTTAGTAAAATCTTTTATCTTTACTCACTCATAAATATGTAATTTTGATTCATGTGAGAAGCATATTTTTGCTGGTTAGGTTTATTATTTACCTTCACAGGTGTTGTTTACATTGGATAGGACTCCCAAGCTCTTTCAGTTTTCAAAGCTTTTGTGTGACCTCTTGTTTTTACTTTTTCATTTTATTTTCCTGGCTACTGATCATGTCTAGTTATTACAGATAAGTAAGCTGCTCTTGTTTCCAGAGCTGTGAAACATGAAATTCTCTGTCTCCCCTTTTCACCCACATATGTTTATCACAGCCCATGCTCTTTTACAGTCAGATTTCCCATTAATATTTTTATACTGTCAGTTTTCCTGTTAATATTTTTATACAGCATTTAAATAATTTCATAATACAACCCCCCCAGCCCATAGAACATAATATAATTTTCTTGTTCATGCAAAATTTAAGGTATCAGCTCAGTCTCACAAATATTTTCCTCAGAGTTAGAAATTGAAGTTTAGACTGGTGTAGTGACTATCTCTAATTTTAAGAATAAAAGACAAGCACTTCCAAGGGCTGCTCACTGCATCCTATAAGCTCTTCTGAAGGTGTGCAGGATGATGACCTCCTGGAGAGATTTCTCTCTCCTTACTGGGTAAGGACAATTCTAACTTGGGCAGCTCAGTTAGATGTAGCATCGGATAACTAAGAATGAAGTTAAGCATCTAAACTTTGGTATCTGCTTTCACATGCCAACTCATTCAGCAGTGTTAAGAAGGAATTTGCTCCTCTTTGCAGGCTGGTGGTACAGGGAAGAATATCAGACTGATTAGCAGGATAATAACCCTGCACAAAGAGGCAGGGCTGCCTCTGGGACAACAGATCTGCTGTGTCAAGCCCAGGTCTGCACACTTTCTCCATGGCACAGTCCATGCCAAAGTGAGGCGTTGAGGCAGTGGCACTGCACAATATCACTTTCACTTATTGGTGGGGTGTTTTTTCTTCCTTCCTATTAGTGTCCTCCACGCTTAAGCCAGAAGGGCCAGAGAGTCAAAATACTGAGATTGTCCAAGTCAGCCCATTCTCTTTGCCTGTAACACTAAATGGTTTTTCTTCCAACACAACCTGAATATACAAAATAGCACAGAAATATGTGAAATAAAAGTGCAAAGCTAATGCATGGGCGCAATGGAATTGATACCATTTACTGTGGGGAGGTGGAGAGGGGTTTTGGTGTTTTTTGGTTTGTTTTGTTTCCCCTCTCAACAAATTTCTGCTCCGATACTTAGGTAGAAATGCATATATAAGTGTTGGAAGAGATTACTATTCAGCAGTAAAAGGAAATCATGCTGTATATTCTGCAGGCTTGTCATTTCTAAAGCTGAATGGAAAGACTAAAAGCCTAGTTTAATTCTCATTTGCTTAGATTCAAATACAGAGTGATTCTATTGTATCCAAACACTGATGGGCATGAAAATATATCGGGTTTTTTGTATTGCTAAAGTGAGAATCATATCTGAGAAAAAAATCCTGCAACCGTGTGCGCTTTCTCATCATATTTCCTTTGTCCTCCTGTTAAGACTTTAAGGGGAAGAGTTCCCTGTCTATAATACCTAGCAAAGTACTCAGGGCACAGATTGATTAGAGAGAAGAAACAAATATTGATTACCTGCATGATTACTCTACTCGAACTGAGATTCAGAAAATCTGTAAGTATTTTCTCAGCACCAAATTTTTGTCAGACAAGTAACTCAGTGAAGATTGTTTTATAGAGAGAGAAATTCAAGTTATTTTTAAAGATTTTTTTTTAATTATGAATTATGCTTCTTTTCAGAAGAAATTGGTTTCTTACTTTCTTGAGACGCTTTTCTCAGGGCTTGTTGGAAGAAATGGAACAGAAATTACAAGAAGAATGTATTTCAACGTGTTTTCTAAAACGAAACCTACTGTGTTTTCATGTAAGCATATTCCATTGTTTAGGAGTAAGTGTGATTGTAGCATTTATTAAATATAAAAAGGGGCAAGAAAAGCCTTTTAAAAAAACATCAGAAAGCTGCTTTAGTTGACTTGGTGATTTTTTCCCTGTGTCTTTTTTTTTTCCCCTTTTCCTTTTCCTTTTCCTTTTCCTTTTCCTTTTCCTTTTCCTTTTCCCTTTTTTTTCCTCCTGATGCTTGATGTCTTTTAAAATGTTGAAAGTTCTTACTACATGGACAAGCCCAGTGCTCATTCAGGTCTACTCACAAACCCCACTCTCTGGCGACCTCACCTTGTTACATCCCCAGCGGTGAAACCACAGGTCACCAAGTGACAAATCAGGTGTTTATCTCTGGCTGCCCCTGGTTAAATTGCTGCTATACCAACCAAGAGGGCGGCCACCACACACTGTTCACAGGAGGCTTGTTGAATGTATTAACATAGTCCTTGGGATAATGATCTTACAACGAACATGACATCATCTCATTAGCATGATCACTTTCATGCTAAGTGTGGTACCTATTATTGGTTTTCCTTGAAGAAAAGAAAGCATAGTGTGTTTGGCAATGCAGGTGAAATATATCTACTTCTGCTCTTTTCTAGAGGTTTCTTTATTGACTAGAACATTTTGAGAGGAAAAGGTGTTTAGAATTGTTTTTATTCAAAAGTGACACTGAGAAAGTAATAGAATTCAGTGAAATATTTGACACATTCCTATGATTTTTCATATTTTCTTCATTCATCTCTGTATTTAATTGATACAGTCATATACAATCTGCATACTTGAATGTCTGTGTTGTGATTGAAAGATTTTGTTGGTGTGAACAAGTCACAAATCAATCATGCATCCAAGTCAGTCTTATAATTATAATTATTACAATGAATAATTAGATGCCTTTTTTTTTTCATTTAGGCTTTGCATTTGAACAGTACACTTCAATAATTTGCTATTCATGTTGTGTAGCATTCATCTAAGTCATGTGGTGAAATATTGTTCATTAATTTGACAACTGAACTACTATTATTAAAGACAGGAATGAGAACATGAATAGTAAGATAGTTATGTACAAAATATTGGACATACTAAAATTTGTTCTAAAATTTGCGTTAGTTTGTGAAATTCAGAGGTATATGAGACTTTTTCACAAAGACACAGACAGCAATTAACAGAATCCTAATGAATTTTGAGTAATTATTTGGGGTTTTTTTGTTTATTTTAAGGGATTCTTGAAAGTAATCTTCAAAATCCATTCATTTAGAATTCTAAATGGTTTATTTACCAAACGCCAAAAGCTGTCATTAATCTGAGTAAAAAATACACTATTCTCAATATTTCAGAAGTGCAGATCACTTATTTTAGCATCTGAGGTGCGTCTGCGGGTTAGAAGAATGTATTTCACAGGAGGAAAGCAGTATGTGTTTCTGGAGACACATAAGGGTGGTTCTTGAAGAGGTTCAGGCATTGCTTCAGTGTGACACCCTCCACTTCATTCCCAACCTTCCCAAGCCTTGGAGTTACATGCACAGAACTTCCATATCACCAAATGCATGAGGAGAGTGTCCTCACTCTCTGTCTGTGGTATAACAGCACCAGTGCTCACAGACCTGGTCTGGTCTGGTGAAGCTGGGAAATGGGACTGCCACGCCTGCCGCCTGCTCTCCAGCCCCCACTCCGTGCCTCCAGTTTCCACCGTACGTTCAGGTTCAGGAAAACACTGAAGAAATTTGGAAACTGTAATCAGCAACTTAAATGAAATTAGTCCAGTGCCTTTATTCAAAAGCCAGAGTGAATCTTCCACTGTTTGATCTCCTTTATTCAAGAATGAAGCAGTGTATTAGCTGTCTCACTAAGCCACCTCTTCCTTTATTCCAGCACCTGCTCATTCCCTGTCTGATAATTGGAGTTTCCTCTTAAAGACGCTGAGATCACCTCATAGAAGTAAGGTTTACCTTTTGACAAACATAACTGGGGAGAGAAGCTTTAGATGGAGCAAAATGTATTTCTTCTTTTGCTTTATTGCAGGAGTTATTTGGAGCTATACACAGTTGTTCTATCAATACAGCTGATGGTAAAGTGCAAAGAAAATGAAATCAATGAAAATCTTCTTGAAGGATCTAAGTTTCAAAGGGTCAACATAAAACAAATCTCAGCTTAAATTTTCTACACAAAACCAAACCCAGCAATACAGATCTTTAAATATCTTGTTAGTGTTTATAATACATGTAACTATTTTCAGGTCCTAATTTTCATCTCACTTCCTTCTTCTTTCCAAATAATACTTCAGGAACACATACAAAAGAACAAAAAGGTCTCAAGACACACTTTTAAAAAGAGTTTCACAGTTCACTGATCCCTAAGAAAAGAAGTTCTCAATGTTTTTCAAAGAAATTTAAGATAACTTTTTTATTATTTAAAATGTTTAGTAAGTTTACTCCAACAAGGGTCAGAGTAAGATACTTCTTCATAAAATTGGAAACAAAATTCATAAAGGAAGGAAACAGTAAAAGATACTTGCAAGGTCCTTCTGGAAACTGACCTAATTCTTTCTGGAAACTGATCGCGTTCTTGTCAAATTCCGTAAATTTTCTTCACTCCTCAGGGTCTGGGTTGAGAGGTGATATATTAATATGCTGAATATTCCTTCTGAAAACTGACCTCCTCATTTGCAGGAAAAGACCTGACCTTTTACCTCTGCTTTTACTGACAAAAAATATGCAATTCAACCATATTATTCAAGTAGTAAGTGGACTTGCAGCAATTTCCTGATATTTAATTGAATATTTTCAACACATGCCCACCTTAAATGCAGTATTCTGCAAACTTGCCTGAAACAAGGATTTTTTAAAGGAAAATGCTGCTGGTTGATATTCATATTGACGCTTTTTGGGTGTCATTCAGTGCTAGATTTAGCACCTCTGAAAGGCTTTTTGCAAAGTCAGACCTGATGAACTGTGATTTCCTACTCTGACAGAACTTTTGGCACAGACAGTCGCTACATCTCAGCATACCATGGATCCTACACCTGAAGAAACAGTGTTCTTAAACCTTATCAACAGTAAGTAAATGTCTTTCACTCATAATTTCAAGGAAATAAAAGCCTCATGCTTTAAAAAATGGAGTTTAGTATTATATTGTTAAATTGAATCAAGTGCTTTTAAATGCTATTCATTTTAGACAACACAGAAATCCTTGAAAAAGGAACACTGGTTCCCTAATCTCTTGCAGCAGCCTAAAGACTCACCTTTTCCCTCATCAGCTAGATCTGTCATGAGCTAAATGTTTGCTTTTGTGCTGCCAAGATTCATGTAAATCTAGTTCATCACCTAACCCACATTAAAGACTTGCAAGGTGTCTAAAAAACTTGATTATATTCTACTTAATAATCTAATGATTAAAACTTATATAACAGACAGTGTTAAACTAAGTTCAAAACCTCGCTTTTTCAAAAAAGTTTTGCCCTCCTGTCTTTCATATTTCAGAGAACTCTTGTACAATAGGCTAAGAGGGCTTTCTGATGAAAGACAAGGGTCTACTATTTAGGCTGTTGTATAAATTTGGAAATCATAGCGACAAGGTACTCTATATTCTGGTGGCCAGGGGGACACTTGATTTTATCACCATATAAAAGGTTGTTTCTAAGCTGCGAAGCCTGGGAAAAGCCATCTCGTGTGCAGCCATCTCATATCTTAAGGAAAGCCTCTTAAATCACCAAACTAATTCAAGGTAAATTTAATTTCTCATCTGCACAAAATTCTGGATGAGGAAAAATATGTAGAACTGAACAAACAGTCAAAAAAAGATCACATGGATTTCCTTGTGCTGTCCATTTTCATCCTGGACTGAAATTTCTCATTTTTTAACTTTTTTTTCTCATTGCCACACAACTTTTCATTTTGGCAGAAGATCCCTCATGTCATAAAAAATACAAACCTCTTACAAGGTAAGATATAGTTCTTTTCTCAGAGTCTTGTAAGATTTCTGCACCAAGTTTGAAATGACGGTCCAATGTTTCAAGGAAAATGTGGAGAAAGATCAAAATGTTCCAATTCATTGATTGAAATATTGTATCTAGAAAAAAAAAAACCAAGAAAACAAGCAAAAAAAGCCTCTTTGATGCTTTCACAAAACTAGCCTTAATTGTTGATTAACTGTAAATGAATCAATACAAAATTGCACATAAATGTGTTTAAATGCCTTAGGAGACTGCAACGGGATTTAAGTATATGGCAATTTTAGACATTAAATGCATAAAACATTAAAGGGAGGATATACACACATACATATATATATATATATATGTGTGTGTGTGTGTGTGTGTTTGCTTAACCTTAAGCATTTCCAATCTAAATTAAGTTAGTTGTGTAAGAAACTTGAGTAGACATTTGAGAGTGATTTGTTTAAGAAATGATTCATATTACTTACCTTAAGCACACAATTTTGGAGGTGATAAAACCCTCCATGGGAAGCAGGAAAAGAAATAAGGCTGTCAACACAAAGAATGTCCCTAACTTGCAGATGTTTAAATTTAGGTCCGCCCTCTTTTGTTTCATTCAACACCCAAAAGCTCTTTGTATTTAAACCATACAGAAAAAAAAAAAATCTTAAATCATGTGCATAAATATTTTTTTAGGAGAATAATCAAGAACCTAGCTGTGAAAGATTTAGAGGTATTGACCTATACAGTCTCCATCAAGTCAAAGCTCAGAGTCTGTCAAGATTTAGCCACCACATCGTTTGAATTACTCACTTTTTAAATTTGCTTTCTTAAAAAATCATTAATGTCCCAGGTAGATGCAGATTGTTCTTTGTGATTCCTTTTATATGGAGATGCTGGTTGGTTTGGATTTTTTTAAATGGAAGTATTTCTTTATATATTTTGGGAAAGAGAAGAAGTCATTTACTATTTTTTGCCCCTCTTTTTTTTTTCATTCTTAAACACACAGGTGGAAAAATGCATCGGAAAACATAAACAGGAGGAAAAAGAGGAAATAGCCTAATAAATCTAATAAATCACAGCAGATTAACATCTCTCTGTATTTTTTGGCATATTATATATATCTATATTCCTTCTTCCCACCCATAACTGACAAATGAATATCTTACGGTTGTAGGGTAGAATATGAAAATAGCACCTGAACATAATTATGAAAACCACAGTGTTTTTCAAAATGTCTATTGTCTAACATATGGTCTTTAATCTAAAAATAATCTGTGCCTTATTATTTTTGACTAGAATCTAAGTAGAAACTTGTAAAGGCTTTTTGTACTGTATCAAGCTGCTTTTAGAAACTGTAGTTTATTACTTTGCCCATAAAACCAGGACAGCAAAACATATTTTATTAGGCAAACTGCACCACTAATTTAACAGCAGTGGAAACATACTTTATTAATTTTATAGGGCTTAACATAGACCAAAAAGGCACTGGCCATATTTTAAAACTATTATACAAAACATGTTGACATTGTGGAGATGAGGTCCTCACTAACCAACAACAGCAGATTTCTTCTGACTGCTAATAACTGTTCAAAAATTGTTCTAATTAAGCTGTGGTACAGGTCTGAGCAGTGGTTGGGATTAGATGAGTAGCAATGTGAATTCCACTGGCTACAAATGCAATAATTGTGATTTAAACATTTAAGCAGAATTTACTGCCAGTCACTTTCTTCTTGTAACAAGGTCCTGAATGCACACACATGGACCTCAAACATTCTCTGATGATACTTGCAGCTCTCTTCCAACTCAGACTATTCCATGATTCTGTGATTCTGCTGAAGGACCCCAGGCTTTTTTCAAGAAAAATGTTCACTGATCTTGAAAGCAACATCAGCAAATTTGGATTGTGAATCCAGAAAGTGTCCACTCCTGGGCTGGCAAAAACTTAATTACAAGCTAAATTATCTGAAAAAGCCGTACATACAGCTTATTCCTGAAGCTGCCATGGTTTGTATTTAAGCTGGTTCCATCTCAGCTTGAAAAGGTTCTGAAGGAAGTTTGGCCTCCTGAGGTTTCTGGTTGCATCTTGGAGGAAAAGAGACAGTTTACTCAGTTGGAAGACAGAAGGGTCAGGAGGAGTCGGCATGACTCCATGAAGATCATTGATCTGGCATGCTTATAGTTGTGGCATAATTCTTTCCACTACAGATGTTTTAAACTTTTTGTCTTAACTGTTACTTGTTTTGAATTGACATTCATGGCCCCATTTCACAACTTTTCTGGTGAAGATATAAAAGCTGACCTAGCTGTACTTTGCAGCTGCTTCATGGGAAGTAATAAAGATGAAAAGGCCAATTTTTTCTTCAGGAGGGGGTAAACAAAAAGATAATAACTTGTGGTTTGGGATGTTCAGACTGGATATTAGGAAAATCTTTCTCACCAGACCAGGGGAGAGCTACTGGAATATGTCACCCAGAGACGCCATGGAGCTTCACCCTCGGAAGCTTTCCAGCCATGACTATTCTTATTCACTTACTTGAAAAAATATAAAATAAATTGGAGCAAGCATTTGCTTTTGCACCATTGTGTCTATCTTTGAGCAACTGGAAGAGAGGGAAAAATGGAATTATAGTTGGGACAGTTCTAAGAAGTATACATCTATATTTTCCTGCTGCAACATAGAGTTGTTCTTTGGAAATAGTAAACAAAGCACAGCTTGACAAACTTTCTGCTGTGCCTGCATGGGTACTGTTGCTCATTGCACTCCCTGGGGTGGAAAGCTTTTACTAGAAGTGTGTTAAGTAGCTTGAGAAATTAATTTTCCTATAATAGAGACATCTTTAAAAGCATGAGCTTGCTGTGCAGTAAATCAATTCATGTGACAGATTTATTCTTTTATTGGGAATTTTTTCAAGGGGTTTTAAGAAAGGAAAAACCAGTTGAGATACATTAAGAACTGGTGAAATACCACAAAACACAAAATCAAACAAAAAATCTCCTACAAAAGACCTCAAACAAACAAAACAAAACAAAACAAAAAAACCCAAAAAAAAGAAGCCAAATTCTGAAGGTACTTAGGAAACTCAAAAAGTAAAGTTTTTTAAACTTCTTGGCAGAGTAATTAATTTATCTGTACTGTCAGTTGAGCTGACAATATCAACCTTTATTTGTATGTATAGTCTTTTTTAACTTACAGATGATTACTGATTTCAGAAAGACAATAACTTAAGGCCAGAATATATCAGAACAAAAGGTATTTTAGGTATTCTCAGGATGTTTCCAATCCACTAGAGCTTAGAGCTGGATCTCTTCATCAAGTTTCAATTATGTGTGACCAGCCAGTGAAAATTTTACATGAATCATTGTTAAAAGAGCTTGATATTTAGAAGCCCAGGCTTCTTTTCTCCATTTCTTTTCTCTGCTACATCTTTTCCATATAAAGTCATGCTGTTTGTTTCATTTATCTTTGCTTATCATTCTTCATTTCCTCCTGAGCTCTCATTTGAGATATCTGACCTCATCTGAGACGGGAAGGAAGTTGTAACTTTCATAGATGTTGACTTTGTGTTTTGTATGTATGTTTGTGGATATTTTAATGAAAGGTAGTTTTTTTGCCAAAACCTCATTTATTTCAGATTGAAAGACTTTGGGGGGATGGGGCAGGGGATGGAAACTCTTTGAATAGCCCTGTGGGCAAAGTGGACTGAGAAAAGGAAGCGAAAGACCTGTGGTTGGCAGTACAGAAATGTGATACATAGACTATGTTGAAACTCTTCAAGTTTGGAAAAATGTTTCTGCCTAAAGAAACTTAAACAGCTTCATGTCTACTGAAGGCAGGATACAAACTAATGGCAGAGTAGGAGAACAAATTCAATTTTTAGAAAGATAGGCACTGGAATAAATTAATACAATGGCCAAAGAATCTTTCTGCTTCTAAAAGGAGATGGTAGAGTTTTAGTTATTCTTAATTTGATTTCTGGTTAAAAGAGCTCTCCATATTCATTTTCCTTTTAGCATTCCAGCATTATCAAAATTCGGCATTTGGACTGATTCAGACCCCAAACAGAACAGGGACTGGTTTTCTGAAAGCGTTTTGAAGAATGCTT
>VWZW01001401.1:5707-45852 GCA_013397115.1 Edolisoma coerulescens | reverse complement strand
TAAACATTCACACTTTGAGACCAAACCTCAGAGTTTCACCACAGCTTCTTAACAAAACAGACTCACTGGATTAAAGTTTTTCTTGGCACAAAGCTAAATGCAATTAAGAGTTCCACTAGCTGGGTTGTTCCTGCCTGCAAAAATGAATAGTTTCTGTATGAGTTTAAAAAAAAAAAAGTAAAATAGAAAAAAAGGAACTTACTCAGCAGTTGAAATATACAATAAAAATGTCACTGCTATCTTTGCTTTAATTATGGAGCTCACATTGTGATTATATTCTATTCCAGTTTGTCAGAAAATGAGACTGTAACCATTATTGTTAAGCACTGTAACATCTCTTCTCTTCACTGAGTTTGTGTGCCCTCATTTTTATTCAGTCATATTCAAACCACATCCTTTTCTCACAGGTTTGCAATAACTAGGACATTTTTCTAGCTCATTCTGCCTGTTATAAATGAATAGCCTGGAAAATTTCCTTCTCACTCTCGTGTTTAAAGGCACAGATGAAGGACAAAAAAATTCTCTTCTGCCATTGTGCAGGAGGCCTTCCACTATCACAGCGGATCTCAGTGGCATATTCTGTGCTTGAGCATTCACCTGATCTAGGAGAGAGTAGTCAGAGTGTGGCACGTCACCACAAAGACCTGGAAAGTGAGGAGAAACATTAAAAGCAGCTTGAAGAAAGCAATGCTGCCCATGGGTGTTCTTCAGTGGCAAGGGATACCAAAACATGTAGTCATCATCGTTGGAAAGAAACCCTCTTCTGGTCTGAGAAGCTCAGATCTCAAATGGGTGTTCTATAAACTGAGTTCCACAAGTAGGACTGTCCCAGGAATAATGAGAAACACCTCATCTGCAGAATTCTTTGAGCTGAAAAGGTACATTTTTAATGCAAGTTTATAGGGTTTTTTTGGTTGTTTTGTTGGTTTGGTTTTTGGGGTTTTTTTTTCTATTTTCTACAGACCCCATGTAGAATTTTGGCATCTGTAGCTGTTGTTGTCAAACAACATTTTCCATAGTGGGTGGGGCAGGTACCTGACAGTATTTACACAAAAGGAACAAAACCACTACACCAATAAATGCTTTCTAGTAGGTCAATCCATTCCACATTCAACTCTTGCCTGGATCATGGCAGCTGCTTCTGAAAATGTTGCAAGACTTCACTCCATCTGATCTTGACAGCAGAGAGCAGATAATACAGGTCATGTCTTGCTTTTGCCATGCTCAGTGTTACTACCGAGAAATGCTTTCTGAACAGCAGTACTTAGAAGATATTCCTACTGACTTCTGCTGGTTTTCTGCCAGACAATGCAGTTAAGACAAGTTCTAAATACATCTCTGAATCGTGACTATTTGGTTGATTTTTTTTTTTAAAAAGTGGAAGTAATCCCAACGTTTTAATAGGCTTGAAACATCATGTTGTGGCAATTTAAAAAATACTTTTTCATTTTTCAAATGTTTTGTTTTGAATGCTTATGTATGGCACATTAAGATATAATACAGAAAAAAAATAGAAAAAATTAAGCCCCAAAAAAGCAGAACTGTTGTCCTCCTCTGAACATTTTATTGGTAGAAATGTGAAATTCTGTGTAAATATGTATACTTATAACCTGGACTTTTATGTTTATTATCACAAACAGGCAAATTCTTCTGTTGATAATGGGCAAATATGGGAAAATGCTCTTTTTATGTTTGTTTTATTTCTATTAGAGTAGTTAAAAAAGCTTATTTTTCAAATTGAAATAAATATGAAGCCATAATAGATTAATAGTGGCTACTTAAAAAAAAATCGAAACCAAAGAACCAACCAAAACAATGCCAACACAATCTGATGTTTTCCCAAGTACTTCAAAGAACTCTAGAAAGGCATTTAAAGGTTTCCAGTACTTCTAGTAAGCTAAATTATACACTGCCTGCTGTTTACATAAAAGAAGTTAATAAAAAATTCAGAAATACGTGATTGTAAAAATTTTGGACAGATTGTTCCTCTTCCAGAATGAGAATAAAAGCATCAACATAAATATCATCTTTCTAAATATCTTACCTGAAGCATTATGAATAATGATTTTGCTTTCTTGATTATGCAATAGCTGTCTATTTATCTTGACATTCAGGGAAACCAATTTTAGAGTATACAGTCCTCAGCTCCTGGGCTTTTCCCTGCAGATGAAGGATATGCAAGTTTGAATCCCACATAAGTCAGAAAAAAGCATTAATTCCAAAGAAAACACATATGATTTAAATATTATTAAGTTGTAGAATGCAAGATGTCATCTTGTTTTGTTGATATTTGTAGCTGGTGGCTATGATGTCTTGTGACTCTCTCTTGAAAAGCAGGAAAATATTTGGCATTTTCATTTTTCCTGACCGAGTTCAAAATTTCCTAGCTTCAACTTCAATTTGGAATAATTAATACCACACTACAATTGAACTTCTTAGATGTGCTTTTCTGGATAATATTTTAACTCTCAAATAAATTAGTCATTAAATAAATAAAAGTTTAAAAAATTAAAAATAAAAGAAAAAAAGAAAAGACAAAAAAAAAGCTCTAATGAGAACCACAGAACCATTCAAAATTATAATTCCCTTTTACACGTGAGGAAACTGAGAAACAGAATAAGATAAGTCCCTGCCATCAACAATGATTTCAATACCCTAATCTTCTCTGTGGGCAGAATCCAGCAGCTTGCCCTATTCATGGACCATGTTTCCCCACAGAAGAAAAAACATTAGCTCTGGTGTCCTCACTAAAACTTTGAATTCTTTCAGTACCATTATTGCATTGGTTCTACATCTTTATTTTGGACCTAGCTCTACAGGGGTATCCTGCTCACGATAGACTTTGTAACAAACAGCACAGCCTTTGAGAAGGTCTCCCACAACATCCTTTGCTCTATATTGGAGAGCAATGGATTTGGTGGGTTCACTGTTAGATGGATAAGGAATTGCTTGGGTGGTCACATCCAGGGCATCATGGTCAGTGGCCCAGAGTCCCCATGGACATCAGCGATGAGTGGCATTGGAACCAATGTTATTCAATATCTCCATTAATGACATAGACAAGGGCACCCTCCACAAGTTTGCAGATGACACCACTCTGAGTGGTGCAGCTGACACACCTGAGGGACAGAATTACATCCAAAGGAACCAGGACAAGCTCCGGAAGTGGATCCATGAGAATCTCATGGGATTTAACAAGTCCAGAGTGATGAACTTGGGTTGGGGCAATCCTGGCCTCAGTCCTGGCTGGGGATGAAGAGATGAGGCAGCCCTGCCCCGAAGGACTTGGGGGTGCTGTGAGTGAGACACCGGACATGCCCCGGCCATGGCACTCACAGCCCAGAGAGCCAAACATGTCCTGGGCTGCAGCCAGAGCCCCGTGGGCAGCAGGGGAGGGAGGGGATTCTGCCCCTCTGCTCTGCTCTGCTGAGACCCACCTGGAGCCCTGCACCCAGCTCTGGGGTCCCAGCACAGGAAGGACAGGGACCTGTCCAGAGAGGCCACCAAGATGACCCAAGGGATGGAGCACCTCTGTTATGGGGAAAGGCTGAGAGAATTGGGATTGTTCAGTCTAGCGTAAGGAAGGCTCTGGTGTGGCCTAATTGCAACCTTCCAGTCAGTACCTGAAGGGAGCCTACAAAAAGGCAGAAAGGAACTGTTTGCAAACTTTTGTAGTGACAGGACAAGAGAGAATGGCTTCAGACCAAATGAGAGTTGGTTTAGATTGGATATTAGGAAGAAACCCTGCCTGTTGAAGATGGTGAGGCACTAGAAAAGGTTGTCAAGAGAAGCTGTGGCTGTCCCATCCCTGGAAGTGTTCAAGGCCAAGTTGGATGTGGATTTGACCAACCTGGACTAGTGGAAGGTGTCCCTTCCCATGGCAGGGAGGTTGGAACTAGGTGTGTTTAAGATCCCTTCCCACACAAACTGCTTTACAGCTCCTTGATTCTAGGATGTTCTGTGTATTGCACCCAATGTAAGACATTTCTATTACCGTTACTTCTTTTTCTTTCTATCTTTGTTAACCTACTGCTGATCCCAGTCTTCAAGATACGGTAAGAAAATGCAGGTATGTATGTGCAGTCTAGTTGTCACTCCAGGTAACTGAGTAACATCCTCTTGGGTTCATCTCACCTAACTGCATCTGGGAGACATTTACAGCACCATCTTCCTTTAAACTCATCATCCTGGACTCTCTTTTGCTCCACAGATAGTGGCAGGAACTGTTGTGATGCAATTTATGTGGTCTGTTTTCCATATATATTTCAGGGTGGAAAGAATTATATCCTCTTGATGATCAAGGGACTCTGAGAAAACTGAGTCAGAAGTATCTGCACAATGGATACCCCTCAAATCAACGTCTCCCATAGGGGACAGTTTAGGTGTGGAGAGTTATTACCCAGATAAAGAGACCAGTTCCTCCTTTTCTAACCACTAGACATTCATTAATGTCCCTCTGCCTGATGAAGCTGCTCATCTGTGCTCCCCAGCCTGTTTAATTCACAATGGACTATGTTAGCTTAAACAATATAAAGAGTAGGTCAGTGCTAATGTGTTTATTTTTGACTGAAGTCTGTTGTGGAACACTCATGAAAATAGCTCAGTCATCAAAACTCCCTCCTAGGTGGTAAATGGAACTTTCAACCTAATGGAACATTTCAAAGTAGCATTTTATCTTTTGATTATACTTTCATCCAAAAATATTTCTTTATTTACTTTTTCAACAAAACACAACTTCCTCCAGAGAAAACTGTATTGCACATTATATTTTCTGTCTTCTTTCCCATTTTCTGCTAATTATCCAAACAATATTTAAATAATCCAAACTGAAGATCTCAAAATACTTCTATGGCCAGTCTTCTAGGAATCTCAGAATAATTCTCTCAGAAAAAAACCACTTAAATCTCTTCTCATGTTTGTATCATCCTATAAAGCTTCTACTTTCTCTTCATATTAATTTCTCTTAGGAAAAAAAAAACCAACCAAAAAAGTCCCATTCAAAGTTGGGTTGGTTTTACAGGGGGTGTTGTTTGGTTGGTTTTGGGTAGGGGTTTTTTATGTTTTGTGTTGCAGTTTTCATTTTGTTTGAGTTGGGTTGGGTTTTGGTCGGTTGTTGGGGTTTTTTGAGGGGGGATTGGTGACTTTTTTTTTTCTTCTGAAAAGCACAAATACATGTTTTTCTATTTGAAAAGTAAGCTGTCAAGTTGGAGAGGTTTTGTTCAATTAAAGAATTTATTTCATTATTCCTGAGTATTCTCTCTCTATAAAAATTACTTCACATTTATCCTCTGAGATTTTTGGAAGTGTCTACATGTGGAAATTATGAAGATAGAAATACTGGGACTTGTCTACATTTTCTTTAAAATACTCTAAATCCAGCAATTTCTGTACAGTTATTTGCCATCTCTATTGTTTTTCAAGGCTTATCTTAGACCACAAATGCAGAAAGAGGTGATACAACACTGAAAATACATGTTAATCTTGATAGGTCCTAGTCCATTCAGAACTGACAGGTCAAGGGAATGAGTGAAACTGAGGCAACCCCCTCTTGTCTTCTGGATCTCCCAAGGAATTTCCTTAAGGCAGAATAAGGAAACAGGGGTCTGGATGAAGTAGCTGGATTCTCCCTTGATTCACCTTAACAGAGAACTATGAATATATTTTTTACATGTTTATGGTTGGGCAGTATCAATTGTGTCTCTGGCTTCTCTTCTACGTTGGGAAAGTTTTTGCCCAGCACGACTGTATACGTTTGCAAGGTGCAGACTCATAATTCAAATGGACTTGTAAAATGAGGCCATAAGAAAGATATGCCTTCCAGGTGTGCTGCAGAGAAGATTGCGCAGATTGATGTCACCTCTGACTCTATAGGCACAAGCTGATTTGAGCAGAATGGGTTTCTATTGCTTGCTTTGTAGTGCTCAGAAATTATTATTCTGACTCAAAATCGAGACATTTTCCTCAGACTGCTTGACTTTTGGAGAACTGCTAACTGCATTAGAGATGTGCCTTTGTGTTTGTGAGTTCAACACTAAAATCAAACTAAATCTAAATATCTGCCACTGACTTTTGTTTGACACCAGAAACCTCTGATTGGCTTTTCCTCATGAGATTTCAGGTGCATTCAAAGAGAAAGTAGAATAAAGAAACTCAAAAGGTTTTATCACTCCCCCTGAAATCTCAGGGGTTGGTACTAGTATAAAAGTCGCAGCTTTTTCCCAAAAGGTTCCAAGAAATTTGCATGTAAGAGTTGAGTTTCAACCCAGCTCTCTTTTTGACCCTGAAGTTAGTGCTGACATGTATGGCAGTGTTTATTAATAAAACAATAGTCCAATGGTAAACAAGTTTAATACCAGGCATGAATGTTTGATATTCCATCTAAAATGAAAAAATATGTATTCTATAATGAATACTTAATTAGGACTGTGATCTGAATACAAGGACCAGAGCCCCTACCGCTGTGCAGACAAACCAGAGTGAAATGAATTACTGTCATGCAGGGGGTGATATTAATGGTGTCCAGCTTTATAAATGAATCCAATTTTAATCCACTTTAGTTGCTATCATACTGAGAGAGAGTGCAACATGCCTAACATATCATTTCTGCACTGCCAAATGCTAAGATTTAAGCTTTAAAAAATTTTAACTTGCAGATGTTTTCCTGTATTAAATACTTCTAATTATCTGTTGCTACAGCCAGACAATATTAAAAATAAATAAAATTGAATTTTTGGGTTTTTTCTTCTGTTTTTTTGTTTGGTTAGTTTGTTTTGGTTTTTTTAATATTAAGCTATATATTAATAGATGGGCATTGATTTTTACTCCGAAATTCTAACTGATGTTTGGCATGAATGCTGGCTATTTGGCCACTAATAGTATTTTACAGTGCAGTTTTTCTCAACTAATGGTGTGAGCTGCTCAGGTTGTTTCATACAACTGGTTTTGCAGCTGTTAGGAAATGACTCTTAAGAAGAACCTCTACTTACTACTTCCCTTTTAGAAATTTTAATATTCCCACTTGAGGGAGTAGTCATGCAAATTCTCATACCTGTGAAAAGTTTAAGTCACGTGAACATTTCTTCACTGATCACCAAAGGATTGAATGCATGTGCAAGCATTTGCTGGATTCAAATATATCAGGTTTGGATTTAAATGTGTATCCTAACGTCTGACTCATTTAAATCTTCCAGATTGTAGACATTATTTTCACTTGTAAAACAGGTTTTCTCACTTACATAACTGGCATTTCTCTCCATCCCTGCCAGCAAACAGCCAGATAAATATATTACAAAAAGGCAATGTCAGCCTGCAGCCAGCTCGAGAGAAAAATTCTTTGGGAATGGTGAGCATCTCAGATGGCTGGCAGCAGTGCAGCAGCATAATTCCCATTACAGCACAGATCAAACAGGCAAACAGGAGAGCCAAGCAAGGGCAGATTTTCAAGACTTGAGGTGAGCTGTTTGGAAGCACACATTGTAGGTCGTCCTCTGTTCCCCATAAGGTCAGTGCAAATTTCACTACCGACTCTACAAAAAAAGCAGTTTTAATACAAAACTAAATAGTTTCTAAAATCTACTGTCAAGTCTGTCTGAGGTCTGTCTCAGTCTCCGGCTGCCTTTTAATTGCAAATGCTGGTGTTTAAGTACTCATGTGTAGCAAGAATGAGTGGAACGTTTTTCAACCTGGATGAAGAAAAGCCATAAGCTCACAGACCTATCGTCAAAAAAAAAACTGCATTGCTCATTTTTCCTTCATCAGAAATATTCCATTTTGAAAGGAAAATGAGAGGGTTAAAGAGAAAGGGATGTTTCAGTATTTTCTTTTCCAATATAAAGGATTTTCTTACATGGATAAAAATTTCTTAAGATTATAACTATGACTAAAATAATTCTGATTTTTTAACATTCTCCACCTTTCTGTCTCTCCACAAAAGTTCTGACAAATAAAAAGAAGTGGTGGGGTTTTTGGCATCAGGTCTGCCTGTGAAAAAAATATCACACAGACTGAAAAGAACCTAATTTGTCTCAGTGAAACAAATGAAAAAAAAAGTAATTTCTATGAGCAGTTGGTGTTTCTTTCATCTGATTAGTAATAGGAAAGGGAGTTTAATACTCCTAGGTCAGTGATTTGAATTGAGGTTTGTTAAGTAGTGTATGTTAGACAGAAGTTCATTATTACTTTTTGTTATTAATTATGGGTTTTGGTTGACTTATCTGAAATGATTAAGAGCTATATTCAGAGTCTAAATACAACCTTTGGTCCTGTGCATAACTTCCTCCAGCTGCCTCTTTCAGATGTTCACTGTCACTGAGGCTTGGGTGAAATTTTGGATACCACAGTACAATTCTTTCAAAGGAGGCCGTAGGAGCTCAGTGCCTAAATTCCAAATGGATATTAAAGAGAAGAACGATTGAAGCTTAAGATTTCATGGGTCTACTATTTCTGCCTCAAAGAAATTCTCATAAATTCTCATAAATCACTCAGGTTACTCTTCTGCATTGACAATAACTGTGTGTCCTAATGTTTGCTAAATGTGGGTTTAAATACATTAACAATGTTGAAATATTTTATTATTATTGTATGAGTAAACTGGAAACAGGAATAACTTCTTTTAAATTTGAATGTTGCTAGAAAACTCTTAAAAAACAAATAGGAATAAGATTTATTTCATAGAATTGTAACCACCAAGAGTTTGGACTCCTAAACTAAGAAGTTTGCCTTGGCTCCCTTAGTACTGAGTGGAGGGAGACAGACATCACCAGGGAATGATTCATCCTGTCTGCCTTATGTCCTATTCTTAGGGTAAGAGTCTATATCTCCATATCAACTACAGAAAATGTGTATCAGAAACAAGAAAACTTTTAGAATTTTAAAATTAGTTAAGCTCACCATGCCCTGTCATTATTGGCCCATTCCCAGAATTTCTTGCACCAAGAATATCTGAGGACCACAACAAAAAGAAATAGTTCCCCTCTGTAATCTCTATCACTCTTCAGAAAGTGAACTCTGATGCGGTAGATAAACAGGGAAAATGAGCAAATTTCATTTGTTTGTTTTGTACCAGTGTGACTGATAAAGAAGGAGCATCTTCTTAGAGAAGAAAATGTGTTTTTCTTGAAGCAGTAATAAAAAATACAGGACTATCACACGGTATCTGGGAAAATCACATAGAGCATAGCTGTGGAACAATGACTATTTAATCCATGTTTAATTTGTGTCACCATTGTATATTGATTATCCATTATCCTCATGCAAATGGCATGACTTATCCATTGAAACAGCTGTGCATTGTTTTTAATTTTAAGTGAATTCTTTTAGTGCTCCATGAAAGGTGTCAGATTAGCAGCCCCAGGGACTGAAGGCCTCTGTTTATCCACAGAGCGTATTCTAGTGATAATGATGGATCCACTCAAGCAGCTGCCTCAGACGTTACTTATCTTGAGGGTTTTTTCTGCTGCTCATAGGGCCAAAACATCCCCTCACAAATGAATAATAAGCAGATTCTGAGCCCGTAGATGGAGAATGAGGGTGTTTAAATTCCGGACTTCTGTAATAGTATACTCCCATTGATTTAGGGGTTCCTGTGCGAAACTGGGCTAACAGAAGTGTAAAGTAGTTGCCTTGGAAAGAGCACAAGGTACAGACCTATTTTAAATATTCCTTGCAGTTCTCACTACCTTCTAAAAAGGTAATATATCAGATGCAGGAAAAGAAATGTAGGAAAAGGCGGCAAATAATGATCTGTTTTTGAGGATGGATGTTGGGCAGGGAAGGACTCAACAGTCGAACACTGAAGCGTGGGAAAATGTTGATGGTGTCAGGTGTCTCACAGACACCTGTACAGTCAGGCACAGGATGAGAAAGGGAAAGGAATCACTCTGTCATTAGTCTTTAAAACACAGAAATGAGGGTGTATCGAAGAGATTCTTGGACAAAAAGATTTGAAACATATGAAGGCAATTTTCATGCAACACACAGTTAAACAGAGTTTCTCATCACCAGAGGAGGTTTCTGAGGATTCAAGAGGATTAGAAAAGGCAGTGGAAAAGTCCAGAAGGAACGGGTCCATGGGAGGTTATTAAGTGCTGTGGAATGGATGTTAGTTTCCCTTCAGGAAGTGCCAGCATCATGAACTGCCAGGAGCTGGGGGAATGTATCAGCAAGAAATCACTCAGTAGTTGTTTCGACCATCTTATTATTTCACTAAATGTCTTCTACTGCTCTCTTTTGGAGAGAGGATGTTGCTCTGGAGGATTCTGGTGTAGGGAACCTTTGACCTCAGAAGTAACTGCTTCATTTTTGGTGAAGTCTTATTTTTATCCTGGTACAAAATTACAGATTACATTTCCATGTCCTGATTCCTCTACTAGATTTCGATTTTCCTTCTTCATATAAATGAATTTAATCATTGGAATAAAAAGAATTCACAGTCATTATAGTCCATTAAAAAGATACTGATAACATGTTATATCCCAGTATATGATCACCTCCCATTCTGTTTTTGCTGGGATGGAGTTTTTTGTGGGATTGGTAAAATAAGTCACCTTTGAATTTCCTTAGTTACCATTAGAAAAACATTTCTGATTGCAGAATAAGTTATGCATTGAGAATGGAGGTTTTAAAGTGTGGATCAGGAATCTGACTCCAAAATCATCTGCCCACTTATGTTTGATCTCGAGTCCTTTCAATACTAAGGGCTTGCCTAAGGATGTAAGACAATAGTTTCTTCTTTTTGAGCAACAAGGGAAAGAAACAAGCTTTCTCCATATCTCTGTACGTAATCTGCAGCATTCCTGACATGTTTTTAGGACACCAGAGGTGGCAGGATTCCAGGCAGGCTGCCTTAGGAGACCCTTGATATTTTCTCCTGTTCTGTACCCAGGATACATCATCTTTTAGATTTCAAATTATGTTTTCCAGCCCCACACAATCCTTATCTTAATTATTGACTCTCTGTCCTTGTTAAGCGGCTTTCTTGAGAGTGGTTAACAAAAAGGAAGGATTAAGGGACATTAATATGGGATAATCATGCATTCTGCTGTGTTTGGGTCACTGACAGTCTAGCTAAAGTTCAAGTTTAAAGATATAAAGAGTAGAGTAGGAACACTATGTTATACTGTAGAATTCTGAAATACATACCTATAATACATCATCCCACTATAGACCATCATTTCCTATGCATGTCAGGAACTATCTTTTATGTTGTAAAACAGAACAAGCAACTTTAACTGCAAGTAAAGCAGCTAAGTGAGAAAGGCAGATTGATAAAGGCACCAAGCTCACGGCCTTGAACAAGACAAACAGAGACGGAGATAAAGAATATTCTTTTACTGACTTAGTGACCTATGTCAGGGAGTTAGCTCTGGTCCCTGGCCAGCTGAGATGGACTTACTCATGTTTTAACTGTCTTTGGACACTGGACTGCAAAGTAAGCTGTCCCCACTTTTTGTTTGTGTGGTTTTTGTTTTTGTTTTGATTGGTTTGTTGGCTTTTAAAGTTTTGTTTTGTTGTTTGTCTGGGGTTTTTTTAGACAGCAGAGGTAGATGCCGTGCTGTTCACTGAGCTCTTGAAACAAAGTAGTGCATGTGTGGGGCAGGAGTTCTGGGGAAAAATATGGATCAAAATGTAGTTGTGTCTTTGAGATCCATTTAAACTCTTTCGTCAGCTGTAGAGTTTCTTCCATGCAGTTCCTGATGAAGATGCACAGGACATCTTATCTGAGTGAGGTGCCTAACCCTAGCACACTGCTTTCTGCAAACACATATATCCTATTGCTGGAGGACAGATAATAGAGACAGCATTATCACTGTGTGTTGGCAGGGAGAACATGAGAAAAGGGACTTGAGGTTGCCAGATTTGCCCTTCATTTACCCTCCTTTTCATCAAAAACACCTCACTGTCATGCATTAGCAGGAAACAGGGGCTGAAGTGGAGGTAGGGTGGGACTGGAAATTAAAATAGCACCACTATGGAGAGACTTGACTCTGCGTGGAAAGAACGGTCAGTCCTGGAGACTTACCTGCCTCAGAGAGACTGTCCTTGGGGAAGGGAAAAAAAATCCCATGGTGGATGAAGGCTCCCTCCACCCCGTTCTCTCACCTACACTTCATGTTCAGGAGTCAGGAAATGAAAGACATAATTCTTCTCCATCTGCCTCCCTGCAGTGCAGTTCTTCCTCATGCTGCCTCCAGAAACCCTTTCCTCTTTCATCCAGAGACCTCAGGCTGCTCTGTCCCAATTCATCATGGTTCACACTATTGGAACTGTTTACACACTCTTTTTTCTGCTATCACAGACCAGACAAGGGCATTTGACCCACTCTGCTTTGGTCAACAAATGGTAAGAATTAAGTATCTGCTAAGGTTACATCTGAAGGACACATTGCTTGGTCTAGCCATTACTTGTGCTCTTTCAAATAAATTACGGTTATCACTAAGCAAGGGAGTAAAAGCAAAGGAATGGTGTCTTAGCAATTGTCTCTTCATGTACTGGTGTTTTCTGGGCACAGAAAAAGCAGAAGCTTGTCAGGACAGTTCTTGATAAGACCCCTTACCTAGGAACTAAATTTTATCTTTCCCAGCAGATTTTAAAAATCATCCCTGCCAACCCCCAATTCAACCTGCACTTAAAAAAAAAAAAAAAAATCACAACTGAAAACTCAAACTGAAAAACTGAAATGTTTTCTGAAAATTGGTGAACCATTGCAAATGACCTTGTTTGCCTTTAAAACATACTGCGGTGTTTTTGAGATTGTTGGTTATAACACTTTTTTTGTTGCGTGAATAGATAAGACATTCTCGACTGAAGCTTACTGTGAATCTGGGAAGGTCACCTTATATGTACTTTCCATTGCTGTTATAGATTCATAGATTTTAAGTCCAAATGGGACCGTGTGTAACTCCTCCTGCATAACATAGGTCAGATAACTTTGCTTGATAATTCTGCATCAAATCAAATTTAAAGCATACCAAGGAATGCAGATATTACTTTATTTTCTACTGTGTAATCTCCCTCAACACTACACACATACGTGTGTGTCTCTCTCTCTTTCCCAAGGCTTCCTTAGATCATACAGAGTTCAGAATAACTGCCTATTATAGCTTCGAGCGAAAAAGAGGTAAAAAGAAAAAATATAATGGTTAACAGCAGCTGGTCCGAGAGTAAAACAGAGGAACAGAGGCAGTAGGTCACAGAATAGATGTGACAGCACAGAAAGTAATGAGCAAGCTCCTGTATTTCCAAGACCTTCATTCAAATTAATGCTTACTATACCAGTAGGTCAGAGATGAAAATGAATTGGGTGGTTCTCCCTCATTCTGGACTACAGTGAGCATTTGTCAATATCACCACATATTCCTGAATATCCAGACACATTTAGTCCATCAAGTCCTTTAGGTGCACTTGGCTAGCACAAAAGCTATTGGAGTCAGAAGTGATACAAGCAAAAGTTCATACCATGGGATAGAACAGATAGAATAGATATTTTGGTGAGGCTATCCCGCTTTTCTATGTTAGATTAACAAAATTGCCCCAGATTCTGTATTTTGTTGTTGTTATCCCAAGCACTAACACATTTTTGACAGAGAACTTCCTTAATTTTTTGTGTTTACCACAATCATCAGATGAAAACTGACACCATACATATATATATTTGTTAATATATTTCTTTATTTGACTAAATAAGACAACCAAAAACCACAGCTGTTTAATTTAATTTGTTGAGAATTACACCATAGACATATGCACATGAAATATACTCATTTCAGGCGTGAGAGAAGGTATTCTATTTTCCTTATTCCAAACTTTTCCTGTTACTCCTCTAACATCTCAAAGACAAAATTTGTGTGTGGTTAATGAACTTGCCAAAACAGAATAAGCAGCAGAGCCTACTGCCTAACTGCTGCCCTGGTTATCCCTGAAGTTAAACATTTTACTCTATTGGCCCCAGGGCATTTTTTGGCCCCTATTTTTACCTAGAAAGGGTATGAAATTCTCTTCCTCCCCAACAAATTACTAACTTAAAATCACATAAGAAATTAACTAATCACAGTCACTGAAGTGCCATTCTGATCAAGTCTCTTTTCAATATCTTAGCCCAAGCTATTTATTGAAGCATGCTAAGAAAAAGACTTATTCATTCTGTTGGAAATTGTCCATGGTTCATTTTTATGCAAAGAAGACCTCATCTTCTTTAAAGAAGAAAAATTAATTACTAATGAACATTAAAAAAACCTGAGAAAAATCATTGAGCTTTAGTAACACATCACTGCATCAACTTTGTCAGAGAATTATGAGTAATTTTCATCAAAGCTTATTCAAACTTTTGATGGTCTTTCTTGAGGATGTGGTAGAGCTCTGGTGTTACTGAATAATAATATTAATACTAATAATACTATTAATATTACTATTAATTTCAATATTAATAACAACAGAAATAATAATAATAAAAATAACAATGATAATAATAATTATTATTAGTGTTTGTAACACCTATCATTAGTGCCCTTATAAATGCTAAGACTTACAATATTCCAGAACTTAATTAATAATTATTTTTTGTGTATTTATCTTTAGAAGTGACACTGATTTATTGCTTTGTGAAAGTATCGGTTTCTCAAGCCCTTTTTCAATTTCACTACCAGAGGCATTGCCATTTTTATTAGGAAACTACTATGCAGGGAAGGTTATTTACACTGACCATTGTATGGAGCTAATTTAAAAGTAAGTCTTTACCTGAGAATTTTAAGTACTTTTGGAGGCAAAATTGAACATTATTTGTCATTATAGCTGTTCCTCCCATTTACTGGTAAGCCTGGTGAATACTGTGCTATCTGCTCACACCAGTAAATTAAAGGATGTGCCTGGATATGGGAAAAGACTCATCTGTACTTCTAAAGAGCTGGACTCATCCTTGCAGGACATTGCCTGAGGTCATCTGTCATTTTCTCATGCATCTCTCCCTAAGCAGAATTTAAAACAACAGCTGCAATGACAAAGACCACTCTTGGGGATCATTTAATTTACTGGTGTGGATGGACCTGTGGAGTCCTAGTTTATATTGTATGAACATAATGCTAACTTCACTAAAAATCGGCAACCCCACACATGGAAAGTGTGTCTTAAAGACAGAGAGTTTAAATAAAATTTGGAGTAGCTTGTGATCTAAAACCTGTTTTGTAGTGAGGAACTTGGACTGTGTCAGCTGAACAGACTCCTATATATTTCCTTCTTTACCACCTCTTACGGCAGTAGTAGAGGAAGTGTTTTAGCATTGTGCTTGTTCTTTAGGATGAGATCCTAAAACATGCAGCTGGAGATGAGATCAAAGATTGATGAAGTCCTGGTGTCAGCGGGAGAGACTTTGAGCAGCTGGGACCATGCTGGAAGGCATAGGAATACGTTCATTTTATGGAGCAGTCTTTAGCTCCCTAGTGAATCTGTTCATAAGGATTTTGGAAATGAATGGAGTCATTGCATTGTACTTCATGGCTTCCCTTTGGATAGGCTTGGACCTTGTGAGGAATTATACTGTTCTTGATGCTTGACTTTGTCTATTAAGTCTGTGAAAGGACCAGTCTAATAAAGCTAATATGGGTCACCTGAGTAGGCTCTCATTTGATTAATATATGACTTAAAAGAGGGCGAATTTCATCAAGATTATCTGGCCTACTGGACCAGATAATAACGATGGAAGTAGTACACGTTTTCAAATCTGAATGGAAATGAAATCAGTAAGTTACACAAGAATTGCATTCTGAGTTATTGCCAGCTGGTTATTCCTAGATTTTGGCAGGTTCTTACTGGACTACCAGACTTTGAGTTGACTCTAGTCAACTCCCTGGCTTTTTAAAGCTGTGCTTAGGTAATACCGACTGAGACAGCCTCACCCAGTGTTTCAAAAATTACTTTCTTCTGCTTTACATTCCCCTTGTAGCACCCCATTCCTTCCATTCTCCTTGTGTCATCCGGGGTGCTTACCTAACTAACTATTCAATAAGGAAGTTCAGAACACTAATTCTGCACAAAATCACCTAACCATCAATAATAATTCCAAAACGAGAAATTAACCTGGCTAATCAAAGTGTCAGAAACAGTACATCTGATATTACCCAGAGAAACACTGTGAAAGGAGAAGGGAATGCCTGTGGTCCCCTTTGGTGGCTACAAGCTGTGAAATTGGCTCAGATATTTCATTTTAATAGGACTTCAATGGCCTGAAAAACCCAGAGAGTTAACAGCTGGCCCAGAATTTCCAGCTGAAGTGCTAGGAGACCAAAGTGCTGAGTGCTAGGAGACCAAATAATTTTCCAGTTGTTCTTGTCTGTGCTTAGGACTTCTCTTTGAAGACACATCTTCAATATTCTGCCCTCCACGTACTTGCTTGGTTTCTACCTGCTCCTGCTGTAGCTGTCCCATATGTTAACCTTTTATTATAAGTTTCTTTGATCCCTAAATCTCATTTAATCATATTCATGTCCACTTCTGTGGATCAGTGCACCTTCACTCTTGACTCCATATCTAAAAGAACATTTAAGAGGAAAAATGAAGTCACAGAAGGATAGTTCCTATTTCTTTTGTTCTGATAAAGAGACTCCAGAAGTCTCCACAACCGCAGTTTAGAATAAAATATGATTATCACACTAGTCAGTGACGTAATTCAGATTTTCTCCATAACTTTAAGAAGTCTATTTTGGCCAAAAGCAAAAGCATAATTTCTGATGAGAACTTTATATTGAAAATATAGCCTTAGAGATGGTTAAAGGAATACCTTAATGTACTAACAGACTAAAGAAAAAGTGTTAATGTGTCCTCAAGACCGGCAGAAATGAGTGAAAGTGAAATAAGTGATCTTTACCTATTCCCTAGAAGCCAGATAGACAGTTTTGAGCAGTGGAATTTCCTTTGTTTCAATGATTATTATTTCCTGTGCCTAAGTAACTAATTAGGTGTAGTACCTCATCCCTTCTGTTGTAATCATGGTATTTTCAGTTCTTTCCACTCAGTAGTAAAGAGCTTCATCACTATTTTTCCCCTCTGATAAATCCATGCAAAGCAAATTTAAAAAAAAAAAAAAAAGAAATAAAAAAAAGAGGGTAAAAGAAAGAAAGAATAAAATAGGAAGACATAGGGGGTTTTTTTCACAACTCGTGACCTATTAGATAAGAAAAGGAAAAAAGGAAAGAAACTTTAAAGGCATTTGTAGTGTAGTGGATGAAAATTTGAGAGTAATTGAAAAAAATAGTAATGCTGAATGGTGGCAGAGCAAAGTGACAAAGAGGAAAAATGAAAGGTTAGAAAGAATGGGCTCAGCAACAGGAAAGTTTTAGAATGCTAAATTCTAGTTGAATTATGAGCTCTGGGTGTCCCCGTCCCTTCACTGAAGTTATTGCAGTCATGAACACTCTGTGCTTTAAAATTAAATATTGGTAAATCTAATTGTCTCCTGTGAAGTGGAACCTGGAATTACTATATCTAAAAGCTGCGGAGCAGGGAAGGAGGAGGGGGAAGAATTGGATCTGTAGCCTATAAACAATGCTCTTTTGAGACTCTGAAGAAGCCTCTAAGACACGTCTTCTCTCAACAACCTTCTCTGTCATACGGCCAGTGAGGAGAATCAGAATTATGGTCCATTTCAGCGCTTAGCACTTTTTTCTCCCAAGTGATCCCTGGGCATATTGAAGACATTTCTATGTCCCTTCAACACACACAGACACAGACACACACACACACACACTCTCACTCTTCAACAGTCCATTTTCTAAGTCTTCCTGTCCTGGGCNGGTTATTTTCTTTTTCAGTGTTGCAATAATTACCTTTCAGACCCTTTGCCACCAAATGGAATATGCAGTTCCAGCCTAGAGCTGGGGCTTTGTGAAAGTATAAAGAAGGGAAAAGATACCAGGAGAGCACATAGAGTGATCATCAAAGACAAATTTATGTGCTGANGATCCCTGGGCATATTGAACACATTTCTATGTCCCTTCAACACACACAGACACAGACACACACACACACACACTCTCACTCTTCAACAGTCCATTTTCTAAGTCTTCCTGTCCTGGGCAGGTTTCAAAGAACCCACCACTTGTGCCTCAGACCATGCCTCTGACATCTAAAATGAGGAGAAGATGCTGAAACTCTGTGTTACAGAAGCAAAGCTCTGCACACCTGAATTTTAGTATAATTATAAGTCAGGTTTTTGGGGTGTTTTGTCTCAGATTTCCTTCTTAACTAATTTTGGCTTGGTTTGGTGACTTTTAAGAATTCTCTATGTTTATGTTTTCCTGTTAGCTCTATGCAGTATTCAGATGGCAATAGGACTGCTGCAAATTCCACAATATTTCATTATTGTAGTGCTGAGTGTCATGACATTCATTTTGGGTGAATGTCATGACCCAATTTCATCTGTAACTCACTCTCTACTGGGAATTAGGAACTAAAAGGCTTTTCAAAGTTTGGCTTTNTAGAGTGATCATCAAAGACAAATTTATGTGCTGAGATCCACCCAAACCAGCCAATAAAATGCAGGGAAAAAAGGTAAAGGGGACATTTATTTACTTGTGTTTTGGATTCCTTCAAAGCAACTTCTTTAGAATCAAAGGAACCCTTACCCCCACCGCCCCTCTGCCCCTCCTGTAAAAAAAAAAAGGCTGCTTACAAAAGAAAAGAGGAAATAACATATTTACATGAGATTACAAAGTGTTTCTGAAGTTCATAGTAAATTTGAAGCTGTGGAGGGGGGAGCCCAGGGGAAAACCTGTTACTTTATGTCCTTCCTGAAGCATAAAATTCAGCAAAAATTCAATACTGCTGTCAAATGCCAAATAGGCAGGTCGATATGTTAAACAGGAAGTAGTGACACTTCTAAAGAAATAGGCCAAAGCTTACAGCCAGGCTGAGATATAAACTCTAATGATTTCACAGTTTCATTCTTAGTCCACGTGTTTTCTGACTGAGAAATGGAAAGTGCAGAATTTACAGCCCTCTCAGATGGGATATTCAAGGATGCAATTTCATACTGCAGTTCTTTCACTCTATTGCAATGCTTGTTATGTTCATTTCATTCTTATTAGAGATGAATAGAAAGCTACAACCCTCACTGGCACTACATCAAATATGTGAATGGGCAAGACAATCAAGTTTCCTGAATTTTGAAATCAGAAAAATACATGACCAATTCTACCTGTTCTTTCTGCTAAACCAGATACCGAATATGTCCTTGTTTTATAAGACATTCTTACATTAACCTGTTTTGGACCAAGCCTGATACTCACAAAACATCCATGACCTTTTCAGATTTTCAGATTTCTTTTTGTTCAGAAGCAATTCAATAGTTCTGAAAAGTTTGCTGCCTACAGAATTAATAGAGCACTTGAAATACAATTAAATCTCCAATATTAAGGCAAGAATGCTCCTTCTCTTTTTTTTTGTTCATACCAGGCCTCTATTTTGTTTGTATGGTTAAATCTACAAGAATAGTACTTCTTCTTACTGAATTCATATAGAAATCATTAAAGTGCTGTGTATTTAAATAGAAATAAACAATTGTTCAACAGTCCTGCAGCATAAAATGAGGCTCTCCTATATTCTTTTAAAAGACCTTTCCATCCCAAAGCACTACTGATCCTATAAATAATTTCAGAAATAGGTCCATCTCCATCTCAAAGCCTTAAGATGGGGCAGCAATCATCTGAATGAGATCAGTTTAGAGGGAGGCAGGGCTTGAAAACATGTAATTGTGCTCTGCAGTATTACGTAGTTTATCAGCTACCGTTTGCAGCAAAATGGAAAGTACACGACCCCTTACTCTGAGTGCCACGTAGGAGGCTAATTTTTCAAATGTATAAAATGCTGCATGAGTCCCTGTCTTGAAATGATGCTGCTAGACTGGATTGTATCATCCCAAACATTTGCTACGCTAATAGGCCTTATAATACACCAGGAGCATAGTGCATTGATGCAGATTAACAATATAAAAAGTTAAGCTAGGTTTTATATTAGCATTATTCTTAATGCTAATGTAATGCCGAACCACTAAGGCAGCATTGTTAGAGTGTTAGTACTGTAGATTGTAATGACAAAAGGAATTAGATGGGTTTTCTATGTTAAATCAATCATTAAGTGGTGGTATAATTATTTGCTGTTAGTAAAGCTCTTTTTTCCCCCTATTGTAAAATTGACAGTGTACGAAAGTAATTGCACTGTTTTCATTTCAGCAGGGCTCCTTTAGATTAGAGTTGGGGAGGAAAGATGTGGCACTCCTAATCCTTTTGACATTTCAGGAGGAATGCATGAGTAATATTGCATAGCCATGTAATTAATCAGCCTGGGTATTTGTGGTCTACAAAGCATGTATTTCTACTTGCATTAGGATGGGAAGTGTGAATGGTGGGTGGGAGAGTTTCTGCGTTCTGCCTTTCCACTGTTTTAATTACAGTGGGACATTGTCTTCAATAATTTCCTTTGTCAACTTTGTGTGTGCCTTGCATGTTAAGATCATGGCTAGAAAACTCTCAGTTGAAGTATTTTAAATTGGAATAGAGGAACTTGCTTGTAAGTAAACTTAGGTTTTTATCCTTGATATACTGGCCATCACAAAGGATTTATGGAAACTAGATTTGGGGGTTCTGTGTGTGGAATACTGAGGTTTCTTTAAGGAATTAGGGGCATTAGCTTAATGTTTTGTTTCTTCCTTCTGAAGTAAGATAAGACTAGCTCTCCTAAGGTTACAGAAGGACATGAATTTTTCCTTCCTTCCTTCCTTCCTTCCTTTCCTTCCTCCCGCCCTCCCTCTTTCTTATCCCTCTCTCCATGCTCCATTCCATCATCCCCTCTTCCCTCCTTCCCCTTCTTTCTTCCTCCATCATTTCTTACTTCCTCCCTTCTCTTTCATCTCAATTTTCAACGAAAGTGAAATCCACTTTTTATCTCACAAAATAATGTTCATGTTTGCTATCCAGAGAGGAAATTAGATCTATTTATATGACATTTTAGAATAATACTAACTTTTCTTGTAATTGTAGCAGCAAGTAACACATATTTGTTTTTATGAAGGGGCACACAGTATTTTTCTAGAACAGTGATAAGATAGAAGAGGAAGTTGGGAATTACTGAAATCTTGCACTCATCATGATGGGAATAAACCTCATTGAAAAAAATACTTTTTCATATTCTTCCTTGAAGAGGCCTAGCATCAGGTGTGCTTTTTAAAATATATAAGGCACAATTCTGCAAAAGGAGATGTTGCCTACCAGAGAAAAACACCCAGAGATCTACCACACCTGAAATCTTCAAATGTGCTCTCTCTTACCTGTTGAGGAAATGTCAATAATATTAGCTGACTTGCTGCTTTCCTGGCCTGTAATACTGCCAGCCTTAGTGAAATGAAGGCTACAATAGAAGGATAGAATCCTCATGAACTAGATCAAGAGAGAAGAGGATATCCTACTTTTTCTGCAGTGCTAGGCGCTACACAGTTTTTGACATATCCAGAGTTTGGACAGAGCACTGTCTGGAAATCACAGCTATCATGAACATCAATTAAGAAGTTGTAGGTGATTTGTGGTGTACTGCAGATCCAAAAAATGTTGGAAAGCTCCATGTTGTATCAAGATAACTAATGAATTGAGGAATGGGAAAAAAAAAGGAAAAGAAAAAATATTAGAGGATCATCCCTTAACCAATTCTACATCTTTATAACTTAGTTTATTTTAACCACTAACATATTTTCAAGGGGATATTTCAAAATGTGTGTGTGAAGGTACATTCTGTGACATATTAAGCTCTGAACTGGACTTCCAAAACTCGCATCAAGAGACTTATTAAACTTTATATAGCCTTTGGTTCTGTTATATAAATATGAAGTCTTTCTTCCTTGTACTAGGCTTAGATGGTTTTCTGTTGCTTTTATGTTTCTGTTTTCAAAATTGTTAAATGGATGCCAGTAATAATAATTTGTGTGTCTGGTACACGTTGATATTTTTTGGTACATTTGCTCTAAAGATAAGCACATGGGGGTTATTAAATTCTATAAAACTATATGTTTTAAAGAAATAGAATATGAAGGCAGCTTGAAAAGTCATGCTGAGCTGGCCTCCTTTTTAACTGCTTCAGAACCATGTTACACAAATTGTTGGTAACATATTTTAAGTTGTTAATTGGTTATGGTCTCTTATGGTCTTAATCAATAAATTAATGGAGCTGTGTCAGATGCTTTTCTTCACTTTCATTTACTTTAGAAACAAATAACTGCCAAGCTATCTATCTTCAATTGAAGTCAAACAGTTAAATTATAAAATAACCAAAAAAAATCTGTCAGAAATTCCTTCTTACACAAATGACAACTGAGAAAATTCACCCCCGATTTTGTCATTCATCTTTAACTTCACTTATCAAGTCCATAACATGGCAGCCAAATTTGGTCTGTCTCTCTGTCTGTCTGTCTGTGAATCTCTTTGATCATGTTATGAGTGCAGCAGCTGACAGAGAATCACAGTCATATTCTTAGAAGGTGTTTCTGTTCTCTCACCCTGAGTACCACAGCACTTTTAAGAAAGCACTTCAAGGCTCCATGAGCTTTAGGAGGAGAAGGACTGAAGGGCATGCTGGGCAAGCAGCACCAAAAACATGCCAAAAACCAGCAGAACCCATTGTGGCAGCTCCTTGCTTTAACACCTCTGAATGCATATTCAGGGTGTTGTATTTCACAGCCATCACTGAGGTTGTTGCAGGTGGTCTCGACACATTGTTCATCCATTTTGTTCCTATCGCTGCACAACATACTTCTAATAAGAAGTCAAAATTCATTGTCAGCTGAGGTGGCAGGGAGAGAGCTAAGTTATGTATCAGGTGTTGGACACGATTATTCTAATCCTAAATATGTACATAAATCCTTGACCTGGGACTCCCACTGAGAGGGGGTGGAGGAATAGAAAAGAGAAAATCTGATTTTTCACACAGATGTCACTGAGTAAGGTGACGGTAACCCATTTGTATAATTCTGGCTTAAAACACCTATATAACCTTGACAAGTATATGTAGACTCCTAAAACTCAAACTGGACAAGGCATTGATTTTGGAATAGCAGTGTAAAGAGGTTGGGCAAATTTCCCAAAATTTTACACACAAAACCTTTCAGGTAGTCCTATTTAAAAGTTCTTTTAACTATTCTTTAAGTCCAATTCAAAATTTCTAAGTAAAGGAATAGAGAGACTCTTGTAAAGAAGAAGCTTTAGCGTATTGCATATATGTGGCTTGTCCAACAATTAAAGGAAAGGCCCTGGAAAAAATCTGCTTGTGTTACAGTGCTTATACCATCAATGAGCCACAGCACAGGAGGGAGTTGTTTGCTTTGAATTGGTTTGCTTTGTTGTTTTTTTGTTTTCTTTTTCCCATGGCAAGAATACATTAGTATAAACAAATGGATAAATAAAAACCAGAAAATAATCCAGCAAAACCAAAAAGGCAACCAAGAATACACTTTATACTTCCAAGACTTTTTTTCACAAAACCTGTCATCTGAATCCCAATCAGTAACCTACTTCATTCTGTCTTGAACTGAATATATTGATACCTCAGCCTCTGCAGTTCATACCCAAGAACTTAAATAAAGTATAATTTTATAGGGTATCTGTTGCTACGAGAAACTCATTGTGGCTTGAAGTACCTACACAAAGAAGCTTCAGAACTAAAGGGTGAAGAGCAGTTTGCTCTGAGTTATAGGCCAATAAAAGAGTAAAGCATGTTTTGAGGACCTTAGTGTAGTGTTGAAATCCAAATGCCCCTCTCCACTTTTGCTTCCTCACGGAAATCCCAGGAAATTCTTACTTGTTTGCAGAGTTGGACAATGAGATCCTGGGAGAGTTTTACCAGTCAAAGGGATGCTAGAACACAAGCCAAACACAGAAAACAAGCAGTACTATGCTGCAAGAGGGGAAGATCAGCAAACAACTAAGGAATTCTGAAAATAAAAGATGTAGGGATACGTTTAAATCATTTAAGGAAAAGTGTACTAGTGTGTTCATCAATGGAGCATTTCTGCTTTTGTCTATCTTATTCTTGATGATATTCTTGTTTCATCCAGACCAAACTCTCATCCTTAAAATATTGATATATGTATGAAGTGTTTTCAGTGCAAGGCAACACATAAGATAAAATCATTATTTAAAAAAACCAACAAAACAACAACAATATTATATAGTTATAATATTTATATCATTATTAAAATATTATTACATTGTTATCTTAGACATAATACAAATAAAATTATTATCCAACATGCCAGAAAAACCCCAGGTTCTATCAATTAACTTAAAAAAATTGCCAAATCCATTATTAGAATTTTCTAATTCACCTTATTGCAAAGAGTACATTATCAAATGGCACATTTAGGAAGAATATTCAAGTGACTTAAAGCAAGAGTGTTCTTCTTTTGTATTAAAGTTACTAGATGCTTTCTAATTCCTAGCTAAAATTATAAATCATATTCTGTTATGGCTGTGGTCACTATGTCTTAAGAGTACTGCATGGTTAATTGTCTCTGTATTTGGCCAATGTTTTCCCAAAATTATAGCTGAAAATCTAAACTTGTGTGATATTCTTGGAAATTCCTTCTGCCTCAGTTTCTGCATTTGACAAAGGAATGTCATAGCCTTTTTGTATGTGACAAGAGAAAAATAATGCTAATGTTCTTTATGAATGCTTCTAAGATCTATGGATAAAAAGACTGCATATATATCAGCATTTTATAGTTGTTGAAATTCTAATAGTATTAAGAGATAATTTTTCTGTGTGGTGAATGGATGAGAGGACACAGATAATGATTTGCCAATCTAGACAGAAAAAGAGCAAAATAGCCCATTATATACATTTTCATTTGATAATAGGATGTCCAGAGAGAGCAAAGAAAATTTAATCATGTAGGGACCACGGCCTTTTATTTTCATGAACTTTGCTTTGAAACAAAATGGAAGCATTCATCTTATTTTGTTGGTATCAGCCCTTTCCAATGCTACTAAGAATAGTTGAATATTGCAGCTTAACAGGATAATATCAATATCACAACAAGATAAATGTTTCCTTTTCATAATGTAAACCAACACCACAGGTTGTCCAGTATCCAGAGAAGGTAGATACAAGCTGAATTAACCTTCACTAAAACAATTCAATAAATCAAATATTCAAAGCTCTCTGAAACTTTTCAAGATTAGAAATGCTTGCAAAAATCACATTTAAAACATGTGCCATTGAGTCAGAGTCAGGAAAGAAACACTGAGATGTAAGGGGAGTCTTATGAGCTTGTATTTATAATTTTTTTAATTGTGAAAGAAACAATTCTGGTTATCTTTTTTATAATTAAATTTTGGGTACTGACCTATTTCAAGGGAAAGGCAAGAGAAAAAAATTCTATCCACCCGCATCTGCTGTTTCCTGGATACAAGCCAGTCTTTCAGACTAACACTAACTCACAAAGCAACAGAGAAAGGACAAACATGCCCCTCTCTTTGCTGATTAGAGGATGCCTCATAAATGCATTCCCTGGACAAGCTTTATAATAGACTCATCCACTTTGTGTTCAATTGTAAATTCAATACCTGGTACTATTAGCTGTTCTATCTGTTGAACTTCATCGTGTTAAACATTTGGTAATAAACAGACTGGGCACAAACAACAAAAATAATTGTATATATTTCTTTAAAGTATACATTGCAACCTCGGATTTCAGGCTCAGGGGTTGTTTTCTTCTTTATTTTCTTCTACAGTAACTTCTTGGTAGCAGCAGAGGATGAGCAAACATTGTGTGCAAAGGCTGAGTCAATTAGCAATAGCTGCCATGTGTATTGAAGTGCAGTTGTTTAAAGTGAGAATATTCTAAATGCAGAGAGTTGTTAGAGCTGGGGAGAATTTCTGAACTGTGTTTCAGCTATTTTGCTCAGTTCTGACTTCAAGCATGGACCCTGTCAAAGCAGCAGAATGACAACTTGGTAGGAGTTCTGTGCCTTATTTCTTAATCCTGATGAGCCAAAGCTACGGTGAACTCCCATTCCTCAGAGAGAGCCAGAGAGTCATGGGGCCAACACCAAGCCAAACTGTACAGAACAATTCTGCACAGTTTTCCAGAAACATAACCTTAGAACCTGCAAAACTCAGTTCCCCATGCTTCAGCCTCCTGAGAAGGCAGCTTCCACTGCCTTCTGCAGCCCCACTTGTGGCTGAACCTGAGCCATGTGCTCAGCACTTCAGAACCAGGTGAGGAGCAGGGAACTCCTGGAAAAGAGACAGAGCTGGTTTATATGCAAACAGCCTTTGATTAAAGTTTTTCCTTCAGTAAAGTACCCATTTAACTTTAAAGTGTGTCTCACCCCGTTTCTCTGTTTGATTTTCAGACCCATGGCTCTGAGCTCCTTGCGCGCCGTGCAACAGCTGCATCAGGACGCCTCACAAGTACCTGTTAAATGCCTGATGGTGCACATAGAGCTGCCCATTCACTGCTTTATGAGTGGTCCTGATAAAGGGGATGAAGAAGGCAAATTAGGGCTGTCACCAAAAACTTGTGCTTTTCAGCATCAGTCACTGAAGTTTTCAGCGTATTAACTTGTTTTCTACCCAGAAGAGCTTGTCCAGGCATCCTCTAGTGGATAAACGTGTTTATCACAGATTTTTTAAGCTGGCTGATGATCCAGACTGGGAAGCATCGTCTCCTTTTTGAGACTCTAGAAGCTTCTTACACACATGCATATGCACAAATAAAGTTCATTCAGTGCACCCATTAAGCAGACAAATTATTAAGGAATCTTTTTTTCAGGAGGAATGACGGTGATAAGGACACCAAAAGCTCAGATAATATCTGCTCCTGTGTAGAGCTCTTGAAAAATGACTTTTGGCCTCAGTTTCTTCTCCTCTAAAATGACTGTTAATTGTAATGGCAGTCAGAAGGGATTGATTTACTGATATTTACAGTGCTCAGCATACGTAGGCCATAAAATAAATGGTATCCTTTTGTCATTATCAGTTTTTCATTTTATTACTCAAATATGAAATAAAGCCTGAACTAATAAAACAACTATTTCTGATGAAAAGCTAGAACCGACATCTTTTTGCACCAGTGTGGATCAGGGCTAACACTGAACTTTATTTAAAATTTGAATGGGGGGAAAAAAAAGTAAATAAAGAAAAAGAGATTGCTTTAATTTAATACAAGTGGGTTGCAGCCCTTTTTACTTCCTTATATACTAAGAGAAACAGAGGCCTTGCTATATAGGTGATGCTGGGAGCCCAGAGACATGAATCAGTCATCTGTGATTTCCAGTCCTGTTTCCTGGTTGAAGTGCCCTGTGTTTGAGTAGCCAAACTTTGCTGAAATTCACCCATTGCTGAGACTCAGGGCAGCCTGTGGGAGTCAGGAAGCAGAGTGAATGGCCAGCAGCCCTTTAAGGAGACAGCAGGCCATGTGTCAGTTGTCAGGAAAACATATTCCTCTATTTTCCTACCCCTTGAGTCAGCTATATTTCACAGCTCTGGTGTCAACGGAAAAGCTTAATATCAACTGTGTTGGAAATACAGCTTTCCAATTAATTCATGTCCCTGAAATATAACTTTTTTTTTCTGTTTCTTTTTCTTTTTTCACTCACTAGGAGTGGAAATTTGACCACAGCTATGACAGTGCTGCTAGCACTCTGTTTATTATTAGAAGCATTAACTGAACCATTGCTTTAGGACCTATCTGTTGTATGCAAACAATAACCAACATGATGTCATCTACAACTCACATGGATGTGCTTTTCCACAGTTCATCAATAGAGAAAGACATTGTCTTATTCTTTTGCTTAGTTAGGTTTTGGCTGTTATTCCCAACATTGCTAGCACCAGTACCACTGGTGCTATGAGATCTTATTAACATCTTTCTTTATACATATATAGATACAGGCTACAAGGCATCCTAACAGAGATGCTTAGAGTGTGTTTTCATGGGAAAGAGGGAATTTGAATGCTTTGCAGCTTGTTTTGAGCTATTTCTCAATTTACATATGAGGCTCTTTCCTAATAAAGTCAATATTTCAAGTAAGGGACGTAAAGTAATTTAATTTTCTTCTAGATGAATCTCTTTCTTTTGTACCATTGTTGATAGAAACTGTACTTAAATCCATTTCAATGGGCCATATGGGTATCAACAAGTCTGTGGCTTATGTCAATCCTTCATAAGAGGCATCTATTTAATGTAGATAGCTCTTTTTGTGCTAAGCATCTTAGGCATGTTTTGCTGACAAAAGGAAGAAACAAGAAAATTTCAGAGGCTATTTACCTAATTCTAATTCAGGCATTGAAATTAAATCATGTGACAATTTTGCTAGACCTTCCTTTTCTCTTTACTTACAATAAAGGAAACCTATATGCAACAGTTTATGTCCTGAACCCATCTGCTGCCTTGATGGAGCCTGAGAAAATTTCATGGCAAACATGTTTCTGTGAACATCAGTTTAGCCAGTGACCACCCCAGTAGTTTGTGTCCCCTCTCTTCTAAGGGAAAAGATCTTGGCAAGAGATCTTCTCTTTCCAAATTTTGGTTATAATAATACTGTAAGCAAAATATAAGATTATCAGCAAAATTGATGGAATACAATAATACTTTAAGCAAAATTTAAGATTATCAGCAAAATTGACGTAATTTTAGGCCCAACAACAAAACCTTTAGCATTTTTACATGTTTATCTCTATGACTGGAGTGGAATGGGATGGAATGAGTGGCTATTTCAGTTGGAAGGTACCTACAATTATGTCTAACAAATTCAGGGCTGACCGAGTAAAAGTGTATTGTTAAGTGTGTTGTCCAAATGCCTCTGAAACACTGGCAAGCTTGGGAAATGCCTACCTCTCAAGGAAGCCTATCCTGGTCTTTGACTACCTCCTTGCCAAGGAAATGCTCTCTTATATACAGTCTGAACTGCCCCTGGTGTAGATTTGAACCATTCCCACATTTCCTGTCTCTGGATACTACAGAGATGAGATCAACTTGCTCACAGTGTGTTTTACAACAGAGTTATAAATGTGTATACAACCAGTCCCTCTGCAGAAATAAGAATTATACCAGCAGATGCTTTGGACCATGAGTTTTGTGTGAAGATATTAAGCTGCTGTTTCTTATCTTCGGAAGACCAATATTGTCTTAAGTGTGACGGAACATTTTGCCTTGGAAATGTTTATTTCTTCAGTGGTGCGTGTGTGTGCATGGGCATATGTGTGTGTGTGTGTGTGTGTATGTGTGTGTGTGTCTACGGGTGTGTGTCCTTGAATTACTTTTTACATTGCACTTCAAGATTTGATGACTCCAAGTGATCCTGCTATTGATTCAATATTAGGGAAACAAAGAGTTATTAAGTGATAACCTGTTGGTGTATATTTTTTGCTCTGTTCATATAAACCAGTGGAGCAAGATCAATTTACTCTCCAGTTGAATTGCTTTTCTTGTGGGCACCTAAAGCATACGTTAGAGATCAGCTTCCAAGAAACAAATTTATTTTCCTGAAATGATGGTCTTTATTGGCAACATCTAGTTCTTTTAATTTTACAGTTGGTTTACCAGTTATTATCTCTGTTTTCATGAAGCATGAGAAAAATGCTAGAACAGTTAAATGTGCTTACCATATAGTTTGTGAATTAGTGACTCCTTAAAATTCGCAGCAGATGTGGAGTGAAACTGCACTGTCAGTTCTCCTTTCTTTCCCCCCCTTTCCTCCCTGCAAACCCTGGGAAATCATTTGCCTGGCAGAGATTACCAAGGTGCCATCAGCATGTCACATTAGCTCACACAGTGGTATCAATATTCATTCTTATTCCTGACCCCCTCGTTTGGCTGTGACAAATCTGAGAAATCTGAAAGTTGTGGAGGCTGGGGAGGCGGAAGGAAGCAAAAACTCCTCTGATGCTTTTCTTGCCCATTATGCATTTGACGGAATGTGCCTTTTAAATGACTTGTACATCTCTTCTCAGGTGTGCTATGGGCAGAGTGGCAGCAATTGCCAGCGGTGACTAAGTGAGAAGTGACACTCTCTGTCTCTCTGAGGGTTTCTTCAAGTCCAGTTTGGAGCCTTTCATTACATTGCAAGAATCCATTAAGACAGAAACAAGGTTATTCCATGAAATGTTTTTGTGACTAAAGAGGACATCCAGCTCTTTAATCAGTGACAGAACATCTACTCTGACAAGACTGAGTGATACAATGCGCTTGGCTAGCACCTTTGCAACTGAAGGGGAATATAACTTACAAGGACAGACAGTATTCTCATTAAATTGCCATTGGTTGATTCATCAATGCTCCAGTGGAAATAATTATTCTGTATATGTTTGATGTAAATGTCTATGTCAAATGAAACCTCATTTTGTATTTTGCGGATGTCTGATCCATGATAATTTGGCTAATGCCTTCAGGTCATGAGATAACTGTCTTCTCCCTTCAGTTATGACAGGGGCTGCAGTGAGAGCCTAAGAGTGATTTGGAGGAGATAAATACACACAGAGACACACAGACATGCACATATTTATGTGTAAACAAACAAACAAAAAAACAAAATCACCACTGTAATGTCAGCATAACCCACATGGATTTTATTTGCCCCCATGTGGGTGTGTCAGTTTTTGGCTAGAACAAATTGAGACTAATTTCTTTGACCTTTACAAAGTCACCCCAGAAAAACTGGAAGGCAAAATCTCGTCCCAAAAATATTTTTTGCAGCAAGATGCTGGAAGTCACCACGGGGGAAAGAGGTGCTGTTTTACATTTAGATGTGCCAATACAATGCTATATAAACACATAACAGGCTACAGATTGAGTTTGGAATGAGCCCTAAGCACAGGGAAAGTCGGAAGCACAGTGAAGTACTGCAGAAATATCCCAGAAATGTTGAAGCCTCTCTGAATAGGTGTGATTTAATTTCCTTCTGTCTGTTCCAAGAAGAAAGGAGTTATGGTTCACATACGTAACAAAATTACTACCCATATAATATTGTCTGATGAAAAATGGGGGAACAGCCAAATAATGTTCACTTATTCTCACTAAGAAGGTAAAAATGCACTGATTAGTCCCCTTCAGTACTAAGGGAAAGATTTAAATAGATTAGATTTGGGAGTTCTTACAATGTTGTTGGCTTCTTCATAAGCATATAATCTTAAAACAATCTAATCTTTTTTATGTAAAATCAAGATCCTTAGTGACTTAGATAATTGTTAGTGATTAATATATCCTTGATAATACCTAGTTGTATCTTACTTTATGAGCAAAATCATTGAAATCAAAAGGACCAATTACTAGATAAGGAAAAACCAACTGTTCATTAAAATCTTAGCCTTTTTTGGTGTGTCAGAAAGTCATTAGGAGGAGAGGGTGAAAAGAGAAGGATAAAGACAATGAGTATCAACTGAGATAATTTTTTTTCTTTACTTCTTGTATTCTCTGAAATAATGAAAACAACTGGTATTTTTTTAAAAAAAATCATAATAAGGAAATTGAGAGAAAATAAAGAAGACATAGAAATCAGTTTACCAAGAAGCTTTTTTCTTTTCTAAGAGAAGTAAGATAAATAAATGTTTTTAAAATGAGAGAATCGTGACTGGTTTTGGTTTCTCAGAAGATAATGTTACAATTTTATAAACTAACCTGTAACAAGTAGGAAAATAAAAGGAATTAAAAAGGAAGAGAAATATCAAGAACGCAGGTTTGTATTAGATTTTTCAGCAATACCTGTTATATGGGAGAAGAGGAAAAAATAGACAAAGCTTCTCTAAGACAGTTCTGAGGCAGTTTACTACTTGCAGTGGGAATTCTCAGTTCATAAACAGTTGGCTTAGAAGAAAAGCAAAATATATTGTCTTTAAATCAGAGTTCAGACTGTAATTTTACTCCAGATTTAAATCTCCCAACCTTCTTCTAAAGATGGCTGATAGGGAAAATAAACCAGATCAACAGATCCCACCTTATCTAGGCATGGGAACCAGACAGTGCCAGGCCAAGGTCCAGCAGCTCAATGGCTGGCCCTGTAAGTCCTGGGAGTTGAAGTACACAAATTTGGGAAGACCTCTGTGCTAATTACTAAATCTCTCAGAGGCAATTTTGATGCTCTGTGCTGGATGTGCTGGATGCATCCCCTTTACGACACGGTGCCGAGCTGCCCTCTCTTCCCTCCTAGTTATCTGCTGCGGGGCAGTCAGCAGGGCGGGCCGTGGCCCATTTCTTGTCAGCAGAGATGTGTCTTGGCTCTGAGGGAGAAACACACACACAGAGTTTAGGGCTTGATCTTCTTAAGGGCAGCTACAGCAGCACACTACAAAAACTGAGGTTTTTTTCTTTATGATATCTCAAGAAAGGCAATTTCCATGAATGAGACGCATAAAAATTGAAATACTTAAACTTTGCCTTGACAACGACATGGCAAGGGAAAACAGCCCAAGTCAAAAATCTGTCATAAAGCAGCTTTCTTCTTTATGCTTCTATAATCAACAGAGAAGTCTACAATTCAGCATTTTTTAAATAACATACATGTTAGCCAGGAAAAACATAGGGATGTATCTTTGGGATAACTTTTCTTCATTGTAAGAATGAAAGTGTACTCTATAGCATAAATAGTAGTATTGCAACCTTCATTTAATGAAATTCATCCTGAAAAAATTATTTAGTTTGTCAGCTAGAAAACTATATCTAGACACACAGAGACAATGAAAACACACTCCACCGAAATTCCAGTAAACTTTAAAATACTTTTAATATGATCCACTATTTCTTTTTCCTTAAAAATCATGTGGCATATAATGAGTAAAAATGGTGTATCAGAGAGTGAAGAGCTGGCATTTATTGAACAACTCTGATAATGTCAGTAAAAAATAAAGTGTCAAGGAAGCACAACATTTTTATCATTATGGAACCAATTATCTCTCTAGACTATATATGTGCAATGTATAAAAATGAGGGAAATCCTTGCCTTAAAGAATTTATTGCCAAATAAAGTATTGATACAACTAATTGGTAAGTCTTTGTGTATTAATGAATAAAATAAACATGAATGTTTATGAATGTACATGTATTGCTGATGGATAGATAGTTAGTAGGATAGATAAGTGGCAGTATTTATACACACGTACACACCTACACACATATCAGACTGTGGCTTATATCTTTTTCTCAACTCCTAATATCATCTCTGGGCACGAGACAGGGATCTTTGTCAGAGATTTATTCTGCAAATTAAATGAGCTATAGCCTCTTCCCTTATTTTAATGTACACTTTATTCTCAGAGCCATTGCTATTTAAATTTGTTCCTTAACACATGCGGTTCACTTTATTTTACTTTTACTGTGTCTGGACTATTCAAAACTGACACATATAAAAAATAGTGCCGTTTCCCTGAAATAGCAGTGCCTTTGTATGTGCGAAGCTATAAATAAACACTGGCAGTTAAACTTCTGTGCTTTTAAACTTTAGCCTCTTTATCTCTGTCACTGTTAGAAGCCCCTATCTGGTCTGTCTTCCTTTTTTGCTTATGACAAAATGCTTATGCAGCAGTAATCAGTCTTGGAGGCCTACCCTCCTTCCCATTTCTTTGTTTCTCTTTTAATTTCTGAGTTGCAGGCACTAGTTTCATTGGTGTCTGCTGCAGCTTGGCCAACAAATCAAAGTAGTAAATGTTTCTTCCAGAGCCAGTCTCTCCTCTCTCCAAGCCGTCAATGATTACTAGTTAGAGCCAATTAGTGAATACACTGGCTTGTTCCACTCATTTCCCCATTGGCTACAGCCAAACCATGGTTAAAACCAGGTCACATCCTGTCCTTCAAGTGTGTCAGCCACAAGACTCAGCTTGGTGTCATCTGCAAACTTGATGACAGTGCACTCCATCCCACTGCCCCTGTCATTGATGAAAACGTCAAAAAGTATTGGTGCCAATATGGATCCCTGAGGGACACAACTGTCACTGATCTCCACCTGGTTACTGAACCACTGACCACTACCCTCTGGAGGCCACTGTCCAAATAGTTATAATCCACTGAACAGTCCATTCATCAAAATCCATCTCTCTCTAATTTAGAGAAGGATTTTGGTGGAGACCATGTCAAAGGCCATACAGAAGTCCAGAGAGATGACACCCTTTGTTCTTCTTTTATCTACTGATAAAGTCACACCATTACAGAAGGTCACCGGGTTGGTCAGACAGGACTTGGCCTTGGTGAAGCTGTGCTGGTTGTCTCAAGTCACCCCCCCTGTTCTCCATGTGCCTTAGCTCAGCTTCTAGAGGATGTGGTCCATGGCCATACCAGGCGCAGAGGTGAGAATGATGGGCTGGTAGTTCCCAGGTGTGGCTGTGCGGCCACGTTATCAGGATGCCGTCAGCAGCTTGCCAGGTTGGCTGCTTGGGAGGATGCGTGAGCCTGGATGCAGGAAGCCCGGGGTCTGTGTGCTACGCTCTGCCACAGCAGGAACACAAACAAAGTGGTCAAGAATGCAGCTTCCACTCGAAGTGGCCTCCCCCAGGCCAGTGGGAGACGTGCCAGCAGAGATAAAGGCGAGAGAAGTGATCTGCTGCTTGGCTTCCAGAGAGTTTAATCTCCTGAAGACGCAGAGGCAGCAATACAAGGAATTAGGAATTACAGGTATTTTTATAATGGGACATAGGGAGGTGGGGTGAGGGGTATAATCCAATAGAGAAAGGGAACATGGGAGGGATCAACAGGGAAACAGCCAGAGAGGATGGAACAGGGGAGGGATTACAGACAATCAATGGGGAACTGAGGGCAAGGCTGCAGGGGGGGCTGTGGGAACTCACGATTCACAATGCAATCCTTGCCATCAGGATCCTCCTCTCTACCCTTTTTAAAGATGAGTACAGTGTTTCCCTTTTTCCAGTCACCTGGGACTTCACGTGACTGTCACAATATTCAGGCACCACAGACAGTTGGCTTGACAACTGCATTTTGGCTTGGTAAATGAGAAAATTCCCTCAGGACTCTGGGATGCATCTCATTGTATCCCATTGATTTATGTGCATTCATGTTCCTCAGGTGGTCATGAACCTGGTCTTCTCTTACAGTGGGAGGGACTTTGTTCCTCCATTCCCTCTTGTGTGGTTCATCCACTTAAGAGGTGTGAGAAGGAGACTGTTACTGAAGACTGAGGCAAAACTCTCTAATATTATAGAGTACTATAGCCTTCTTCTCACACATTTTTACCAGTTTGTGAGATTTGCTCATCAGGGAGGGTGCTCTTTCTTTGACTTTCTGGCTGACATACCTGTAGAACCACTTCTTACTAGTCTTGCCTTGCCATCAAAACCTCTGGCTGCACCTTGACCTTCCTGACTCCACCCTTATGCAGCTGGCAGCATCCTTATACTCTTCCCAGGATACTTGTCCCTGCTTCCATGGCCTGTGCATTTCCCTCTTGCTCTTTAGAGTAAGAAGGTGTTGACTCATCCATTCTTTTCTCTTGCCTTCCTTTCCTGATTTCTTACACCTGTGGAGCAAGATGTCTTGCACTTCAAGGAAAGATGAGCCAGCCCTGTTCTGGTTATTGAAAAATGGAAGTTGCTTTCTGGACAATGTCATGTAAAAAAATGGCCCATTGTCCTATTTCTGGATGTGATAAAATGTTGGTGCTCCAGGAAAATGTATACCAAGCAGGACAATTACTGGGTTTTTATGTCTTCTACATGCACATTTAGCAGCATAGAGACTTCCTGAGCTAACAATAGGGTGTGGATTGCAGAAGTAAGTCTTGTTTAGAACATTGCCCAATAAATCAGTGAAACTTTTTAAACCTTCTGATAATACTGCCACTGTTTGCATGTATGAATGCCTTCAAAATTCAGAAAACTATGTGTAAATTCAAGGTCCCAGGTGAAGTTCTAGAACTCCGGTGTTACTGGGTTTACATCCTGCTTGTTGCACTCAATTCAATTGCTTCAGATTTAATTGACTGAAATTACTTTTCTTCAAATTCTTCAGAAGTTTGCTGCAGCTCAGATTCAATTAAAGTTCCTCCTACTACTATTCCCTCGTGTACCAGCTTTATAGACATATCTGTCAATATCAAACATTGCAGAGGAACATCTTTTTTACATGTATGCAAAATATTTTCTGCTTTGCCTTTCAACTTTCTGTTTAATAATATTAATAATAACATTAATATGAGCTTCTCCTTAGGTTTTCAAACTGACCCTGGTGGGTTTTTTAACTCAAATGTTATTAGCAACCCAAACAAGTTGAGTCATGACTGAATTTTCTCATGCATAAGTAATAACTTACGGGTTGCCACTGCAAACACACTGCTTTTCAAATAATTAAAACACTTTTCAGACAATTCAAGATTACAGATGAGGAGAGATTGTAGACTAAGCATATGGCTTCAATTTCAAGGAAATACTTCACTATGTACGTGAAACATGGTTCATGTATCATATTTATCAATATGATAGACCAGCTAGCCCTCCTGGTTTTCTTTGGAGAAACATAATTTTAACTCAGTTGACATTCTTTGTATAACAAATCAATTCTCAGACTAACACTTTCTTTACAATATAATGTACCCCATACCACACTGGGCCCTATATACATATATATATACACAGAAAGAGAGCTATGCTCATAATGAAAAATATAAAACTGAAATTTACTCCCTCAATTTGGCTTTATAGTATCTAAAGCAAAAATACTATAATATAAACATCAAGTTGTAATTGATTCACTGTTTCTTGGGTTTTCCTTAAAGAGGTTCTCAATCTCCCCAACTCTTTTTTTTCACTTCCTTTTCTGTGAAAGATGTAAATGTTCAGATGCCTACGTGAAAAATAAATAATTATAGTGCACCTTTTGAGCAGGTAATTATCACCTAAGCAGTCAAAGGATGTGTCTCCTCTGCTTATAGCATGGTACTAGGACATTATCCTCCCACTGTGGAGATCTGAGTTTGGTGGGACTTAGTTTGCCTTAGTTGAGGTCCTGAGAAGCCACCAGGGACCCCTGAGCTCAGGACAGTGCTGCAGGCGATGGAGAGGTCAAGGGGAAAAGAGATGAGATCAGATGAGGTAGGACAGGGTAAAGCTGGGGAGGATAAATATAGAAACGAGAAAAAGTACTGTTGGGAAGGAAAGTAAAATGTGGGTTTATAAAACAGTTTGGAAGCAGAGTCAGACAGGGCAAGCAATCAGGTTTTAGAAGTATTTTGATTGGATTAATGGAGGCAAAGATAATAGGAAAAAGCTGAGTGGGAGGAGAAGACAAATAAGTAGTGTATGAAATAAGGAGAATACATAGAAATGTAGACAAGTGCAATTTAAAATGTAATTTATAAATTTATTTATCTGTGTTTCCATTAAGAACAGAATAAATGTACAACTAATGTCTCAGATAAAAGACAGTTCAAGCTAAATGAACATTTTCTATTTCCCACTCCCAAAAAGTTATTGAGTGATTTCATAGAATATAAGTGATTTTGGTAAGCAAATCAAAAATCTGTATTTATATTTCTATTTCTATGATTTCTTTGTTCTGATAAAAAAGGTTCTTTCTATTTGTCTTTGAATGAAAATATTTAGTAGAATTAGCTTTCCCCTTATGTTTCTTGCCATTTAATCAGAACTAAAAAAGCAACATAATTGGCAAGAGCAAAATTTCCCCTCTCCAGAGCACCACCAGCTCTCGCAATTATTTCACAACCACTGCAGTTCCCCTGCCGTGTGTCATTCTTGACTTAAAGTTATTCAGAAAAGCTATTAAGCACTACATAATTGTGAGCAAATTGATGGTAATAAAGACAAGATCAACCAACATGACTGAGAGGCTGGAGGGACTGATTTATGAGGAAAGATGAAAAGACAGACAGTAAATATGTATGGCTTGGCCAAATGATAGCTGGGGGTGGAGTGCAGGATAAACATCTACAAGGACTCTATTTGAAGAATGTTGTCATCAGCAGGGGCCAGAAATATCCATGGTGTTAACTTGACTCAAGTCAGCTTCAGTGGTGTTACCAGAGGGATGAATTTGGCCATGAGAGAGTGAGTGTGAATGAAGAGCTGTTAAGGTAAGTCTGAGGGAATATAACTGAAAGGCATGAGAAGAATTGGAGCAAAAAGAAAATGTTACCTGAGTATTATCAGGAAAATCTTACCAGTGAGATCTAGAAGCCTAATGAATTAGTTAACGAATGAAGAGCACTTTGAAGATGAAAAATGCTGTTCAGCTCCAGCTAAGCATCATTATTAAGAGTAGAGCTGAGCAAATAATTTGTACTGAATTATACATTCAACTAGTTAAGAGTTAGATTTTTAAAGGCACCTGTGGGAATTAGATGCCCAATACATGGGTGATTCACATAAGTTTAGGTGCTACATTTCTCTAGACTCCCTTTCAGCTCCCGTCAGAAGTATTTCATAAGATAAAAACCACACATGATGTGTGTGTGTCCAGGAACATATGAACAAGCACACACAAAGAAAGAAGATTGAGAAATCCTAGCAGGACTGTGCAGGTTTCTTCGACAAGAAGCTGGTATAACAAATTCACAGGATACCCAGTTCTGCCACTTCACTTCTTTGTCTGCCTCACTTTCTTTTACTGACTCAGAGTTTTCAAGGATTCATGCAGTACCTAGAAGAATTAACAATCACAAAAAATCTGTCCTTTGGTAATCCTTATTTAACATGTGTAAATTCATAAGATGGGTTCTGCTGGTGTAAATGCATTCCTTTGCTAGAATAGATTTGTGTCAATTCTAAATATGATCTTAATCATAGACATCAAAGCCAAAAACCAGGAGTAACCATTACACTTTTTTACCTCTTCAGAGCTCTACCCAGCTCCACTCTAACTATAACTCTTTTGGAGTGTTCCATCTTAGACAGATCTAAGTCTTTACCCTTGGGGACTTAAACACAGTTTTTCCAAAACTAAAGAGAAATCTTAACTCTTTTCTGAACTACTGGTATAGGAAAAAAAACCCTGATCATTTTTTCAGAGATTTGAGCAGTTTCCTCTTTATATTTTGTTACTTTTTGAAGCAGGGTCAATCTCTTAGTGTAACACATTACAGATAATAGCTGTCATCTCATTTGCAATGTCCTTAGGCCGTCATAATTTGGGTAAAAACAGTAATATGTGTGTGATATCGGTAATAAAAACACAAGGTCAAAGCTGTGACTTTAATTTGTCACCAAATGGTTTGCCTAATGCTGGACAAACACACAAAAAAAAAGAATTAGTATACAAATTACTAAACAAGTATTGCTATCAGATCTCACTTCAGGCAGATAAACAGGTGAAGAAGACAGGCAAAATGTTTCTGGCAGTAAAGCAGACAAACACTTCAGATCAAGTATTATTGAGAGGCAAGGTTCAACGGTAATGTGTATGTGTATACATATTTGCACATAAATATTCATGTGAGACAGAAAAAAAAAAAAAAAAAAGATTGTCAGGAATGGTGTGTTTTGTTGCGGTTCGGTGACCCAATAGGGAAGTCTTAACGATTTAGTTATTTAGAAATGCTATTTCTAGCAAGGAGTTTACTTAAAGATTGTGAAACAATTTTTCTTTAGAATTGTATTCTTGACCAATGAAACAAACTAAACTACTGCAGCTAAACTAGTATAAGAGAAATGGAAAAGAATCTAAAAATATATAAAGCACTTATTGCTTACAATCAGCATTACAACTGATATAAGTAAACAAAGCATAAGGCCATACACGACCTTATGTTCAAATGTAAATGTCTGCATGCTCTGGATATAGTAAAAGTTATAAAAAAGTGACCAAAATATCCCCTCAAAAAGTGATTTTTGTACCTGGAACAAGCCAAGCTTAGTAAAAAGAAACTGTGTCCTTTAGGTTAACGTAGGGAAATATTTTGTAAAAAAATTTCTGAAAGAACTGATACTGAGTGGTAGAAATATACTAAATTCTAAGCACCCTCTCCTCCCCAAAAGATATGCAAACCGTTTAAATGGTGTATAAATGCAGCTGACCCATATTCCACAGTTCACTGTGGAAGTCCATAGCTCAGAGGAAATGAATAGAAACCAATTTCTTCATATGTTCAATGGTGTTCATTTTTTTCTTTTAAAAGATAAAAAAATCCAGCTAAGCAAGATTGCATGCATGTATTAATAATATA
>VWZW01001400.1:79446-118393 GCA_013397115.1 Edolisoma coerulescens | reverse complement strand
TGGGCTTTAAGCACCCCCCAAAGCATCCTCTGATTCCCTGGAGAGCAGGGCCAGCGACAGGGCCAAGCCCTGGACCAGCACTATGGTCCCACACCCAACCTTCTCCTCCTCCTGTGTCACACCACAGTCCCCTTCCCATGGAGCAGCTCCCAGAACTGGGAGAGATTTCCCTTCCCATCCATCACCCTTTGGACACCCACCCACTTCTGGGGGGCGGAGAGAGGGCAGAGCTCCTGCTGCTCACCAAGCTCTGACCTTTTAGCTCTGTCCCTATTTCTTCTTTCTCCCCCTCTCCTGTGCTCAGAGCAGGGGCAGGAGCTGGGCCCGGGCGCTTGATGGGGGCTTGGAGGAAGCCCCAGCTCCCTTTGCTTGCACAGCACTGTCAGATCCCAGAACTTGTCCCTAAATCCAGGGGCAGCGACGCTTTGGCAGCTCCGGGCAGCCAAGGGACTGAGCCATGGTCACAGCAGAGCCTTTGACAACTCTATCAAGTAATTAGGGCAGTTTAAGAGATTGTCACTGCAGTTCTTTATTTTTTTAATGACATCCTAAGTATATCCTCCTACATACAGAAAAATAATTTCCTGAAGACACTCCTTCTTTTAAAATATTTAAATGAACAAACAAAAACAGGTGCCTTTAAACGCCTTTCTGTGAGATTTACTCGGTATTTGACAATGACAACAGAGCTGTGTTTTTATATTGTATGTGCAATAATCACACATATACCTGTAAGCATGTACTGAACTCTGGATACAGCAATGGGCACGTAGGACAAGAGTGGAGAGGCTGAACAAAGCCAGGGTAGATGTGGAATGTACATACAGAGCAAACCCTCAAAGCAACTTCTCCTGATTCCCAGCTTCTCCCTGTTCCAAGGGCTTTGACTGCTGGATTTGAATGAACTGAGATCTCACCGTGACAAGCGGAGCAGTGTGGAACCACACACTGCTGCTGCAGTCAGAGTCTGGACTTGCCACATCTCACTTTTGAGAATGTATGTAAGAAAAAAACTCCATTATCCACCATGTTTCCCACCCCAGTGCTCCTCACACATAACAAAAAATGGCTGAACTCTTTCTAAAGGGTAAAAAAATTGTAAAATGAGTGTTGAAAAAGTTCCCTCATAAAAACTCACATGGAGAAAATACTGAATAATTAAGTCCATCTGGAAAAAACGTGCTGTAATTTCTCAGCTATTTGGCTCAGTGTCTTCCAGGTGCCCAAGTCCCTTCCCCAGCTCTGAGCAGCCTCTCCCGGCTTTCCAGACCGGCTCTCCATCAGCCCTGCCCTGGGCAGGCACTCAGCATTTCTGAGCCAAGGCCAGCCTGGGGGTGTTTTATTTTACAGCACTTCTGAGCGTGTTGCCCTGGAGGGGCTGCCCAGGGAGGTTTGGAGTGCCCATCCCTGGAGGTGTCCAAGGAGCGCCTGGACGTGGCACTCAGGGCTCTGGGCTGGGGACAAGGTGGGCATCGGGCACAGCTTGGCCTTGCTGGGCTGGGAGGGCTTTTCCAGCCTCAGGGATCCTGGGATTCTGGGATTCCAGGAAGCACAGTTCTGTCTGGGAAGCTGACAGTGCCAATGTGCCACGGAGCTCCAAGGGCAAGCGAGCAAACAGCGACGCTGTCACCAGGGCACGGACACAGCCTGTCCTCGGTGCACAGGGACAGGATGAGCTTCCCCGTTAGGACTGCAGCAATTGTGAGGGACCCATTGGATATCTGTGAGCCAAACTCCAGCCTTTCCTCATCAACCTGTTTGAGTAACTCCTGCTGGCACTGACGGGAGCTAAACAGTGCTGTGCATGGAGGGGAAGGGAGAAATCCCAAGCCATGGGGCTGGGAAGGTGCTCGTTCTGTCACAATTCTCCAAAATGGTGCAATCGTACAGGCTGGTACAACAATTCCCTGGCAGTGTCCGAGGCCAGGCTGGACAGGGCTTGGAGCAGCCTGGGACAGTGGACGGTGCCCCTGCCCATGGCAGGGGTGGCACTGGATGGGCTTTGAGGTCCCTCCAAGCCAAACCATTCTGGGACTCTGGGATTCGCTGATGTCCGTGACAAGGGCTGCAATCTGAGAGGGGCCCCTGAGTGAAGGGTCCCCCACTTCCAGCACCAGATGAGCCTCAGGCAGGTGCAGCTCCTTGGGGCTCTCTCCAAAACCCTCCCCAAGGTTCCTGCATTCCAGCCACGAGATTTTTTTGTCCTATTGGCCAATTCAGGTGTCACTGTAATTGATGGTGGTGAAGTGATATGATTAAAAAAGTGATGCTACTTGTGAAACACTGAAATGAATGTTCACCCTGTTGGCAGCCTCTGAGTAAAATTAGGACAGCAATAAAAGGTTAGACAATGACATTTAATGGTACTCCAGTAATAGATTTTATCACTTTTTTTATCCTACCACAACAATGTGTATTTTCATATACATTATATTTAATAAAATGTATTGATATGGAATTAGGAAAGCATGGGTTTAGTACTATTTACATATTTTAATTGAAACAATTTTCTTAACAACATTGAAAAATAGAAACTTAAAGTTCTCTTAATTGTGTTTTCAGCCAGTTAGTGGTAAACAAATGCATGCCTAGGAAGTCACACTCCCTCTAAAACGTGGTCAGTTGAAAGTTTCTAACTAAAGTGTGTATCTCTGTTTTGTTTCAAAAAATACATAAGTATGTCTGTCATTTCTGATACAAAATTCTACACTATCTTCAATAAATAAATAATAAAGCGATTCTGAAAAGTATGAAATGTAAACTTTGTTGTCCCTCCAACGTACATTTTTTTTTTTTCCTTCCCATTGCTTGAAACATTACAGTGGTCTTTTAGGAAATTATAATACACAGACACTTCCCAGCACAGTTTACACTTATTACCATACTGACCTACCTACCTGTTATGGATATATCCTAATTTCCTAATGGAAACCAATAAGACTTGGAGTGCTAGAGAACACCGCCGACACAGGAGAGGTGGGAACCAGTACTGAAAGGACATGCAAGGAACACCAAAACCTAACAACAGCTCCACGAGAACGTTCACATGCGAATGACACGGGCTGGCACCTCCCATCCGGAATGAAGTCCTTACAAAAATACCAGTGGATGCGTGGCAGGGCATGAACAAAAGGAATCCAAGCAGAACAAAGAGGAATTTGACTCTCAGGGGTCTTTTGTCCCCCGAGTCCAGACTCAGCACTCACACGTGTGCCTGAGGGAAAGCAGATGTCAGTGCCTGCCTGAAGCCGGGAGCTTTGCCAAACAGGGATGTGGGCCTGGACGTGTGTGTCCGTGGAGTGAAAGGGATGGAGAGCCCTGGCACTCCCCCGGATGGCTTTGGGTGCCCCACTCTGCACCACCACGAGCTCTCTGGTCACATCCAGCACCCGCCCTGTGGGAGCCGCAGGACGTGGCGGCCCCGAATCCCGGTGCTCCTTGTCGCACACAGGAGAGCACGGCTCAGCTCCGTACCCGGGCACCACGGACTGCTCTGCAAACCAGGCTCTGCGGGCTGGAAATTCCCTTCCTGAGCTGGAGCCACGACTGTTTCTTCTTCCCCGCTGCAGGTGACGATCACCCCTGGGAGCAGCAGCAGTAAAGGAGTGCCGAGAGGTACACACGACATCCAGCAGGGCTCTGTGCCTCACCCTTGGCTTCCTGTCCCAGCACTTACAGTCCTGTGGACAGCAGCGACTTCCAAAGGGACCGAGGGGTGGACTCTTCTGGAGTGCAATTCATCTCTGTGCAGAAGGCCTGGACATCTTTTATTTTCAGGGGCAACACGAGTCATGAAGTGGTATGTTAATAGAATCTTCTCTGTTTATAGATATAGACTATTTATTTTCTGAGTCTTTTCAGTACCATCATGAAGATCTTCAAAGATCTTCTTGCTGCGAAACCACTCCTTCCATTCACGTCACATTTACACACCACTCTGCTGAGCAATAGGCACAGAACTCCTGAAGGGGGAAAACCCTGCAGAAAGCCTCCAAAACACACCCACACTGCCTTCTCCATGGAAATTAAAGAGCAGGGCAACTGGAGCAAGCACAGCCACCTATGTGGTTTGCCAGCCATCCCGACTGCAGCACAAGGAACAACAGGATTGTTTCACCAGCCCAGGAAACCAGCGCCAAGTTCCACACAGAGAGACTGAGGGAGATCTCCTCACTAAATTGGGATTCATGTGTTCAGTGAGAATTATCAAGGCACAAAGATGCTCCTGTTTGCTTTGATAACCCTCTGACGTGTGAAGGGCGAGCAGTAGTTTCATGCCACACCAGCAAGGACTCGGTGACAGCATCTGCAGACACCTCCTGCAGTGAACTCCGGCTGAATTCCGACATCGGCCCCTCTCTCCTAAGGCTCATCGAACAACTGCAGGTCCAGGCGCACCACGATCTCTCCCGTGGGGACTTCATGCAGAAGGAGACACTTTGTAACTGGTCCCTTGGAACCCTGATCCTTCTTGATGTCTGCCACACGGATCTCTGTCCTGCCCAAAAAGTCTGGAATGCAGAAACACAGCGTGCTCAGGAAAGGGAAACCAGAGAAGGACCTGAACTTCCACCCACACACAACAAAAAGAGAAAACAAGCCCTCAGTCCAGCTCTGCTTGTGCACTTGAAGAGGGCCAAAGGCTGCCAAGCTGCATAGAAGGGGATTTAGCCAGACCATGTTAAACAGCAGCAGCAATAAAAGTAAATGGGCCCATAAGTGGAAAAACCCACTATGGAATTCACAGCTGCCTGGCTTCAGGGACCTCTTGATTTTATGATACGTTAGAAGAAGACCAAAAGTTGCTGAACAGTTAAACCTGAGTGTGAAGCCTCTGGAGATGACAGAGCCAAGCAGGGCATCAGCCCAGCAACGAGGTCAACAGGCCAGTACGAGTCCTATCCAAACATTGCCTGAGAGATTACGACTCCAAAATACACCCTGTGATGCTCCACATGTTTATCCCAGCTTATGAAATAAGAATGAGAGAGGCTGTGGACTCCCCATCCCTGCAAGTGTCCCAGGCCACTCTGGATGGGGCTTGGAGCAACCTGGGATAGTGGAAGGTGTCCCTGCCCATGGAAGGGGTTGGAACTGGATGATTTTTAAGGTCACTTCCCACCCAAAACTGTTCCATGATTCTATTGGGTTTGGAATCCTGGGCTCATTTTATATAACAGGAACTCGAAGGCATTTCTCTTCCTCCTGCATGAACCCATCTGTGTGCAAGGAGCATCCAGAGCTTTCTGGAGTCTTAGCAGAATTACAAAGCACACTTCAGTTGTTGTCAATTGCACAAGAAAAGGAACTCTCAAAACCCAGAGGGAGCTGGACTCTTTTTGTGCTGATACTGGGGTGGAGCAAGGGTAAGTTGACTCCCAAATATGCAAAGGGAGTCAAATCTGGGATATCTTTAAAGATCATCTCCCAGCCCAGCCCATTCCCTCTGATTTCCCTCAGCAGGAATGCACCTCCTCAAAACAGAGCTTTGCAAACGCCCTTGGCAGGGGCAGCCCCGTACGCACCATCCGGGGAGAACTGGTCCCGCTCGAACACCGTGATGCACAGCACGTCCTGCTCCAGGTCCTTGATGAAGAACTGGCAGTTGGAATTCCACTTGGGATTGAGGGTGTCCTGGATGGTCTTGGTGATGTGGCACTGGGAGCCCATGGTCACCTCGCAGTAGGGGTTACTCTTTCCTGGGAAGATGGGAACAAACAGAAACGAGTGGGGCTTTTTTAACTGCGTGATCCTGCTCCTGAGCCTCCTTCCACTCCGACAGCCAACTGAGCTGGGAAAGACCTTGGCCAGACCAGGGCTCTGGCCCCATCCCAGGCTCTGGCCCCATCCCAGGCTCTGCTTCACTGCCTTTGTAATGGGCTACATTAACATCACAGTGAATACTCTGCTCTGCTGGGTGCTGAGCACCCTCCACTCTTCCCTTCAGGACTTTATGGCTGGTTTGGTGGAAACTCAATCAGTCTGAGACAAAAGCCTTGTGCAGGACAACTGCAGGACCACGGCTGAGCTGCACAAACTCACTTCTGCCTATTTCACCTTCATTAAACCCACATCATTAACAAAATCCTGTCTGGGACAGAACCCCTGCAGAGTTAGGCTGGCAAATGGGAATGTCTTCTCCATGGAGCAAAGAAAGCCAAGGCACTCACCATGGGACCTGCAAGGTTTTAGTTCAATGCCTTCAACAACATTCACCATCAGCCTCCCGATGCCTGTTGCTCTCTGAGAGCGAACTGTGGTGGAACAGAAGAGCAGAGAGAAATGTCACCAATGGATTTTCCTGCCCAGGGACTTTTCCTCAAAAGGTGACACCCCCACATCCTATGCTGTACCTAAGTAGGCCTTTTCCCTTTTCTTCTTTTCAGTCTCTATGTAAAGTTCTGAAGCAGCTTTGATCTTCTGAACCCAGGCAGTCCTTCAGAAGGAAAGGAGAAAAAAAAGTTGCAAAATGCCATTTCCATTTTTCCTTGCTGGAGCACAGCACACAAAACTAAAGCTGTCCCTCCTTCCCAGCCAAGGCTCTGGCCCCATCCCACAGCTGTCTGCCTGGAAGGGATCTTACTGGAATTCATAGCACCTGCAGAATGTAACCATCCCAAGGCAGCAGATCCCACCACGCGAAGAAAGCTCAAGAGAACCACGAGCCGGAGACGCTTGATGAGAAAACAAAAGGTCTAAAGAACAGGTTTGCTTTCATCCAGCCCTTTGCTTGCTGCCATAAACTGACTCCGAGGAGCCAGGAGGTACAAGACACCGGGGCTGCTGAGGTGGCCACTGTCCTTGGACCCTGAGACTTCCTACCAAATTCTTCTGACTCTTGGGACATTAAAAGCGTAACCTGGGGAGTCCACAGGTGGTGAATGGGGACCTTCTGGGAAATCATTTCATGCTTAAGAATCACAGAGTCTCCTGAGTTGGAAGGGACCCACATGGATCACTGAGTCCAGCTCCTGACCCCAACAATCCCAGCCTGTGCCTGAAGGAGACTGAGGGGGAAGGCTGGCAGAGAAAAAGGGTGGCAGAAGGGCTACTAAGTGACCTCGAGGGCTTAGAAGAACTGCTGTGACATACAAGGGAGCCTGAGACCTGAGTCAGGGAAACATGGGAGAGTCTGGAAGCTGTGGATCCATTTCTGAACCCCAAATGAAGAGCTGCTGCTCCACAGGACATTCATGGTTTGGGTTGGGAGGGATCCTAAAGCTCATCCTGTCCCACTCTGTGCCATGGGCAGGGACACCTTCCACTATCCCAGGGTGCTCCAAGCCCCAATGTCCAGCCTGGCCTTGGACACTTCCCAGGATGGGGCAGACACACCTCAAGATGTTTTATATGTTTTGTGCATCAGAATTTTGAGGGTCCTACATTTCCCAGCTGGCACAACATGATGTCTGCAGTAGGGGGAGGGGTTTGATGCACTTTCAGCTTAAGAAAAGTTGTCTTCCAAGACCTTACATTTGCGAAGAGAAGCCTTTCCAGTGTAAGTCAGTGTAGTTTTTTCTCTGTAACCTTGCCAGAGATAAAAACCTCCACCTGAGGAGTTAAGGACGTCTTCCCTTTGACTTTTCCAGTCTGAACTGAACCAGGTAAAACTAACTGGGTTTAGTTGGGTAGGTTTTGCTTCAAATTCCACTTCTGACCTGTTCCTTGATCTCCTTCCACATCCAGCCATACAAGTGCTTTCACTGCACAAACAGCTGGTAACAGCAGAAGACAGAATTGCACCTTTGGCTTCTTCACATTACCATAAAATGTGAAATGCGGCCTAAATATCCACCCTCAGCCATTTCAGCATTGGTCTAGCTGGAATTCAGGAAACATCATTATTTCTCCCTCCTTTTCAGATCACCATATTCTCAAGAAGGAATTTTCCAGTCTTGTAAAATAACCAGCTTGGAGAGTGCTCTGCAAGTTTCCATCAGAACCATTCCCATCCTACCTTTGCACCAGACTTTTCAAAGGCTCATGAAGGCACTTACCTTTCATTAATGCTTTCGGCCCGGAGTGTGTAGACTCTGTCAATGTGGGAGATGTGGAAGATGGGCTCATCTCCAGAAGGGTCTGTGGGTAATTTTACCAGTACCTCGTTTAGGAAAATGGGCTGTAAAATATCAGCAGAGCTGGAGTTGTACTGCAGAGTCTGAACGGGAGCATTCAGCACACATCAGCTCACAGCAGATTTATTGCATGCCCCAGGTATCTCCCCACTTCTGCCTCCCATCTTTCTTCAGAAAATTTTAAAAGCTGACAAAGATAGAGGTGCCTGCAGAGCCTGGAGACTCTCCTGGAGAGAGCCAAGCACAGCATTGTCTCCTTCTCCCAGAGAGCCGCGAGCGCCGCTCTCCCTCCGCTCCCTCAGACGCACGAGCCCTCACGGAGGAGTTTTGTTCAAGCAAAACTTCAAAAGCATCTTTTCTTATCTCACTGGAGCACACAGCCACCTTTCCTGCCATCACTCCCTGAACCCCAAAGCTTTCAAACCTCTTCTCTAGGAAGGCTCTTGCCCACACCCCCGGAGTGGAGCTACTGAGCCCTGTCCCCATCCCCGTGTGAGAGCAGCACTTACAGTTTTGTACATTTTGTACTGCAGGTTGGACTTGGGGCTGAAGACCTTGTCTGTGCCGGAAGAACCAAGAGGTTTTATGATCTGAGTGAGGAGGAGGAAGTCGTTGAAGAGAAAACCATACAGCTCCTTGTTACTCTTGGCTTTATAGAGCTTCCCACTGTGCAGGAACTTGCGTGGTCCCAAGCAGTTTGTAACTGAATTAAAAACGAGTTGCTGCGAAAAGTAGAAGAAGAACAACAACGCACTGTATAAAGTGAAACAATCGGGGCTGCCCTGCAAGAGACCAAATACAGTTTTGAGTCCTGGTTCCAGTCTGTGTCACGGGGATGACGAGCGATGCCTCGAGCATGACAAGCGGTGCGAGTCACAGAAGGCTCCAGGAGAGTGCCCTGGAAGGCAGCCCGTCAGTCACAGGGGCACGGCTGGGCAGGCAGGGGGAAGCCAAAAGCATCTGTGCCCCCTTGCCAGACACATGCACCTGCAGGAGAGGGACTGAGCCACGGGGACCTGTCCTGGATTAGCAGCAGCTCTGCAAATGGCCTCTCCACAGGCTGAGCTTCCTTAAGGGCTGGATTCTGAGCTGGGTTTGAATTTCACCCCTTGAAACACCCCAGAGGATTCCAGATGGCCACAATACCCCGAGTTAGAGCTGCTGACCACTGGGACTGGCACAATCTCAGACTCAGCCAGGGCTTGTTAGGCATGAGCAGAGCCTTGCCCTTGCCTCAAGTGCCATTTTCAGGTTTATTTTCACCAGGGGATGGCACAGCTCTCACCACCCTGGGCAGCTGGATCTGGAGTGGCTCCTTTGGCAGGCTGGAAACCCCTCGGACAGAAAACAGGGAGAGGCTGGATTGTTCCCTGCCACGGGCTGGAGGCTGCTGCTGGTGTTACAGTGGCAGCGAGCACCACAGGCTCTTTCAGGGCATGGATTTGCTGTTCTGGGGCCAGGCACCATCTACAGGAGATAAAAGCAGCCACCCTCCTTCAGGCAGTGGCTGGCAGAGAGCTGAATGTGCTGACATTGTCACACACGTCCTTCTCCAGGACAGTCAGACTTCCTGAGGTGAAATGCAATTTTTCTACTTTATGAACCAACCAGTGCTTGTTATTTTTTTACCTTCTAGAACTGAAAACTTTGAAAATCAAGTTGTGATCTGTCTGCCTCTGTTTTCTCTGCCTACAACAGGAGGGCCATCAGAATATCCTCCCTCCTTCTGCAGGACATAGAAAGACAGTATTTCTAGAAACTTATCAGGTAACCATAAAAAATAACGTGGAATAGGAGGCAGGGATTCTCTCTGTAAAGTCTCCAGAGACCTGAGCAGTATTCTTGAGTTTTCAAATGTATACAAAGCTTTATCACAGAAAATATTTCTAAATATTTGGTTTTTAAAGCGCTCCAAAGTGGTCAGGGTACAGCTTTGGGGTGGGATCCAGCAGCCCCATAAGCACTGTACCATAAAGAACTGGGGAACTGGGAAGTCGTGCTTGCAAACTGCAGCGTTGAACCCGGGGCTGGTCCGGAGCCAGGCAACCAAGCAGGATTCACCCCGAGGGGGCAGGAACAGGAGCAGCAACCAGGGTGAGGTGCAGGAGGGAGGGAGCTGAGGGCAGGTGGGAGCAGGGGCCGTGGCTCTGAGCGGTGCCCGGGTGCCCCGTGCCGCGGTGCCACGAGCGAGCCGCGGCGCCGGGGCAGCCCCGTTACCTCGGAGAGGCCCTCGCACTGCACGTGGGCCTGGATCCACTCCAGCCTGTCCGAGTTCTCCTTCTCCCGCACGCCCTCGTTCACCTGCGAGCACAGCTCCTCCGCCTTCTCCAGGGCGTGCTTCAGGTGGCTGTGGTCAGGGTGGTTCTCGGGGGTGTTCTCTATTATCTGCACACACAGAAAGCCTCCGTCACCACGGCTCAGCTGCACTCGCTCTCTCAGCCCCACACTTCCATTCTAGGGCTTTCCTGCCAGCAGAACCAGCCAATATGTCCCACGTTCATTTTCCTCCTTGGCAGACATGAGAAATGGGAGACAAACAGTACGTGGGAGCAGCTGGGTTGCAGGCCTGCCTGCACAGCCTTTGCACCGGGACGCTGCTGGCTCCTCTGACAGAAGCACACACACTGCAGCCAGAGACAGGAGCACAGCCACGACTGCTGAAGGAATCCCTTAAATGCCAACATCCAATTCATAATTCCCTGTGAAAGCCTTGGGCCAAGTTCCATGGCGTCATTTGGGATGGGAAGTGTTAAGCAACAAATGGAAGTTAGGAAAGGGCTGGGAGTTCTCCAGCGCAGCAATCGAGGCTCAGCGTCAGCTCCCAGCCTGTGGGGAGGGAATGGCACTGTGGGAAAGCCAAATATGAGCACAAGGTTCATTTGTTGCTCCTGTTATCTGAATTCCAAGTTTTCATTCAGCACTCGCTGCCTTCTGGCTCTTTGGGTGCAAGTTTCACCTCCTTTTTTAATAGAAATACTGAGTTGTTTTGCTAAAGCCCAAGGAATTATCCCGTTTTCTACACTGGAATCAAGTATTAAAGGACACCCCCACATTCCCCAGCACATCAGAAATCTCACAGTGACAAAGCCTGACACAAATAAGGAAACAACCCTGTAATTAAGGTACAAGCAAAGCAGCACCAAACCCACCACGTGTGCAAAGGAACGTACATTTTTAATTATTAGTGGGTATCTGGTTACCCGTTGCATAGGCTTTAGTAGAAAACTTGATAGTGGCATTCCTTTACAGCGAGGATCCATTGCTAATCTCTGAAACATTAGAGAGGTAAAATCTGGTTAGTCAGGTGGTTTAAACCCTGAAAAATGAGCTCCTCCAAGAAAGGAAAAGGGAAGGCAATAAATGAGCACCAATCCTCAGCTGAATCTGCTCTGAGATCACAACATCAGGAGAATTCCTTGTGGTTTTTACAATGCTTCTTCACCTGCCCTGTCTGGACANCCACAAGGTCCCCCCTGAGCCTCCTTTGCTCCAGGCTGAGCCCCTTTCCCAGCTCCCTCAGCCCCTCCTGGGGCTCCAGCCCCTTCCCAGCTCCCTTCCCTGCCCTGGACACGCTCCAGCCCCTCCAGGGCTCTCCTGCAGGACCCAGATCTGGACACATCCCTCGAGGTGGGGCCTCGTGTTCAGCAGATCAGCCAAGTGGAAGGATGCACAGCATTCCCAGGGGCTGCTGCTTCTCTTACCTTGACAAACTCCTTGAACTCGGGCACTTCATCCGTCTTCTGCTGGATGAGGGCGGCCCCGTTGAGCTGGCAGCTGCAGAACCTGATGTAGGGCTGCATGTGGGGCAGCTGGGCCGTCAGGATGTCCCCGATCATCTTCACCGGCATCTTCTCCCCGGACATCTTCTTCCGCACGCGCAGGGCCCTGAGCAGGAGCAGGGCACGGGGGTTGGACAAAGAGCCACTCCTCAGTTATGGAATAAAGGGGTGGGTTCTTATTCATTATGGACACCCAGAGAAGGATAAACACATCAGCCACAAGATTTACTGCAAGGATGCAACAACCAAGGCTGCAGCCTCAGCCAACACCTTTCCCTCTCGTGGTCACCCAGCTGCTGTTTGATATTAGTGAATGCCAGATCAGAGGTGAGAGAAAAAGGTAATTTCCTTTTCTATTAGTTTAGAAAGAGAGTTACTGATGTGTGAGTGAGGGAGGGAAAAACCCCATCACTTTGAGCTCAAAGCTACTCCCAGGGTTTAGCCTGGTTTCCTAAGGAAAGGTTCACTGTCATTTGTCCTGTCACCACCACAACTTTTCAACTTGTGAGCCATTCTCAAATACATTTTACAAAAAAAAAGGAGATATTACAAAGCTGTAAAATCCCTGTAGGTTCAGTGAAAATTAGCAGTCAGTAGGGAAAAAAAAGAACTTTATTGATGCTCTTGCTTATCAAGGTGAGGGTTTAACCCTCCCCTCACTCAGTTTCCCTGGCAGTGGCTCTCTTGGCAGGGAGCTGGGGCAGCAGCACCAGGAGCCTTTGGAGAAGGGAGCTGTGGGCAGGAATCCTTTGGGAAGCAGGCTCTGCTCAGCACAGCCAGCTCTGAGCCCACACTCAGTGCGGGGATGCACCGGGCAGCTTGGCACGAGGGAGCTTCCTGTGCCTTGGTTTGCATTCACAGACAGCAGGGCTGGGGCTGGGGCACAGGCAGGGAAGTCCTGCCCTGTGGGAAGCCTTGGCAAGCCCTGCTCTTCAGGGGAGAGGAGGATTTGCCTTCTGGAGCACAGGAACAAAGTGAGTGCAAATGGCAGAGAACTGCTGGGTTCTCCTCAACAACTCACAGCAAACGCTGTCCACAGTTTGCCTTTTCCCACAAGGAGAAACACGTGGCCCTTCTGGTTAGGATTTGTGGAAGTGGCAAATATTTTCATGCAGCTAAGAGGAGAAGCAGGGGGAGAGGCCCAGGATTCTGTTTTTGCTAAGTATGGGGGAAAAAAACCAACTTACTTCAGTAGTTTTATATTGCACATTATCAGCTCCTTCCAATTAACAAAAATCATGGCAACTTCTTTTTCTGTGACCAGCTCAGACTCCATCAGGGGTTTCTGGAAGATCTGGGGAGTCAGAAATGAGGCCATTTAGAGTGTACAGGGTAAGTACAGACAGACTTCCAGCACGCTCCGTGTCCCAGACATCCATCGCGTTCCCTGGAATGGGTGGGACTAAGGAGACCCTCAGGTGTGAGGGGCTTTAACAGGGAACACTCTGAATTTGTAGGGGTGGTGGTGTTAATTATGACCTGGATAATCTGTTTGAAATCTGGGAATTTTAGCCAGAGGTCTCCTGTAAAATATCCCAGGATTCCTTTGATAAGGCAAATGAAAATAGGTTTTACTTTGGGCTATTTTATGGAAGTTCTGATTTCTCTGAGTGTCTCAGGTTTGCATGTCTTGAACTCTTCTTCAAAAAAGGGCTTTGCTTCCCTGTCAAAAGAATTGTCCACAGTTGTCTGTACTGATTCCATGTTTTTTTCTGCCTCTAAAGCCAATCACAGGAAGTGATAACTGAGCCCCACTGCGAGCATGGAAAATGTGCTTCACTTAAGAACATTTGATGAAGTTTCAGGACTTGTACATGAGAAACAAACACTGAGAGTCAGGAGCAAAAAGAGTTTGCTAAAATGATACTTCAAACATCAGCATTTTGCTGAGGGAAACACCAGGAGTTGACATGATTTACACCCACCCCCACCCACAGCTGTATCTGAGCCTGTATAAATACACACAAATGAGGATTGGACAGAGATCCCCCAGGGGAGGCAGATCCAGCAGTGAAATGCAATAACTTTGCACAGTGCAGGGACTGGTTTGCTGGAGGGAGAAGAGGGGCCCAGGCCTGCAGAGCTGCCTCACCTCAGTCACCAGCTGCAGGTCGTTGACGTAGTTCTCCTCGGTGACGATGAGCTCGTGGATGTAGCCCTGCCTCTTCCTCTCCGTGGGCGTCAGCATGTCCAGGAGGTGCAGGTCTGCACACCCTGCAAAACACAACAGCACCCTGGGCTTTACTCACGGCTCTTGGCACAGGGATCCAGACCCGGGGCGGCTCCAGCAGCGCTGAACGAACAGGAACTGCTGCCTGCTCCAGTCAATCACTGCTCACATGGCACAGGCCCAGCCATGCTTCGTCTCTCAGTGACCCTAAACATTCCATTTCACACCTTTATATTATGTGTTAAAACAAAGGCCATCTCTGAGTGTGAACTCTTCCCTGGTGGCCAAGCTCAACAGTCCCCCTCACCCTGCCTGCCCATTCCCAGCCTCTCCCTGGAGGTCCCTGACCCCTTGGGTTGTGTCATTCCAGCCCCACAAGGATGACTGGCAGTGAAAAAGGGGGGGAAAGACTTCATGTGGTGTGAGGAAAACGCAGAGACGTCCCAAAGGGAGTTAGGGAAGAGCTGCAGTGACCCTGACGCTCCGAGGGGCACTCTGGAATGGTTCCCTCAGATGATGGACGCCCTAAATTCAAGGTTCACCTTTACCCTTCTGGTCAAAGAGATCCTGCTCAAGAAGGGCCTGCAGGGCCTCTTTACTTCCTCACATTTCAGTTAAAAACTGCTCCTAAATATTTGAAGGGCTCGAGCCAGGACACACAAAGGTCACTGGAGATCCCCAGATTTCACTGCTTTCTGGGCCAAGCCAAAGGGGTGGATTTTGTTCTCCTTTATGTTTAAAAGCACAGGAAAAGGTTGTCACTAAGAGCTCATCTTCCATCAGTTTGGTCCTTTCCATTGTTGCAAACCTCCCTTGCACTGATCCCCTGTAGATGGGAGGATTTTTATATCAATTCCACCATCTCAAATTTTGTTTTCTACTCTGAATTAGACAGAACACTTAATTCCATTCTTTCTTCTGCAGGCCATTATTTTTCAGCTGAGCTTAATTAAGTTCTTCTGAGACTGGAACACAGAATGTTTTCTTCCAGTTTTTGCTACTTTTCTGCATAAAATACAATGCATTTCAAAAAGCAAAGTTCATTTCAAACAGGTGGAAAATGTTTGGCTCTGAAAATTATCTATTTCAACTATTTTCACACAACCAAACTTCCCCAGTTGAGTTCTTTCCCTCACCCCTCAGCAAATTCAGTATATTCCCCATGCAAACAAACTTTCCTTATGGAAACATCAGGCCCCAGGTAACTCTTTCAGTTCTTTGCATATAAAGTCAATACTTAGGGAGTATTTCCTACATTTTTAGCTTCCTGACTGGAGCTCAGACAATGCCACTGGAAAAGTCCAGGTGTTATCACCATTATTTCCATGGAATACCAGCAACTGCTGCTTTAACTGATCTGGGCTCCTGAAAGGGGAATGATGGATTTGACTTAAAAATAACAAAAAAACCCCAACAACCCAAAAACCAACAAAACAAAACAAAACAAAAAACCAAACCCAACCCAAACCCAAACAAAACCAAATGAAACAAACCCAGAAAAGGAGATACAGACACTCAAGGCTGTTTCCTCTCTGACTCTGAAGTTGGGAGGGATCAGGTTGGGAGCTGGGATCAGGTTGGGAGCTGGGATCAGGTTGGAAGCAGAGGCACATTGATAAGGCTCCCTTGAGACACGGGATGTCACAGCCCTTTACAAAGTGCAGTTGAAACTTTGCTTGGAATAAGAAGCAGATTTGGAGAAATACCAACTTTATGCCAAAATAATGAACTTTTGGGCCCTTTCAAAAGCCAGAAGTTTCATGTCTGTTGAATAAATGCCTGATTTCAGAGCTGTTTCTTTGGTACCAAGTAAACCACAGGTGTAAGGAACAGGCCCAGTTCTCCCAATGCTTCATTAGCAGTGAACCAAGTGTTTAATTACTTCTCCCTGGGGAAGCTCCTGTTCAAAGATGCCACGACCTTGGTCTGAAGGTGATTTCCAACCACCAGCCCCTTGGAGGAAGCACTGACATTTTGAATAATGAACCATTTTAGTGGCTCCCTTGGCACCCAACCAGGATGTGAAGGGGCTGCTCTGAACCATGACAAACACTCTGCTTTTGGGTATGAAATATCTGGGGGAAAAGCCCAAATCTGAGCAGAACATGCAGGAGAGAATTTTCTGGTACAGGATTTTCTTTGTGAGGTGCACAAGTACAGAGGTTTTTCTTGTCTTTGTATTAAAAACCCCGAAGAAGAACTGGGTTCCTTTCCAAGTGGAAATGTCTGGCTCGTTTCTCATGGATGCCAAAGAACTTTGGGGAACTGAATTCCACTGATCAGAGAATCATGGAATGGGTTGGGAGGGACCTTAAATCTCATCCAGTGCCAGCCCTGCCATGGCAGGGACACCTCCCACTGCCCCAGGTGCCTCCAAGCCCCAATGTCCAGCCTGGCCTTGGGCACTGCCAGGGATCCAGGGGCAGCCACAGCTGCTCTGGGAAGTTCTTTGCTTCAATCCAGTAAAGCCAGGAAAGGATGGGGAAATGACAATTATTAACTTGGTTTGTTCTCAGGAGTGTGAATCCACGAATTCTGCTCCTCTGGCTGGACTTGGAGAACCAACAGAGAAATGTTGTAACTACAAATCTGTGCCTTGACCTCCCATCACCACAGTCCCTGCAGATTAAAGGGCTCCAGAAATGCAAAACATCATTTCAGAGTGAAGATATTGTTCCTCTTCCTTACAAAGTCAGCCCTGAAGATCTGGGACTCCCAAGATAAACATTAAGCCTAAAACAAGATGCTGCTTTTTGGGAAGGGAGGTTCTGTTTTGGAAATCACTGATCCACATCCATGGGCACAGCTGCTGATTCCTTTTCATTTGGGGAGGTTCTCTAACCAGTGCCACTGCCAGATTCCCCTGCAAGCCTCGTGCTGGCCCAGTCTGTAGTGACAAGGTCACAGGAGACAGGAATCTGTCCTGTTAGAGGGAACTAGGAGCAGGCAGAAATGATGTCACAGTTTTCTTCCAAATCCTTAAGGAGAAGGGAACAGCAGGCCAGGAGAGCACCCCTTCACTCAGGGAAATCATACACGGAATTCGAGAATCCNAGCCCCTCCTGGGGCTCCAGCCCCTTCCCAGCTCCCTTCCCTGCCCTGGACACGCTCCAGCCCCTCCAGGGCTCTCCTGCAGGACCCAGAACTGGACACAGCCCTCGAGGGGCCTCAGCAGTGCTGGGTTATTTAAATCAAAGCATTTTAACATTCAACCTTCTTATCACCTGTTTCAGATGAAACCAATTCCCCTTAAACCTTGTGGGATGGATCCTCCACTGGGAAACCATCCCAGGCTTTTGCTGAGGACATTGTCTGGGATCAAACAGATCTCTCCATCTCAAGCATCTGCAATGCCCAACCCCATTTCTCAGCTATTTTCAATGATTTCAGCACATTTGGAATTTCTCAACCAGACCAGTGTGCCCATTTCCTGTCAGAGCAGAGCACTTCCCTCTGAGGTGCAGGGAAGGACCCGGAAAGGAGCCTGGGCAGTCCCACTTGCAAAACTTGAAGCATTATTTAGTGGTGGAATAGCCCTCTCTAGAAGTGTTCAAAAAAGGTGTGGATGTGGCACCTGAGGATGTGGTTCACTGCTGGTGGTTCCAACCCCAACCACTCCACGAGTCAGTGATTTACCAATCCCGTTCCAGAGGCTGCATAGGGAGAATAAAATCCTACGTGTGAGGGCAAGAATGCATCTAAAAATGTAAATCACAGAGTTAACCAAGCCCTGGATTGGTTTACAACACATCAGAAAATTAAATCTCACCTCTGAGTTGTGACCCAGGACCTGTGTGAGCCCCTGGGCACTCAGGGCACAGAAGGAGCAGAGTCATGAGCAGCAGCCACGGGTCCAAGCAGAAGGAACTGCACAGCCCCGTTTTACAGGGTCTTCCACAAATAAAGGGACTGTGCAGGCACTTCACTTGGAACCAGGAATGTGGGAACCAAAGGCAGTATTCTAAATGTTCCAACCTTTTATCAAACAACATTTTGTTATTTTTTCACTTCCATCTGGCAGAGCCGGACAGCTCCGATCTCTGCTCCTGGGACAGGGACAGCAGCCAGGGAGGGCTGGAGCTGGGCCAGGGCAGGCTCAGGCTGGAGAGCAGGGAAAGGTTCTTCCCCCAGAGGGTGCTGGGCACTGCCCAGGCTCCCCAGGGAATGGGCACGGCCCCGAGGCTGCCAGAGCTCCAGGAGCGTTTGGGCAGCGCTGCCAGGGATGCCCAGGCTGGGATTGTTGGGGGGTCTGGGCAGGGCCAGGGGTGGGACTGGATGGTCCCTGTGGGTCCCTTCCAGCTGAGTTCAAGTGCTTTGCCCATTAAAGTCCCCAGGTGAGCAGTGAAGTCTTGGTGAAAGCAATTTTCAATTTTAACTGCACCAGGACAACGTCCTGAAACCATTCCCACGGGATCCGGAACCCAAAGGTCACCTCAGCACCGTGTTTAGCTAAGGAGCAGTTTGTTATCCCGTTGTCTGTGTCAATTCAATTGATGCAATAATATTTGAGGTATATTGTCTCTGAATTTACAGGAGTTGTCTAAAATAAAGTTAAAAACAAGTCATTTGTCATCTGAATTTACTGCACAGAAGTTGCTATTTAACAAGGTAAATAACTGGAGTCAATAACCACAAATAACTAAAAAGTGCTTTAGAACCAGAGAACCAAACCAGAATTTCAGTTATTTTGGTTATGGGAATAAAATGTGCTCAGTGAGCTCATGGGGACAGAAAGTGAAGCCACTAAAGCTCTGAAAGAATTGAGGTTTAAATAAAACTGATCCTGAATATAAAACAAAATGTTCTTGATAAACCCCTGTTTCAGACTTGGAGTTGTCTTGGACAGATTTCAAGTATTGAAAGGAACAAATTCCCTGAAAGAACATCCATGGGAATTCTTTGTCAGCAATTGAATACAGAGGGAATTCCCATAAACAGAAAAAATAGTGAAGAATAAAATCCAGCAGCACTGGGAGCGTCTGGAATTCCAGTCTCCTCTCCATCCCTCGAGTGACAATTCCTGTGCAAGGGGAGAAGGCACCTGGCACAGGGCAGTGGATATAAAGAACCAGTTCACAGAATCCCAGGATGATTTGGGTGGGAAGGGATTTTAGGGATCATCCAGTGCCACCTCTGCCATGGGCAGGGACACCTCCCACTGTCCCAGGCTGCTCCAAGCCCCAGTGTCCAACCTGGCCTTGGGCACTGCCAGGGATCCAGGGGCAGCCACAGCTGCTCTGGGCAATCACTGTCATCCCCCCTTTCTCATACATATATATTTATATGTATTTATATTTATTTATATGCATAAAGACAAATGCAGACAGGTAAAGCAGTCACTGCAATGCCTTGTTCCCTGCAGCTCGAGGAGAACCCCTGAGGAGAAGGGTGAAGCAGTCCCTGCCCAGCTATCAGAGCACCCTTAGGGACTCCAGTCACGGGGGAAATAAACATTACAGGGATTTCAACAACGTCTCTCACTTCAGCCACAACAGAGTGTCTTTGTCTGGGACTCTCTGAATGAGGTTTATTTTGCTCTTCTGCCTGAGGAGTCCTGGCACAACCAGTGCCTGGTGTGTGTTCAGCTTGGATACCAGGAGCAATTTCCCGATGGAAAGGGAGGTCAGGCCTTGGCAGGGGCTGCCCAGGGAGGTTTGGAGTGCCCATCCCTGGAGGTGTCCAGGGAGAGCCTGGAGGTGGCACTCAGTGCTCTGGGCTGGGGACAAGGTGGGCATTGGGCACAGCTGGGACTGGATGGGCTGGGAGGGCTTTTCCAGCCTCTGGAATTCTGGGATTCCCTGTGAGTTAGGGAGGGACAACTCCAGACTGTTCCTCCCCCGTCACTGCAAAGCTGCCCCCAGGAGCTTTTGGACTCGGTGATTTTGAAGGCTCCAGTCTCAGCACTTGGAAAACCCACGTTAGAGACCCTGCACCCTGCAGGTCACTGCAGGAGCTTTGTTTTTCTCACTTGATGTAAAGAGAAAGGGAAAAGCAGCACCTGAATCCCCTACAGCTGAAGAACTGTAAATATTCCACTATGGATTCAATATTCTGCCCTGAAGTCACGGGATCCTCAATGTCCCTAAGGGCCAATGCTTTTTTTAGTCAAGTCAGTTTTTCAACCCAGCAGCTCAGGATGGAGAGAGATCCTCTCATTCAAATATCAGTTAATGGAGAAAGTATTGACAGAGTGGAGTCAAATCTGGCTCCATCCCCTCTGAGAGCAGAGCACTGAAAATCACAAGTGGGATGCACAGTTCCATTTCTGCAGTTGTCAGCGAGTGGCCACGAATGGGGAAGAATTATTTTTTTATAGTAGAAATGAAAGATGCATTACTACTTAAATACTGTCCTAAAAAGAAGGAAAATCAGTGCAATTGTGCATTGCAATTCAGTGCAATTCAGACTTGAGCTTCTGGCATAAAACACATCCCAAATCCAAGTAAACCCATGGCAAACCAAGAAAGAATATTTAATTTATCTATTAAAAAAGTCAAAATCAACTGATTTGTACCATGTAGAAACCCTGGATAGAGACTCAGAGAATCACAGAACATCCTGAGCTGGAAGGGACCCACAAGGAGTCCAAGGACACCCCAGCAACCCCCCCCGAGCCAGAGGGGCAGAAGGCTGCAGATAACGATGATGAATCTAAATAATCACATTGAATGAATGTTCCAAGAACCCAGGCAGGTGCCACTGTGGGGGAAAAGGGCTCCAGGCTGTGCTGGTGGCAAATCCCTCGGTGCTCTCAGGGCCCGTGGCGAGCTCGGTGTGACCCAGCAACGAGACAACAAACACGTGTCGGCCTCTTTTGTACGAAGGATTTAATTCTCTATACATGGAACTAATTGGAAAGGCTGTATTACAGTTGTTAAAGCTGCAGGTTTTTATATATTTATATAATTTACATTCATAGTGATGAAATACTGAAGTGCAATTGAATAAGGAGCTTCACTTGTCCTTTGCACCGCAGGACGGGTCGGGAGCAGGGAGCTGGGCTGGGAATGCTACAGGCTGCCAGCAGGAGCTCAGGGAGAGTGAGACACGGAAACCAGGACGTAACTCAGTGGTAAATCGTTAGTAGGAGGGCTCTGTTGTGCTTGAGGCATTGGGAGGAGGGCACTGCCAGCACCAGCATTTCAGCAAGAGCCAGGAACTAACGCTGCAAAGACAGACACGGCTTGGCTACAGCACAGCTACGACTCCACTGACAGCTCCATTTCATATTAATTTGTATAAATTCCACAGTCTAGTTTAAAAAAATGTAAACATTGGAAATTAATCGCAGGGAGATAGTTCTATACATTCTTTCTTGTCAGGAAAACGACTCGTTCAGAACGTGTTGTTCCACAGAAAGCACAGCTGAGAAATCCGAGTGCCCGTCCCCGAGGTGGAAACCAGGGAGGGAATTCTGCCAGCCCCAGGAGTGAGCATTGCACCCACTTCTGACCCGGGAATGCAACAAACCAAGGGACACGACACAAACCAGGCTGTTTGCTAACTGTTTGCAGCTACAAGTAATGTGCAAAATCAAATCAACAGAGCTGGGTAAAAACATCACTCCAGGTTTGTCTCTGGCACGGGAGGAGGGCGTTTCTCCTCTCCACAATGGGTTACACACTCAACAACAACACCTGATACAGACAGTACAGTAACTACAACAAAATACCTGGAACTGGGCACATTTAAACTTCCTTAAACTGATTTTAAGTCCTTCTGTTCTTTTGTAATTAAAAAACAACAACAAAAAAAGAAAATTAAAATAATAAAAAAAAAGAGACATATTGACAACACTGGACAAGTGAACAATAAAAAAGAAAGATACATAAAGTCTCCAATTCATGGACATTTGGAACAATTTTAATAGCACATGCAGCATTCCTTGATAGTGGGTCTTTTTGCACAAATAAAATTGCAATGAAGAAATTTAATTCATACTTTTCCTTTGAAAGGCTAAAATATATCTTTAAAAAAAATTTTTTAAAACTACCGAAAGCACCTGTGTGAAGGTGGAAAAATTAGTTTGGTAACTCTGAAAGCCACAAAAGGACCCACTATCCTCTGATTTTTATTTTTGTGTGTGTGTGTGTGTGGTTTTTTTTTGTTTTGCTTTTTTTGAATCAGTTTAATTTTGTCGGTAATTAACTCAACCATTGCGATTCCATGCAACTAAATGTCAAATGAGGTAAAACTGCTGTGCAGTGTGTTCTTGACTCAGAAGGCAGTAGATGATCATGCTGGAAGCCACATGATCAAGGCTGCATCTCCCATCATCCCTCTGGGCACTGCTATGGGATAGTGGGTCTCTTTGAGGACTTTCAAGCCTGAGTGGGGGATGGACAACATATGATTCCTAGAAAAAGGAGGAAAACAACACATAAGCAAAACAAAACAATGAGCAAATTCAAGCTAGGGAAATGAGGCAGGCGTGGCAAGGCATGGAGCAAAAATGATGGGGGTGGGGGGGACGTGCTACGGGGATGGGAACGAAACCAACCAAACACAACGGGGGGACAGAAGGTCTTCAAAGAGACTGGGCCTGGGGCCCCGAGGGGCAGCGGGGGCTGCGCGGGGCCCGGCAATGCTGCATGTTCCACCTGAGAGCCGCCGCGCCCGCGGGACACTCACACTGCTGGCTCGGGTCCGTGTCCGTGGTCAGCTTCACGTAGTTGGACGGGAAGAGCCCCACGTGGCCGTTGACCTCCCCCTTCCACCAGTCGGGGTCCTCCCTGTTGAGCACGTTGATGATCTGGCCCTTGTTGAAGGCCAGCTCGTCGTCGTTCTGCGCGCTGTAGTCGTACATCCCGATCACCTGGCACACTGCAAGGGACAGGGGTCACCCGGGGGCTGCAGCCACCCTGCCACGGGGCATCCTGCTGGGCAGGACCCCAGGGAGCTCTGAACCACCCCTGCCCTGCCCAGACCCCCCAACAATCCCAGCCTGGGCATCCCTGGCAGCGCTGCCCAAACGCTCCTGGAGCTCTGGCAGCCTCGGGGCCGTGCCCATTCCCTGGGGAGCCTGGGCAGTGCCCAGCACCCTCTGGGGGAAGAGCCTTTCCCTGATCTCCAGCCTGAGCCTGCCCACATGCAGAGGTCACCTCTGGACACTGCCCATGGCTCAGGGCAGCTCCAGGGCCCTGCAGTGACCTGAGCCCACCCTGCTCCTGCTGTGCCCACCCTGGGGCTCGGCTCAGCCCCACCCAAACTGACTCCAGGGGTTTAAAAATCCCAAAGAGTTTCATGGAATCCCAGCAGGGTTTGGGTTGGGAGGGACCTTAAAGCCCATCCAGTGCCACCCCTGCCATGGACAGGGACACCTTCCACTGTCCCAGGCTGCTCCAGCCTGGCCTGGAACCCCCCACCAGGACTGGTCAATGGACAGGAAAATCTGGGACACATTTGAACTTCCACTATTGGAAGCTGCATAATCCAAAAGAAAGCCAGTGGTGATGTCCTTGTTGTCCCACTGAGGTTTTCAGAACACAAAAATCTTGGAAAACATGAGAGAAAATTAACAGAACTGGACAAAAAGCATCCCAAGCCATCCAGGCTGCTCTGCTGGCACCCCAGGACTGGTTCCAGCAGCGGATTTTCTATTTCCTTGCAGTGGAACTCATCCAATCTCAAAATACAGCTGGTTCTGCTCACTTGTGACAAAGCACTTTCCTGAATTCTCTGAAGCAGCAGGACTGTTCAGTTAAATAAATAATCCCCTCTATTTCTCTGCTGTTTTCTCCTTGCCAGGCCACAGGGCTTCTGGTTTTTCCCACCAGACACCAGACTTCCATTAATGAGCCTTGCTGGCAGCTTCTCTCCAGTGGATTAATCCTAAAATTTGCTTTTATTTTCATCCTTGTACCGAGCCAGCAACTTATTTCAATTTGCCAAACAGCTTCTCTCTCTTTTTTTCAATTACAGTTTAATTAAGATTTTGATGTTCTGCAGGCAATGCAAAAAGTGCTAAAAAAGTCTATTCTGTAAAAGTTAGCATGTGGGAAGAGTCCCAGATTGTCAAAACTGAAATAATTTCAAAAATACATTAAAAAATCTCATCATATTTCCTTGTAAAAGTTTGTGTCTCAGTGCTGAGTAACCATTCTAAACCCAAATTCATGAGGCTTTAGAGAAGACATTTTGTGGATCTCTGTAACAACCATCAGAGGGGCCCAGTCAGCACCAGTTCCACGAACACAGGATCACGGAATGTCATCTGGAAAGCCCCTTCCAGCCCAGCCCATGCTGGGATTCTATGGAAATGTTCATGTTCTGTGCCTCCTGTGTCCTTTCTGAACCCTTAAAGTGCAGGAGAAACGCTCCCTCTCCGTGGGGGGGTTTGTCCCACATCAGGACAAAGGGGAGGCTCTGCAGGTGCCCAGCCCTGGATCCTCCTGAGCCTTTCCAGCTCCTGTCCCACACTCAGTGCAGGGCTGGGGTGGTTTGGGGGGATGGAAGAACATCCCAGAGCTCCTGTCCCACAGTCAGTGCAGGGATGGGGATGGTTTGGGGGGATGGAGGAACATCCCAGAGCTCCTGTCCCACAGCCAGTTGCAGGGCTGGGATGGTTTGGGGGGATGGAGGAACATCCCAGAGCTCCTGTCCCACAGCCAGTTGCAGGGCTGGGATGGTTTGGGGGGATGGAGGAACATCCCAGAGCTCCTGTCCCACAGCCAGTTGCAGGGCTGGGGTGGTTTGGGGGGATGGAAGAACATCCCAGAGCTCCTGTCCCACAGTCAGTGCAGGGCTGGGGCGGTTTGGGGGACGGTGGAACATCTCAGAAGCTCTGGAACACCCACCCCCTCCCAGCTGAGGGCACAGCTCAGGCACAGCACCCAGGGAAGGGGTGCCAGGTGCAGCCAGGGCTCACCTGAGGGTGCTGCAGGCTTGGGCAGCTCGGTGGGGGTGCTCTTGCTGGTGCCTGGGCTCAGCAGTTTCACGTAGTTGGCCGGGAACCAGCCGATCTGGCGCTTCTTCCCGCGGGCCTGCGGAGACACCGCGCTGCTCACAGCCCGCAGCCCTGGCCAGGGCAAGGCAGCCAGGACTGCAACCAACAGGCTGTCTTAGCCCAGGAAAGTGGCTCTTATGAGGAAAAACTCAGCTGGTTTTGGGCCACTAGTTGGATATTGTAATATTAACATACAATCTTATTTGTATTTCTAATAAAATGCTTGTTCCTGATGTAAAGGATTACATTTAAATAGATCCCCAGATTGTGACAGTTTTAACAGAGGTTAAGAATCCAAATTACCTTTTTTTCTTTTACAGAAACATAGCCAAGCTTTTCAATCCCTTGTGTCACCAAAGCAGGAAACCTCATCCTGTTATTTCCCCAAATCCAAAGTCCATTGCAAATCAAATCCATAAAAAAATAAAAATTCCTTCCAGTAAGAAAGGTTCTTCCAAAACTTTGAATCCCAATTTCTACATCTGTATCAAGAATTATTTTAACTGTTTATTCTCTGTGTTAGAATAAGGTTGGTATTTTGGGCAGGGAGAATTTTGCCTTTTAAAAACAGATTAATATTAACTTTGGTGAAAAAAGTCATCTAATGGATTAACTACTTTCTTCCCTGTCTAAATCTTTATGAAAAAAGAAAACACTTGATCTAAAGTGTATTTAGATTATTTATTTTAGGATCTTTTTGAATCCTGCATTAAACCAGCAATGTAATGCTTAAAACATTTGCCTTATTTTCCCTTCACTCTGACCCCCAAGTGTGGAACAGGAGAATAAAAAGAAGAGAAATGGGATTGCTAACGAAGTAAAACCCAATTGGAAAACCACAGGTAAGACATTATTCTAAGTTACATGTGAGTATTTACACAACCAGAATTTAATTGTTTTAGAGCCTCACAGCAGCTGCTCAGTGATAACTGTGGCAGCTCTTGCCCAGAGAAGTTTCTTTTCTGTCTTAAAATACATTTAATGGAGACTCTTTGAAGCTAAAAGTTACCAACAGCATCAAGGTTAGCGAGAGCAAAACCCAAAGGAATCCTGGAAGAGGACTTCTCCACAAAAGATGAAAAAAAATATCACCAAGAAAGGCAAAAGGGGCAAGTACAAGGTGTTAAAAATAACTGACTTAGTCTGAGATCTGCACTGCACAAATAAATCAATGGCATTTTTCCACCTCCTATTTCCTGCTAAAAACCCCAAACCACACAGAACCTCCTTCAGTGGGACCAAATTGTCAAGTTCTACTCTTAAAACCACCTGGGAGGATCCAAAGCAGCCAAACCAAGCCCTGAACTCCCCTCCTTGCTGAGGGTTCTATAGGGAAGCACCCGAGGGATTCCCAAACCAGCCGACGGCTCCCGCTGCTCTCCTGCCTCCCAGGTTATCCCAGATCCTGGGATGGCAAGGGGGGGTGTATCCCTGGAAAGGTGTTTTATTGGGAACTGCTGGACGGCAGAATGTTGTCAAATTTATTTATCATCGACACATTCAGCAATTTGAACTACTAAAATATAACAAATTTTCTTTATGCGGAATTTTACTAGGAAAAAAAAAGGAACTAACTTGGAGCTCTCCTTCCCACCAACCACCTGGATTCTTCTTTCTGATGAGAATCAACTGGCCAGGAGCAAGAGTCAGCTGTTCTGGGCCCGTTGCTGTGTAAGAGGCAATAACTTGGGCAATTTCTGTTGAAGCAGAGGAGAAAAAGAAGATTATTTGAAAAAAACCTGAACATTTTTTATCCATCATTATTCTGCTACAACACGGTGTTATTATTTTCCATAAAATTGTCATGGATTTATGTACTTCCATGAATACATCAGGTAGTTGTAAAATAAATGAGAGGTTCAGAACACTACAGGAATAAATAATTAATAAACCAGAGGTGCAGGAGCTCTATGGTAGGAGATCAAAAATGTTTGAAAAAGAGAATAATAATAATAATAACAATAATAATGATGATTAGAACTGTACAGCCCGTGTTTTCCAATAAATACACCTTTGGACTGACTCCCTAAAAAGAGGAGACGCATCAATGACAATTTAATGAAGTTGCACCAAGCGGTGGAAATTAAGGCTGGCAGAAAATTTTTCACCCTGACCCAAAAATGAATGTTTTCCAAATGCAGCACACAGGATTGATGTGGAAATCCCTATTCCATGGGGGTTCTCACAGAACAGGTGCTTTGCTTGGTCCCCTCCCAGCACGAGGGGACACAGAGGAACTGGGAGCTCACAATTCCAGGGCATTACCCAAAGCAGATGGTGGAGTTCACTCTGCTTTACAGAGATTGTGGAAAGGCAGGGAATAATTTCAGTCCCCACAAAGTCTCACAGGGTTAACCCATGTTTGGATCCAACTGGAGCTGACAGGAGCTGCAGGAATTTTGGTGTCCTCCCAAAGTCAGGCTTAGCCCTGTCACCACGCCATGTGCAGGGTGAGGAGAACACGTTTAACACACACAAAGTGGTGTTGGTGCTGCTGAACCTTCCCTGTGGGATGCCAGGACAGTAACTCAGCCCTTAGGGATTCATTCCAAAGGCAGCTGGAGGCAGAGGAATCCATAAACCCTGGAAGGCTGGGAACTGAGGGAAGGTTTGTTGCAGGGAAGATACAAAGAGAGTTGAAGCCCAGCATGGAAACGATCAAATGATTGACTTGAAATTTAGAAGGAAAGAACCATTAGGAAAATTAAAAATTATCAGAGAAGCGTTTGAGATACAACTGAGCAGCATGAGGAGGATGAGGGACAGAGGGATGAGGAGCAACCCGAGGGCACTGCAAATGGCAGTGATCTGTCAGCAGGGACAGGGGGGAGCCAGGCAGGTGATGGGAAGGCCTGGAGCTGAGTTATAAAGGTGCTTTAAACCTGGATCTGGGATTAGCACACAAATTCATGGAATGGCCTGGGTTGGGAAGGAGCTTAAAGCCCATCCAGTGCCACCCCTGCCATGGGCAGGGAGACCTTTCACTGCCCCAGGCTGCTCCAAGCCCCAATGTCCAACCTGGCCTTGGGCACTGCCAGGGATCCAGGGGCAGCCACAGCTGCTCTGGGCACCCTGTGCCAGGGCCTCCCCTCCCTCCCAGGGAACAATTCCTTCCCAATATCCCATCCAGCCCTGCCCTCTGGCACTGGGAAGCCATTCCCCTTTATCCTGGCCCTCCAGCCCTTGCCCCCAGTCCCTCTCCAGGTTTCTTAGCTGTGAAAGCAGAAGGTAGAAGAAGGAATTTCTAAGTAAAATACAGCAGGTGCTGCCAGGAGAGTGAAAGGTTTAAGCAGAGAAAAAGCAGGAGCAGAGTCTGTCCTGGCCATGGCCAAGGATTTGTTGGGCTCTGCTGCTGGAAAGGCTGCAAGCTCCTGCATTTGCAGGATTTCCACAGAATCCCATGAATCCCACCACACCAGAGCCACTGAGGAGACAAAATGAACAAACAAGTGAAGGGTGGGCATTTGTGAAAATCAGGAAACCTCCCTTGCTACACAGCAGTTACAATATTCAGCAGGTCACAGTGGAAGAGCAAAACTCTTACACTTTGTATCTCTCTCAGAAAAAGCAATGTCTCATTTTTGTCTACAAAATGTGGTTTACAAGGCTTTGGGTATCCAACATCCTCCTCTCCCACCCAGCAGCATAAAGGACCTTTACTGGGGACTGTGTGTTAAACAAGTTACAACACAAGTGACAAGTTTCACATTCAGCTCTTGCAGGGCACAGAGAAGCAGAAAGTTAAGAGAAAAGCATTCAGAAAAAAAAGGTTAAAATGAAACAACCCAGAAATGGGTTCCATTCTTCATTCCATGAAGGGCTTTTAAATTTTGCTTTTTTAAGTACTGAATTACTGAGAAGAGACCTGAGAACCCTTTCCAGTGCCTAAAGGGGCTCCAGGAGAGCTGGAGAGGAACTTGGGGCAAGGGATGGAGGGACAGGACAGGGGGAATGGCTCCCACTGTTCTGCTGAGCAATCCATCAGGAAGTTTACATTCATTTTTGAGCAAGCAGGTTTTATTCTCTAGCTACATGTTATTTGATGATTGACACACTAGAATGATTGGAGAGGATGAATTCTTTTATTACAGTTACATTATTTGTTAACTGCATTTATTCCAGTTATTTTATAATGGTTTTCATCAGTGCAAACTACTCCACGAGCAAACAGACTTTATTTTCATGAGAAAGGTTTTGTTGCCATTGAATGAAACACTTAAGAACAGAGAGAAGGTGCTGTCACAATATTTGACTCACCAGGTTTCTTCCCTAAGCTTCCCGTTTTCCCAGCTGCTCCTGGAGCCTTGAAATGGAGAACAAGATGCAAGTTTAGCACTCAGGTTTCTTTCTCCAGTACATGAAAATTATTTACAAAGCTTCACTCAACACACTCAACAAGCATGGGAGTAAAAAACTCCCAGGAAACTCTGTCCTTACAGAAATCCTTCATATTTTAGATGGCAATAAATATCTGGCAATAAATACCAAGCATGAAGTGGAAGATGTGTTAATGCAGAAGTGCAGACTTTTATTCCCTTTCATGGGCTGCAAATAGCAAAGTCTATCCCATTTGTAATTCCAGAGTCTATCCCATTTGTAATTCCAAAGTCTATCCCATTGAAATTGCAAATCTACAAAATGGGAATTCTGGCAAGGTGAGCTAAAACAACAAAAAAAGTTTTCATCCCTCCAAATAGCTGGATTGCAAACTCCCTGCACCCAGAGAGGGCGAGGTGAGGGATGAACATCAGCATCCAGGCCAAGGGATTGGCAAGCAAAGCCTTTGAACAGCCACAAGAAATCCAGCAAAACCTGAGATCAGTGCAGTTCCTGCCCCCTAAATAATTCCTGCAGTTTCCTCCCAGGCCACTGACAGTTTTATGTCCTGCAGTAAAGAGGTTTGAGGTGATAACAGCAACTTAAATTGAAACTGTACTGTGGCCAGAAATGTTGGGGAACCATAAATGTCCTCTTGCCTTCAACATTTCCACCTCCCTCAACTTCACCTTCTTCACCTTCAGGATCCTGCTTACAAACTTGGAGCTGACATCAAATGATCTGAAGGTTTCCACAGAATCCTAATTCCTCTGTGGAAAAATACAGTTTCCTCCTGCATATTCTCCCTATCAACTGAGGCTTTGAAAACTTGGGGATTCTGGCAGAAACCAAACTGAGGAGTAACTAAAGAACAGCTCGATGGCTGAGAGAGAAGGGCCATTCAAACCCGTGTGAGGGTTTTGAGTCATCTATAACGTGGATTATCAGATACAGCTTCAGCTTGCCTTGATGTCTCAGTGCTCCTTTGCTGTCACTGTCAGATTATTACAGCTACACCCCACAAGAGCAGCAAATCTTCCTTTTCTCCCTGGATTCCTTTGGTTCTCCTCAGTTTTCCAGCCTCCCTCACCACTGTGAGCTGTGTTCACAGAGCAGGGAAAGCCCCACACGGGGATCAGGTGCAAATCCCAGTGCAGAACTGGGGACAAGGGAAGGTGGCCTCGACAGCCCCACAGAGGGGGATGAAATGGGGGGAACCAAAGGACTGACAGGGTGGTACCAGGAATTCCTTCTGCTCTGGGAAGTGTTTCTGGCAGGGGAACACCCTCTGCTATCCTCAGTAAAGAACAAGTGACTGGGCCTTCAGAGAACACCCTCCTCCCAAATATCCCTTGGTCAGCATCCATGCTGCTGGATTAGAAGCATTAGAAACATGGACAGATCAAACAGGCTGGGACATCATCTTTACTGTGAAACACAGCGAGATGATTTTAAAATAGAAGCTTCAAAATCACCTGGACCAGACTGAGTCTGAATTGTGTTTGAGGATTCTCTGAATCCTCAGTGAAAAAGCAGAAGAAACACATGGAGAAGTCGTACAGCACTTCAATAACTAACTAGATTCATAAATAATGCATTTAGGATGATCCCAATTTCTGGCCCACTCAGGAGATGGAGAAGCATTTCCTATTCCTTCTGCTGAGAGAAAACACAGCAGTGAGGACAGACCCTGTTCTACCTCCCCCTGCACACCTGGGACACTCACTCAACATCTGAGGGGATTTTGTGACAAGGGATGAACTCTCCTGGACCAGCAGAGCAGAATTCACTTTGTCAGTTTAATAAACCCCAGCAAGGACTTGCCAATTGTGTTGTACAGCAGGACCCTTCAAATCCTGCCTTGATCCATTCAGGGATTATTTTCTGAACCTTTATGCAAAGTTTTATAACCAGAAATGTGTTGAAATTGTTGTGTTTCCAAGCCCCCCATGAGCTCCATCCCCACAGAGGGAATTCTCACCAGGGTGCAGAATAAAACCCCATTTCACTCTGTATCCATCCACCTGACCCTGAGAAAAGCCCTGAGAATGGAGCATTGTGTCACTGTTCCTTTGAAGAACAAAGACTTTCCCACCTTTTTAATAGGCTGAAGCTTGAAGGAACAGGGAATGGTTTATTTTAGCACCCTGAGGTGAATGGGCACAGCCTGGCACAGAAGAACAAATTTAAAAAATTCTTCTGCTGTAGAAACCATTGAGATTTGGAGTCATTTCTAGAAACTCTGCCCTTGCTGCTGAAAGATCACCCCTGCTTTTCTTTGGGCCTGTCAATAGTGCAGAACACATTAAATTATTTCTCTTTTCAGAACATTTTCCACCCCAGGCAGCTGTCCAAGCACAGCAGCACATCTGAGTGACCAGAGAGCCAGGACTGTGAAATCCTCTGCAAAAACTGGCTCTGGGAGCAGGCTGGAGAGCAAAACCCAATTACCCACTTGGAGCCAGATCCTGCAGGCACAGGAACCCCGGGATGAAAGCAACATCCCAGGAGCGAGGGCTCCACCAGCTCTGTGCCTCTTCCTCCCTCTCTCATCAGGATTAGAGCTGAAGGTGGGATTTTCACCAGCAAAAAGGGCACCTGGAGCACTTCTGGGCGAAGTGCACTGAGCTGGTGCAGCCCCAGCCAAGCTGAGGTCACAGAAACACCAAACTGAGCTCTCTGAGAAAAGGGGGGTCAGAACTGAACACCTGAGCTCTCCACAAGGATTTGCCAACAGTGCCCCAGTCCCACCTCTCCCAAGGGCTGCAATACTAAACATCACTGTGAGCTTTTTAATCCTGACCCAGAGGGCGTTGCTGGAATTTCCTGACACTCCAGAGTTCCTCTTGAAAGGTTTCCTACAGCTGCAGATTTCACTGCAGGTTTTATCCTTTGGCTTTTCCAGCAGCAGGGATGGTTTTAAGGAGTGACCCTGCTCAGGCTCTGTGTTGCAGAGTCTTTCACTGAGTTCTTGTGCATTACCATCCAGATTCCCCAAAACCCACTGATTTTTATTTATTTACCTTTAACCCCCCATTATTCCAGAGATATAAACCAGAATCCTTCTCATCAGTCATGTACCTAACTCTGACTCTAAGCTAATTTCTACTAGTAGATAAATTATCCTTTCAAGCCATATAAATGAGAAAACATCTCTCTTTAGAATGCCTAAAAAGAAAGCAAAAAAAAAAAAAAACAAAACAAGACGTGTTCTATGGAATTATTGCAAGATAAAAAGAGATGAAACAGAACCTCCACTATTAAGTCAAAACCTGTCAAATAAATACAGCAGTTAGCAAAGTTTGAGGGCAAAATTTGTTTTCCTTGATTGCAAGAAATGATAGGAAAAAAAATAGAATAGACTGAAATATTTCTCTCTGGATTTTTGGGTTTTTTAAAATAATGGCAGTAAGATCCAGCTCAGTCATTAAGAACTTACCAGGGCAATAAAATACCCATGGCTGTTGTGATCAGTGTCTACAAAAATGCCAAGTGCACTATTAGTGTAGGCATTATTTTAATGGATGATCCCCCAAGTTATTTATGATATTAAGTTGTAAAATGCAACCATTGTTGTTATTGTCATTGTTTTTCCTTTCCAATCTCAGTCAGTAAATCTGCACCGTATTTTTATTTCCCTTACGACGCCCTGCCTTGCAGCTACCACTACAACCCCAAAGAAAACATTTCTCTACCTCAGAATCTTTGAGTCTCACATAATTAGATGGGAAAACTCCTGATTTATCACCCAGCGTTCCCGTCCACCAGTCACCATCTTTCTTTGTCACCAGGATCAGGTCACCTTGTTGGAAAGTGAGGTCTCCCTGCTCCGAGCTCTCGTAGGTGTACATGGCAATGTACTCTGGAAAAGGGAAATACAGCACGTGGCAAACTCCTGAGAAACCCTCAGTGAGCCTCTGCAAAACCTCATTAATATCAGGGGCTAGGCAGAAGGCAAATTTATTATTTATTACTCATAGAAACATCAATATTTAATGAATAAAATGATATCTATCAGAACTGAATAGGACCTGTCAAAAGGCTGCCTCGGGGGGGGGTTTGTATATAATTTGCTATTATCATTAAAATGTACATAAATCATTCATTCAGATATTAAACATGTTTCCCAGTGGTTTCTGGTTTGTGCTGATGGGTGGAATTTTCAGTTTGGGATGCTAAGTCCACACACCTTAAAAATCACCTTCTGCACATAGGCTCTTCTTCAATCCTCTCAACAGAAGATGGTAAATCCCTGCTTTATGATTTCTCAAAACCACAGCTTTTTTTGAAGTGTTTAATCAAAAGTTGTGTTCCTTTTTAATACAAACACAACACCTGAGATATCCCACCAGTGACAAGACTCTGCATGTCCACAATTCCTTCTCCTCAAATATGAGGAAAACCAGAACAAGGTGATCTTTAAGGTCCCTTCCAACCCAAACCACCCTGGGATTCTATGGAATATTTAGAGAGCAAGAGCAGCTGTACTTTGAAAAAATTTATTATCTCCCTTTTCTCTCCTGTTCCCTCCTTTTAGTTTCTGTGGTGCTCATGCCAGAGGCAAATTAAATGTAAATGGACCTAAAACTTTACCTGGAACTGCAGTTACAAACTTCAGGTGTGCTGTAGGGACGTTACACAAATGTTCCTATAACCTACATTTAGATTAATTGATTTCCTCTGCCTGTGATTTAATTAACCTTCAGCTGACTCTGCACTGGAAGGGATTAGGAGTTAAGGCAGCTCATGTGGGGACGTTCCCCTCCAGCTGAAGGGTGGCAACAGCCAGGAATTCCCCTTTTAAAACCCTTCAGAAAAATATCTGATAATTCTGTCTGTGCCCCACACTCCAGCTTTAAAATGGGGCTGACCATAAGGATCCCAATATTCTGTGAGTGACTGTCACTGCCTTAATTAAGAGCTTTAATGAACCACTGGGAATGAGCTTTGGGGGACATTGAGACAGTTACCAATTCCTGACATCATGGAGACATGGACAGATGTGCTTATTGGACCCTCTGTAAAAACCCATTCCAGATCAGAAAATGTTACAAAAAAAATGGCAAAAAAATAGAAATATTGGGAAAAGTACAAACTACAAAAGATATTTCCAAATCTTTTGTGATACGCGAAATTATTCCTTCTCTATACACAACATAGATAAATGGTTACTCTAACAACAATTCTCAATTATTCTAGAGGCAAACTGATTTGCACTTGGATTTTACCACCACTTGAACACCACAATCTGATTCTTGACTTTGGCACAAAGCAGAGTTCTTGTGTTTAATGCCAGAGCAAGAGGCTCCCATCCAGGACTCACCTTCCCCTGACATCGCTGCCTTGGCTGCTGGGGATGCTACTCTTTTCAGACTAGCAGGACTTTCTGAGGAACCAGAATCCATGCTTTAGAAGAAAATAATGGTTATTTAAGAAATTCAATCTCTTCAGAAAAATGATTATTGTATTTCAAAATCAAAAATGCACGTGCACCCACAAGCAACTCCCTGGGTTTTAAAAGAAGAGACAGTAAATGTGCAAAATAAAGTTTTGAATCCTGTGGCCTGTCATGGTCACATTTAAGCAACTGCCTTAAATACAGAACTTTCTGCATCTCCTCTTTTTCCTCAGGAAAAAAAATGACCTGAAATCGTTCTCATTTGTATTCCTAATGCTAATGTTGCCTTCACATTACACAAAATGAGATTTTAAATGTTTAATCCTCCAAGAATAATGAGAAGTGATTTAGGTTGGAGGAATACTTTTTAATTTTGGGGAGAGAGAAGCTCTGACTTACACAGCTGTACTTCATAAAGTCCAATACACTCATTTTTCAGTTGCAAGTCACATTAAATTATGAAGGTTAATTAATCTTTTGTTGGTGAGGCAAGACCCAAGGAGAACTGAGGTCAGTTTTCTTATTGCTGACACAGATTTTCAGGATTGGAAGTCAAAACCCTCCAGATAAAAAAAAAAAAAAAAAGGCCCTTTTACAGGATAGAACTTTGAAATTCCAGTGTGCAGCTCTTCCTATTTCCTTCTACCCCAGTAGAGAAGTAAAGGACAGGAAAAGCAAACAAAATACCTCGTTGACTTCCTAATGGGGCCTGAAATGAGCTTCACATAGGATTTGGGAAACCAGCCCTTCTGTCCCTGCACCTCCCCAAACCACCACATGTCCTGCTGCTCCAGCACTGTGATCACATCATTCTTGTTGAAGTTCAGGTGGTTGTCTTTTTTTGCTCTCCAAGGATACAGAGCTTGTGCTTGAAGCCCCTCCACTTTTTCACCCTTCAAAAAGAGAGAGAGAGGAGTCAGTCACGCTCCACCTTTCAGCAGGAAAGCTGCTTAAGGAATTCTATTCTTAGGCTGCTTTGACAGCAACAAATACAGACTGTCTCTCAACTAAAGCATCAATTCAACTTCCAAAGTAATTCCAGAACTGTTTACAGTCCCCCTGACTTGCTGTCTGTTAACACATCATCAAGATTAAATTAATTACTTCTACAATTAAGATACACATGTAATAAACCCTCATGAAGCTGCTTTGGCAGGACTTAAGAGTCCATTTTATGGAAAATGATGCTTTGCTGCATGTTATTCATGGCACATCCCAATTTCCTTTTGCTCTGAGGTAGATATTTAGAACTTCCCAGAATGCATGAGCTCCCAAAAACAGTTTGTTGTTCCACTGAGGAAAAGGAAATGCCTGAACAGATGGACAGAATTCAGCTGTGAAGCTCTGCCACTGCTGTTCCACTTAACCACATAACCCACTTGGGAGTGGAGGTTGTCATGGGAGCCAAGAAAGCCTCAAGGAAGTGACCCAAAACTGGACCGTCAAAATCTAAAAAAGCCATCCCGGAACAGCAGACCAGAAAGTGCTTTGTGTTAAATCCTGCCCCAGATGTTGCCACTGGATCAAAGACCCATGGAATGGCCTGGGTTGGGAGGGACCTCAAAGCCCATCCAGTGCCACCCCTGCCATGGCCAGGGACACCTCCCACTGTCCCAGGCTGCTCCAAGCCCCAATGTCCAGCCTGGCCTTGGGCACTGCCAGGGATCCAGGGGCAGCCACAGCTGCTCTGGGCACCCTGTGCCAGGGCCTGCCCACCCTCCCAGGGAACAATTCCTTCCCAAGATCCCATCCAGCCCTGCCCTCTGGCACTGGGAAGCCATTCCCTGGGTCCTGTCCCTCCAGCCCTTGGAAATTGTCTCTCTCCATGGTTCCTGTAGCTCCTTCAGGCCCTGCAAGGCCACACTGAGCTCACCCCAGAGCTTCTCCTCTCCAGGCTGAACAATCCCAGCTCTCCCAGCCTTTCCTCCCAGCAGAGCTGCTCCATCCCTCTGCTCATCCTGGTGCCTCCTCTGGGCTCTCTCCAGCAGCTCCACGTCCTCCCTGTGCTGGGCCCCAGGGCTGGGGCAGCTCTGCAAGTGGGAGCCTCCCTGTCACCCCTCCTGGAAGAGCTCACCTATCTCAGGTGAGTGTTTTAATGCATAGCTGAGGTTCACACTTGGCTCTCCAAGCCTTTGTGCTGGCTCAAAACATTTGGGTGAGCCCAGGAGCTCACCTGGCCCAGGACAGGGGAGGGGGATGAGCCCGTGACAGTGGCAGGAGTGAAGGCCGAGCGCTGCCGGAGCTGCCCCGCGCTGGGCACGGTCAGGGATGGCTGAGCTGCCCAGGCATCCCAGTTATCACTCTCTGGTTTCTCACTGGTGTTTGTTGGCCATCTGGGAAAAAGAAAAGAAAAGAATGATGTAATTCCTACTGTTTTTAACAGTAGGAAGAAAAAAACCTCATGCAGAACAAATATTTCTATATTATGTCCTTTCAATGAGTATCCATGAGCACTGTGACTCCAGGTACAGCAGGGCAATCAAACACTGGTTAACCACAACTTTATCTTCAAAGGCAACCCCCAAACTGAGCTCCTCATCCTTGCCACCAAAGGACAGGTTTGTATTTCATTTCTTAGCTGGGACAAATGTGAAATTTGTCCCAACAAACAGAAGTTCAAGCAGTGCAGGCTGCATTACACACAGTGGAAAGAGAAATACAAATAATTAATCATTCTTTCCAAAACTGGTTTGAAATCTTCCCACCTGCATGTCACTGACCTCTTACATCTTTTTCCTTTAGACACAGAATCCCAGAATGGTTTGGGTTGGAAGGGACCTTAAAGCCCACCCAGTGCCACCCCTGCCATGGGCAGGGACACCTCCCCCTGTCCCAGGCTGCTCCAAGCCCCAATGTCCAGCCTGGCCTTGGGCACTGCCAGGGATCCAGGGGCAGCGACAGCTGCTCTGGGCACCCTGTGCCAGGGCCTCCTATTGAGATATCAATTTATAGATTTCATGGCCAAAGGATAAGGAATTGCAGCTGATAAGAGTGCCCAGGGTACTGAATTAAGACATCTAGGGACGGGCACAAGTTTGGATTCCATCAGTCTTACTGATGTGATCAGGAATTAAATCACCTTTCCATGGTATCTCTGCCATTAGCATATTATACATAAGCAAGTTGGAAGCCTTCAATAAGGCTTGGTGGCAACTAACGGAGGAGAAATGGATTTTTAGGAGGCTCCAGTACCTGAAGGGGCTCCAAGAGAGCTGGAGAGGGAGTGTTCATGAGGAACCGGAGTGGCAGAGCAAGGGGGAATGGCTTCCCACTGAAAGAGGGGAAATGGAAGTGAGATACTGGGAAGGAATTGTTCCCTGGGAGGGTGGGCAGGCCCTGGCACAGGGTGCCCAGAGCAGCTGTGGCTGCCCCTGGATCCCTGGCAGTGTCCAAGGCCAGGTTGGACATTGGGGCTTGGAGCAGCCTGGGACAGTGGGAGGTGTCCCTGCCATGGCAGGGGTGGCACTGGATGGGCTTTGAGGTCCCTCCCAACCCAACCCAGTGTGGGATTCTGTGGTTCCAAGGGAAGTGAACACCTTGGAATTTCCACCATGCCCACATCCTTACTCGGGGATGTCTCCTGCTCTTGCTGTCCCCAGGCAGGTGTGATGGGAGCAGCCTCAAGTCCCACAGGGCTGCAATTTTAACTGACTCCTACAGAAAGCATCTTTCACTTCAAAGGAGGTACTTTCAGTTTGCACCCTGGCTCCTGTGTTCAGTGCCAGTTCCAAAGGACTCCACACACTGAAGTGCTCAGCAGCACCCAAACCTACGTGGAGCTGAAGTCTGCCCAGTTGTTGGCTGCTGCAGGACCCTCTGGAGGGGCGGGGGCTCCCAGGGGGGTGGAGGTTTCCTGCACGGACACTTTGGGAGCAGCAGGGGGCTCAGGCGCTGGCTTGGCAGAGGCTGGAACTTCACTGTCCGGAATTTTCTCTGCATAGTTTGCAGGGAACCATCCAGTTTTCCCTTTCAGTTCTCCACCAAGCCACCCTGGCTCTCCAGTCTGGCTTTCATCCACCTGCAGACACAGGAAGTTACAGTTAAGAAACACACCCTGCAAACAGAAATTTTTCTGAAAACAACCCATCTCCTCCACAGTAATGAATTTTTTGCAACGCAAGAGGGCTGGACAATTAGTTTTTCTTTTTTCTTTCTCCCAAGCTCAAATCACAGAATCATAGAATGGCTGAGGTTGGAAGGGACCCTAAAACCTGTTTTGTTCCACCCCTGCCATGGCAGGGACACCTCCCACTGTCCCAGGCT
>VWZW01001400.1:13737-79394 GCA_013397115.1 Edolisoma coerulescens | reverse complement strand
GTGGGGTCTCACCTGAGCACAGGGGCACAATCCCAATCCCTTTCCTGATTCCCACACTGGGGCTCAGCCCAGGGCACGGATGGATCCCAGTCCCAGGACTCCTCAGAGGAGCTGCTGACAAATTCCTTTGCCTCAGGCCATTTGTTGACTCTGTGCCTCCCACTGGAATTTGCATCCGCCCTCCCCCTTTGGTGCAAACCGATCCATTATTCCTTCCCTCCTCTCTCAGTCCCTGTCAGCCCCAGGCAACCCCAGAAATAAAGGCACTTTGTGCTTGACCGGTTCCATGTGCTTTTCCTGCAGTGCAGAGCAAAATTTCCACTGCAGCAGAGATGGGAAAGCAGCAGGATGGGAGAGGGAAGGGCACGGCGGAGGGTGGGTCTGGGAGAAAGGGATTACAGCACCCGAGGCTGAATCATCCCCACAGCGATCAGAGTCACCCAGCTGGACCCAGCGGGGCAGGAACTGCAATCACCACACACAGAGGAAACAAACAGCACTGAAAAGGCAAATCTGGGCTGTGGAGATGCTCTAAAAAGAGCATCCTTGAGGTGAAGCACAGGCACACAGAAACCACGGGGATTCTTCAGGCACAAGGGAAAAAAAAACCCAACCAAGAGGTTTTAGACCCATCCAATTAATGCCTCTTCAGAAGAGGGTCTGAAGCTGCAATAATTCTAAAACTGCCTATGAGGATACTCAGATTTATGCTTATTCAACCCAATTAAGTTCTCTAAGTACACTCATGGAAAGGCACTTTGAAGGATAATTTAAACTTCATAATTCATATCAGCTCTGGTTTCTTCTTCGTATAAAATACAAGTCACATCTGGTTTTGCAGTACAGTACTGGAATTTTAAGTAAATTCTTTTGAATCTTTTTAAAGCAAATTTGTTCCAATTTCCTTATCTTTTTACATCCACAAGTCCCAACAACAATTCCAGATTATTTTTTTCCAAAATACAATCAGCCCTTAAATGTACACCTGAATAGTGAATTACACTGTGTGGAAGGTTATTTTTTATTTATTCAACTGTACTTTAGAGCCACAGCTGACAACTCCTTAGTTCTGTGGATCACATAAAGAAGATTGATTCCAACTCCCAACAATCAATAACTAAGAAAACTGATGAGGAACTGTCACTAGAATTTGTTGTAGATTTTTCAGGGAAGAGCATCTGTTCCCACACAAAAGCTTGGTTGAGTTATAGCCAGGATTAAAATCAATCTAAATTTACAGTGGAAGAAATTTAAAGTACATCGAAAGGGTAAGATAATTAAAAAGTGGGAGAATTAAAAAACCAGAGTAATTCCTGTAATCCATGGCACCAGATCCAGCGGTGCCACAGGCTTTTCCCAGGAGTCAGGCAGAGCAGAGCCCTCCCCAGACTGGCAAATCCTTTTCCTTCCTGAACAAAAGCCCACCCTCCTCCCCGGTTCCCCCAGCCAGGGCTCAGGTCGGTGCCCAGGATGAAGAGGTCACACCCTTGGAAAGATCATTCCCAAGCTCGGTTAAAGCCCAGCTCCTGTGACAGAATGAGCTCTGCAGTCCCAGCTCCAGCCAGGATTCCAGGACTGGGATCCAGCCCTGGGCTCAGGGGGGCACCTCCTGCCCTGCTGCACGACAGGACCTGCCAGGGGTCACAATTTGGGCTCCAGTGTGGGAATGCTCAGTTTGCCATGTCAGAACACAGTTATTCCAAGGAACATGGATCTGTGGGACAGGAAGCTCCCAGCTGGAGCTCAGCTCCACTGCAGCTGCATTGATGTCACCAGTCAGCCTCACCTTAACACTGAGCTTGCAAATTGCTGTTTTCCAAGGAAAGGCACCCACTGGCACCTTTGGAAGCACAGGACAAACACGGGAGGGCTGAGGGAGGAGCCCAAAGGCAGCATCAAAAGTAAACCTGGGTCCAGGGCGTCTGAATTACTTTTGATAACGAGCTGTGGTTGTTAATTTGACCCCGGGTGGGCTCAAACCCAAGGAATTGCACGGGAACCAACTCTGGTGATGGAAATGGAGCCACTGCAGAGCCTCCCTGGCAGCACTTACCCACTCCCTTTTCACCTCCAGGGGGAAGCAGGGATGCAAAGCAAGGCAGGGTTACAACAGAGCTCAGCACCGACCCACGGCAGCTCCCCACTGAAACCCCTCCTGCAGGGCAGCAGGCAGAGCCCCCAGCAACCTGCTTCAATTACGGCCAAAAGGAACTTCAATAAAGACAACAGAGAGGAGTTACCCTGCCGGGGATGAGCGGGTTCAAATCAAGTCCAAAAGCAATAAGATAAGAATACTTAGATGGTCTCAAAGTCTCGATTTAAAATACGTGCAGCGCTCCTTAGAACCACATGTTTTGGGGGAAAATGCTATTTCCCTGCAAATGTCTGTTTAAAAATTATTGCAGTGCTCCTTAGAATTGCATATTTTGGGAAAAATGTTATTTCCCTGCAAATGTCTATTTAGAAATTATTTCAGTGCTCCTTAGAATCACATAGTTGCAGGGAAAAATGCTATTTTCCCTGCAATAACAGGGATAAATATGTGCAGAGCTCCCTAGAACCACATATTTTGAGGAAAAATGTTATTTTCACTGCAAACCTCTATTTTAAAATGTGTGAATTGCTTCTTAAAATCACATTTTTTGGGAAAATTGTTGTTTTCCCAGCAAGTCTGCCCAACAGTGATCACTCTTGCCCACAGAATGACCTGCAAGCCCAGGCCACTCCCTATTTCCCAGGAAAACACAGCATTCCAGCATTGCCCATGTCTCCTCTCCCCTTTCCCAGCTGCCAGCCCAACACCATTCCTGCTGCAGCTTTACAACCTGTTGTATCCTTACTCAGAGTCCTCAGCAGTGACACCGAGCCAGGATTCACTTTGGATTTTCCAGAAGCAAATTCCAATGTCACAAACACCCAATCAGTAAAAAGCCAAACCAACCCCAAAAAGCATCAATTTCTCAGAACAGGTTTTTAAAAAATATTAATCCTTACAATTTAGGGGAGTCTACAAAGTGTATTTTTTCCCAAATCCACTGTTACTAAACTGAGCTAAAATGTAAAAGCATTTAAAATCAATTTTGTTGGGTAGAACACTGTTGGGAGTACACCTCCCCCAGTGAGCAGTATTTAAGAATTCCCCCAGGACTTTTCATTTTGCATGTTAAGAACAGACTAATGATTAATTAATATTAATATCCACTTAATCCCTGCAGCCATTAACCATGGAATTATAACTTAGAGGGACAAAAGCAAACATTGCTTCAGAGTTGGCACAACACACTGACCACACCCCTGAAAAACTGGGAATTATTCTGCATCAACACATCTGCAACCAAATATTCAGGATTTGAAGTTTCCTTTCTTGCCATATAAAATTTAAATCACAGAAGCTGAATTTAAATGGCAGAAGCTGAAGGAATTCTCTCAAGGAATATCCCAATCCCTGCTTACCATGACGATGTCTCCAGGCTGGATGGTGATCTCATCGTGGCTTCTGGATTCAAAAGGATACAGAGCTCTATAATACACTATTTTTACATCCTCCTGAGCAGAAATGGTTAGAGGAGCTTTCTCTGAGCAAAGGAAACAAACACACAGATACAGAGAGAAGAAATCAAACCACCTTATTTTTAAACGCTTGGAAAATAGGGTGAAAGTGGAGACAAGAATCCCCAAACTTGGCAGGGTCTGCAGGAAGTACCTTATCCCTCTTTTGCACAAGGCAAACTATAAAAATTAATTATTTAAATACAATTTTATTATTTTCTTCTCTAAACAACAGGGAAAATCATGGAATCCCAGACTGGTTTGGGTTGGAAGGGACCTCAAAGCCCATCCAGTGCCACCCCTGCCATAGGCAGGGACACCTCCCACTGTCCCAGGCTGCTCCAAGCCCCAGTGTCCAACCTGGCCTTGGACACTGCCAGGAACTGGGAGTCCACAGCCTCTCTGGGCAGGATTTAGCCACAGAAGTGATGCAATCCTTTGGACAAATATTTAAACCAGTTTTACATTCCCAAACAGTTCTTGTGTGTATCCAAGCTACTTAAGAAGGAAGCAGGATTCCCACTACAGGCAAAAATCAGGATACAATGCACAGAAAAAGCTCTCAGCTGAAAGTGACTCTGTGGAGAGCAGAAAAAGGGGGATTAAATCTTAGATTTCAGGTCATTTTTCCAGTGAAAAAGAAAGGCAGGAAAGGAAAAGGGTGACTAAATGACCTATTGTTCCTACTCTGAAAAATCCCAAGGCTTATATCCCACACCAATATAAAAGCTACAGAAATAGTTTTTGACATCTTGCATCCTTCCAGCTGAGATTCCCTCTTCCCTTGCCCTGCAGTCTCAGAGCTGTGCTTTCCCCTCTGCTGAACAGCAGCCTTTTGGGAAGAATAGTGATGCCTAGCAGAACCATTTTTGGAGTCTAGAGCTCAATCCACGCATTATTTACTTTAATAAGACTCACAATCCAACCTTGAACACCACCTTGTTCTGTGTTCAATGGGAAAAGAAAAGAGAACTGAGCTGTCCCAGAGCATTCCTTGCTGTCGGACCCTACCTGCGTTGGACCACGGAGCCTGGCCGGGCTTGTTGGGCTCCTGGTGGGGCTGGAAGAGTTTACTCAGCTTCTCCTGCATTTCCTGTTTCCCCTTATCCTCACTTTCCTTCTTCTTGGGTAGTTCTTCCCTTTTTTGCTTGTCATCTTCCTGGATTTTTTTTTGCCACTGAAGTTCTTCCTCCGGCTGTCCCCGCTCCAGCCGCGGTTTGTCCCGGTCCTGGATGCGCCTGGGGGACAATTGGGGGGGGTCAATTCAGAAGGGCCACTCAAACCAAAGCTTTTGGGTGATCTCCAGTACAAAGTGTCCTCTTTAGGGCTTTTCCATGCCCTAACTTGATTGTGGTGAGTTACCAACCACTCCCCAGCATCTCCTGACACAATGGTTCCCAGAAATCACAGACTCATGGAATGGTTTGGGTTGGAAGGGACCTTAAAATCCTCTCATTCCAAGCCAAGGTAAGACTCCAAACAGCCAAATCAGAAAGGAAAAAGCAGGAATCAGAACATGTGGCCATCCTTACCCTGATGTTGAGGGGCAAGGAGGAGAAGTATTTGCAAGTTTCACACCGCATTCCAGAGAATTATTTGGAATATTTCCCATTCCCAACCACCACAGTTAACAAGTCCTTCCCCTCCACCCGAGGACAAGACATCAAGAAATGAATATTCTCTGCTAGGAACAATTTGCCCCAGTAAAGATAACTCTGAAGATCTAAAGGACACCCAGGGTGTTCCAGTTTGTTCCATGGCCTATTCCACCCCTGGAATTCCTTCAGAGTTAGGGACAAATGCCTGAGAAGAAGCTGCTCCTCACACACTTGGTGTGCTACAAAGAACAGAGTTTGTCCAAGGACAATGTGAATTCCTGATCAAAAACAGTGTGAGAAGAAAAACTAATTCCTGGAATCCCAGGATCCCTGAGGCTGGAAAAGCCCTCCCAGCCCATCCAGTCCCAGCTGTGCCCGATGCCCACCTTGTCCCCAGCCCAGAGCCCTGAGTGCCACCTCCAGGCACTCCTGGGACACCTCCAGGGCTGGGCACTCCAAACCTCCCTGGGCAGCCCCTGCCAAGGCCTGACCTCCCTTTCCATGGGGAAATTGCTGCTGGTGTCCACCCAATCCACTTCCCAAGCATTAGAGGGTGGCACTAGAGGACACAAACCTCATCTGCATCCGTGGAAGTTTTGGGCAGTCAGGAATATTTTCCAAGAGATGCCAGGGGAGGTGTTACATTTAGGGCTCCATTAAAGCAGTTTGTTACCTCTGAGCTTCTTTTTGCTTTTCCAGCTCCACTGTCTTCCTTTCCTGTTCCTTCTGTTTCAACCTCTCAGCTTCCAAGCTCTTCTGCTTCTGGAGCTGCTGCTTGTTATGGATTTCTCTCAGCTCCTGGATTAAAAAAAGGAAAAGGGGTGTAAACATCCACTCTGTGAATCAGAACTAACGGCCCCAAAGAGCTCACAGTGAGGGGACAACGCCTGGGAATTGCTGGGGGTCTCTGTCCAACTCACACTCCTGCCAAATGCAGACATTTCAGGTTCATTTCAGGGTCTATGAACCACTTACTGTTCTCCTAGTTTTATCCATTTATCTGAGACATTGAAGGGTTAGGAAACCAGAAAACCTTTAAATGGGACTCTAAAAAAATGGACAAAGCTTAATCTGAATAGTCACTTCTGTTTTATTCTGTTTGTTTGTTGGTTTGTGGAATTCATTTATTAAATTCCATACACAAATCTGCCCTCTGAGCTCTCACAACAGTAACTGTTAATCAGTTTCATTTGCCAATTAATGCTGATTTACTAAAGAACCTTCAGGACTGGTTTATATGCAGGAGACTGAAATCCTTAAGGAATGCCTTTGGGATCATGGTACAGAGTATTCATTCATATGCAAGTCAGTTTTTCCTTAATTAACTGGAAGGACATTGCCTGAAAAAATCAGAATATTAATAATAATAATAAAACCATAGTATTTTCCTCAATATTTGTCTTCTGCATTAACACCTATTAACACAAATCCAACTTTTATCTGGAATTTCTTTGCATAACTTGGAATTTTGCATCTGAACTCCTCAGTACTACAAGGGAAAAAAGGAAAACTACTTATGACCACAGAGGATTTTCATTGAAAATAGTTCACTTCAAAAAATTGATATCTTTTAATGAAAATATGGTACATGAAACAGAAATTGAAACAAATTGGAAGTATTTGGATAGTTTTTCAGAAATTCACAATCTACAAAGCACAAGGAATTTTCATGTAAAACTCCTCATGCACTGACCCAAAGAGAAAATTGCACAAGGGACAAAAAAATAAATTTAGGTGATTCAGGGATGAAAGTTTCAAAAGAGAAGCTGATCCTTGTGGCCCAGGTCTCAGTTTTATTTCATTAATGCTCCCCAGTTTTAAATTCAATGAAAACTGAGCTCAGCATCATTAAAGAGAGAATCAGTTCTCAGGGAAGCTGGAATTAAACCCCTGCTAAGGCCACGAACCCCACTGAAACCCAGGGATAATCCCAATTTGGGCAATACCTTGTTTTATGATCCACACCCTGAGTGAGATGAGCAGGGGGAACCACAGTCCCCACGTGCTCTCCGTGACCTCCCGAACCCTTACTGGCACCAAAACCACAGACAAGTGCACGGGACAAATTCAACAACATTGGCAGTGCTGGGACTGACACCCTTCAACCGAGCCAGTCCCAGACTGCTCGGGTTGGAAGGGATTTTAGGGATCACCCAGTGCCACCCCTGCCATGGCAGGGACACCTCCCACCACCCAGGCTGCTCCCAGCCCCAGTGTCCAACCTGGCCTGAGACACTGCCAGGGATCCAGGGGCAGCTCCCTAAGGGATCTCACCACTAAAAGCAGGATATTCACCACTTCCCTGGCCAAATGGAAAACTGGGAATGCTGCAGCTGAGCCATGCCCCCATGTCTGCCTGGAGCAAGGAGATTCTGCTTTGAGTACACAGAGCAGGATCAGTAAATGCTGCTGCCAGCTCTGGGACAAGTAATCAAATTATTTTCTTTGCTTGTTTTGTCATTTCATCCACCTGCTCAGCTAAGTCAGGATCTTAGGGGACATTTTAATAATTATTTAAGTTTTCCACAGACATTTTAACCCTATTCCCTCCCAGCCAAGCTGATGTTCTGCATCAGTGCTCTGTGAAGGGATCTTTCTGTGACAGAACTGTGTGTTAAGAAAATCAAACCTAGTTTATAGTGCTGGCACTGGATGGAGCATTTTTGGAGATGAAAAAATCCCACATACACCCCTCTTTGGGTCAACCAGGAGGAAACAAAGATGTGCTGGGCATCTCATGCAACAGAGATGCTCCACTGCTTTGCCAGGTGGGAGGATGGGGAGGAAGAGCCAGCATCTCCCACAGTTCTGCTGGAAACCAGTTGAACAGAACTCCAGTAACACTTCAACAGCCAAGACATTTCCAGCTGGATGTTCAGCACAGCCCTACACTCATCCTGTACAGGCACAGCTCCCAGCTGTACGTGTCCCACTCCTGTGCTGGAATTCCAAAGACACACCAAGGCTTTGCTCATTCCTGGGGTGCAGGACAAGGAATGCCTTACCTTAAAAGCAGAGAAATTGTTACCTTGGCACTTAATTCCAAACAGAGCAACAAGGAGAATTCTGAGATGTTACAACAGCCACATTCATCATATTGAGTAGGAATTAAAGCATTTCCTAGAGCAGAGCAATATTCACCATATACAGACAAGTCATTTGCTACAAAAACCCTCATGGTAGAAATGGAGTTGTTTAGGCCCAGATTGTGCCTTTTTGACAGAAAGACAACAGCACTTGGGATATTCAGGGATTACAATACAAGGTTTCTATCAGATCTTCTCCCCTTGAGACAAGCAGAGCATTTGATCCCAGAGGAAAGGACCCTGCAGTTCTGTGCTCCATGAAGCTTTTCCAGAGCAATCCTCTCCTGCCCCATTCCCAAGCTCCCAAAGCCTCTGCTTTGGCCTTGGCAGACAATTCCTCCCTTCACCCCATCCTGGAGGGACTGGACAAAGGAACAACGTTGCCACCTCTATCCTACCAGGAATCACAGATTACAGTGCTGTGCAGGGATACTTCCCATCCAAGTGTTTGCTTTTTAAACATTCTGAAAATCATGTCCAAAACAGGCAATTTACTTAAATTCTTGAAGTTCCTGATAAGCAAAAGATAAAAATCCCTCATTAGTATCTTGCCCACGTTGCCACTCAAGGCTCACTCCTCATGCAGGCATAAGGACTGGTTAAAAATCTAATGCTAAACTCTTCTCTTGGGTTCTGTTTTGGTGCTGGCACCCTTGGCAAACACTGACTCAGTGGAACACTGCACACTCATCTGCTTAGGGAAAGTGAAGCACATAACTGGAGGAGGCTCCTCACTCAGAGAGAGCTGGGTCCTGCCTGAGCAGGGCATGGAGACCTTTGGGAAGGAGTGTAAGTGCTGGATGCAGCCCAGGAGGAGCGCCAGGCACTGCAGCATTGCCTCTTCCACTGCCACTGACTGGAAGAAAGAAATGCTGAGATGTAAGCAGGCATTGGGAGCAGGACTGCCCCGCTCACACGGATCACACGGACAGCGACGGCACGGGACACACGGACAACAGCGGGAACAGCGGGACAGCCTCAGCCCTCCTGGGGCTTCTCTGCTCTTCCAGGCACTGGGAGAAAATTCTCAGCAAAACCATTTCAGGAACATGAACTCATTCCTTGGGTGCTCTTGGGCAGGAACAGCAGCAAGAAATTCTGGATTCTTCCATGTTACAGGAAATGGGCATTTGGTCCTTGGAGAGAGGAGGCACATTGAGCCTTAAGCCTGGAGGGTCAGTTTAGATCCAGGGACACTGGGAAGGAATTATTCCCTGGGAGGGTGGGCAGGCCCTGGCACAGGGTGCCCAGAGCAGCTGGGGCTGCCCCTGGATCCCTGGCAGTGCCCAAGGCCAGGTTGGACACTGGGGCTTGGAGCAGCCTGGGGCAGTGGGAGGTGTCCCTGCCATGGCAGGGGGGGGATGGGATGGGCTGTAAGGACCCTCCAACCCAGACCATTCCATAATTCTATGATCCTAAAATAGAAAAGTGACCAGTTCCATTTTATTGACACCTGTATCAATATTAATTATTAGATCTCCAGGATGAGATTTTTAAAGAGTACTGGAAGTTTCACTCCTTCAATCACAATTCAAGACACAAAGAAGTGGCCAAACTTTCAACCTTGTAACAAACTCAGTCACCTTATAGCCAAGTACAGCGCAATCCACAAGACTCTTGTCTCATAAAATGCCCCAAATCTCATTTCAAAGGATACCAGAGCAGCCAAACAAGCACCAACAATCTCCCTGAAACCAAGTGGTTCTACCTAAAGATATCCAATATTACAATTCAAATGACCTGATTTGAAATATTAATAACATTTTGTAAGCCTGAAAGCTGTTGGAAATGCACCAAATTCTATGAATATTTCCACCTCCAAAGGACCCATCAGAAGGAATTTAAATCAGTTGTTTTGGAGGGATGACAAAAAGATCCAGCGGAAAAAAAAAAAATCTCATTTCTCTCCTTAATCATTAAGACACACAGAGAAGATGATGTAATTTAACACTTGTATATAGGATTCACTTACTGCAGAACATACAAGCATGGAGACAAATCCAGAGTATCCTGTAAACTGCTGAGGTGTTAACAAGTTGCCTGGTAAACTAAAATTACCTCAATTAAACCCAGAGGTTGTAATTCATTCATTTAATAAAAATGTATTTTAAAAGGAAAGATTTCCATCTTTCCCACCTTGACCTATTGTCCCTTAATTTACAAGAAGCCTTTATGATATTTAGAGCTCAGATGTGGTGGAATTGTTGATACACAATTTGAAAAATTTCACATTTCATTGTGAGCATTATCCAGCTGCCAGATTATCACACAAATGGCACCACAGGAGCTGCTGTCTGTACCCAGGAACTGAGAACTCAACCAAAAGTTCTTCTGCTACCTGGGGAAATTATTAATTTAGCATTATTTACAAGCCAATTTCTACCTATTTCCAATGTCAGTCACTTTTCCAGTGGTGGTTCCTAGAAGTTGTCACAGATTTTTGATTTTTTAGGTAATTGTATGTGAGAATTATGGAAGTTCCTAACAACCTGGTTTGGAGTGATATGGTCACCTAAGAGAGAGGTGATCTGTGCTTGGAGAACTTCCACTTCACACAAATCCCAGTAACCCCAGGATTCCAGGAAAGCCTTCACCGGCCTTGCGCGTAAAATCTTGGGTGCTGGGCACTGCCCAGGCTCCCCAGGGAATGGGCACGGCCCCGAGGCTGCCAGAGCTCCAGGAGCGTTTGGGCAGCGCTGCCAGGGATGCCCAGGCTGGGATTGTTGGGGGGTCTGGGCAGGGCCAGGGGTGGGACTGGATGGTCCCTGTGGGTCCCTTCCCACTCAGGATATTCTGTGATTCCATGAAGAACAACAGCCAAGAAATCACTGCTGCACTCAGCAGCTTCTAAGAGGTTTCTCTACCCCTTCCATGCTGAGCCCACAAAAAGGTCCATGTGCCTTTTTAGGGATTTAATCCAGTATTAAAATCATCCAGGCCCCGCAAAATATGCCTTGCACATCTCTAGAAACTACAGAAGGGAGAATTCAGCTCTGAGTTCAGCTGCCACTGCTCAGTTTCCATGGTACAGCTGGGGCTGGAGCGTGTCCAGGGCAGGGAAGGGAGCTGGGAAGGGGCTGGAGCCCCAGGAGGGGCTGAGGGAGCTGGGAAAGGGGCTCAGCCTGGAGCAAAGGAGGCTCAGGGGGGCCCTTGTGGCTCTGCACAAGTCCCTGACAGGAGGGGGCAGCCGGGGGGGTCGGGCTCTGCTCCCAGGGAACAGGGACAGGAGGAGAGGGAACGGCCTCAGGCTGGGCCAGGGGAGGCTCAGCTTGGACACCAGGAGCAATTTCCCCATGGAAAGGGAGGTCAGGCCTTGGCAGGGGCTGCCCAGGGAGGTTTGGAGTGCCCATCCCTGGAGGTGTCCCAAAGGTGTCTGGATGTGGCCCTTGGGGACAGGGTTTGGGTGATGCTGGGGTGGGACTGGATGATCCTGAAGGTCCCTTCCCACCCTGACAATCCTGGGATTCTGTGACTGCCCCTCCTAAACTCAGCCCTTCCCAGAAAGCCAAGGAAGCTGCAGCAAGGCAGAAATCCCCACATACAGAACCAGATCTGCTCTTCCTATCAGATGAATTCCACCATCTCCTTGAGCCAGAGACTTTCTGCTCTTCCCAAAAAGGTGTCCCCACAACTCGTTACCAATCGACTGAAACCAATTTTCATGTTAAACTGCAAAACCATTTACCTTTAGTCAAGGCATTCTTGGATTCCTGGCACATGCTCATAGATCTGTGCTTAATGGGCAACTTCAATTTTTAATTAACATCAGCTTGTTAGCTGTGAACTTCAACCCTTCAGTATTTAAAAGACTGGATTTTGGGTGATTGGTTGGTTGGTTTTGGGGTTATTTTTTGCTACTGTCACAATACCAAGACAATTCACCCCCTCTGCCCATTTATACTGTTCAGGTAATTTATGATCAAACCCAATACTGGCACTAATTTTAGAATTAATGTCCTTTGGTCAAATTTATTACTTCTAAAGGACTCAATTAAAAAAACAATACCCAAAAAGCACAACATGTTAAGATGTATCCAAAAATCATACATAAAGGAAAATTAAGCGAGGTTTAAACCTCAAGGATTAATTAAGCAAGGCTTAAACCATTCTATTTTCTTTTAAATATAAATTGTGCCCTTTTGTTCTGTGTCTGACTCTGCAGAGATTCTCCCCTTCCATCCTCCCTGTCTCAGATTGGGAGAGTCATCTTTAAATTTACCTTAGAACAGGGCCACACTTTTAATTTTTCCTATAATTATTAATAACTCTAATTTAACCAAGCTATTTGTTGCTTAAATTCAACCTCATCTTCCATCCTAAATTGTTTGATTTAATCCCAGTTGATCAATTTTCAAAACACTTACATTAATGTCTCTGTCACAGTGATTTTCCTGCGGAATACTTGCAGCACAATTTGTGACACCTTGCAGGAAATGAGTATTTCTGGTCAGCTTTCAGGAGAACCCACCAGTGGAATTGGCAGATAAAGTGCTTGAACATTGGAATATTTTATGAAAAAATGAATGCTATTAAAAGTTTATAACTACAGACTGATTTCCAACTTCTCTCTGCAGAACCCTGACATTTCTGGTGCACAAATACACAAAAAACCCCACAGTTTTAACAAAGACTGAGCAATAAAGCATGAAACCACAAACAGCTACACTCAGGGACAAGAAGGAACACATGGACAGCACATAAAAATTCAGTGTGGCAGCAGAAAATCAAGTCTCTTTTATTCAAGATTTTAATTTGAAGTCCTGATTCCAGCAGATTTGCTGACCTTGTCCTGCACTTCTTAGATGCAAAGGCACAGAAATTGGTAATTTCATATTTGCAATCACAGATCCGGAATCAGGGCTCAAATTTCCTCCTAAAGACATTGTGCAGATTAAATTGATTCAAACCCTGAGTTTGAGAGCTGAGCAGCATTTTCTTAAAAATCAAATAAAAATTAAATAAAATCCCCAACAGAGAGATTTGAGAATTCTTCCAGAACTGACATCCTTAATCATTTCAGTTCATTTTTTTTTCCCACAATCAGGTTAGTAAATAATTAACTGAACATTCAGAAAGGCTTAACGAGTCCTGGGTTACCTTCAGCTGATTATTGAAAATATCAATTTCCTGCAGTTTAGATCTGGTTTCTTTCTCCACTTCATCCAGCTGGTCCCGGAGCTGCTGCCGTGCCAGTTCCTTGGCTTCCAAGGCTCTTTTGATGGTGAGAAGGGAATCCCCTGGTTTTGAACACATTGTCAAGTCAGTATTTTCTTCTATGGAATAGTTCAGGTCATAGAAAGCAACATTTTCCCATCTGCATCTTGCACCACACAAAGAGCAGTTCCAGGGGACACTGCAGTGAGGGAACGAGTCCTGCCCCAGCTTAGGCATGCCCAAAATCTACTCACTGTGCAAACTGTTCTGCTGGACTTGCTTGAGCTGATCATTCAGCAGCTGCTTCTCTGGTATCAACCTGCCCAGCATCTGCTGGGACTCCTGAACCCAGGGCACAGGCAGGGAAAACAAGAACAGAAACAGGCAAAAAGGTGAGTGAGGGACAACTTCAGCCACGAGACCTCTCATTTTCATTTCTTCTTTGCTTTTCCCCTCACTAAATGATTTATTATTGCTTATTTCCCTCCTGATTTATTACTCCTCTTATCAAAGCACTGTCTGTGTGATAACCCCACAGATCCCAGACATTCCCTGCCAGTCCAAAAGAGTGGATGTACCAAATTGAACAGATTCTCATTGAAAACTGGACTTGGTTTGGCATTACCCGAAACCGAGGGCAGAAAGACAAGGACAAATGTGAGGAAATGTTCAAACAAGCACTTCCTAAATGTTTAATTGTGATTTTAACAAATGAAACACAGAATCCCCAGAATCCCTGAGGCTGGAAAAGTCCTCCCAGCCCAGTGAGGCCAAGCTGTGCCCAATGCCCACCTTGTCCCCAGCCCAGAGCCCTGAGTACCACCTCCAGGCACTCCTGGGACACCTCCAGGGATGGGCACTCCAAACCTCCCTGGGCAGCCCCTGCCAAGGCCTGACCTCCCTTTCCATGGGGAAATTGCTCCTGGTGTCCAAGCTGAGCCTCCCCTGGCCCAGCCTGAGGCCGTTCCCTCTCCTCCTGTCCCTGTTCCCTGGGAGCAGAGCCCGACCCCCCCCGGCTGCACCCTCCACTAATAGTTAATTAATAATATTAATAACAGTGTTAATGATTAGTAACTTAGATCAGGAATAGCAAGACAAATATTTACAGGAAAATAAAGACTTTCCCCTTTAAAGGAATATATTCTGGCCAAAAGCCATGGAACACAAGCCCTGTGGGATGAGAATCCTTGAGTCCTCGATCTCTCCACTCAGAGCTGTTGGAAGAGGATTCTGATCTCTCTCCAACTCAGCACGTGGTTGTAAGGTCGTGACCTGATGTGTTACAGGGGTCCCTGCAGATGATCCTCTCCCTCTGCAGGATCCTATTTATGTGTTTCCTGTAGAACCCCGGCCCTTTCCAGAGCACGGAGTGCCACCTCACACACTTTTCTGAAGCCTTGACCTCCAAGCTCAAGTTGTCAAAACACCTTCAGCAGCACGAGGTGAAACAGCACCTGAGTATCAACATCCCATCTTTCCCACACACCCTGTAACTCCTCTGAGCAGTTCTCTGGAATCCCAGGCTTTTGAGGAACCAAGCAGCTGACAGCTTCAATCTGTCACGGAGGATTGCAAATGACATTTGCTAAGAATAAATGACCCCTGAACACCAGAGGGAGCCCCAGGGATGTCGTGGACTCCCCATCCCTGGCAGTGCCCAAGGCCAGGTTGGACACTGGGGCTTGGAGCAGCCTGGGGCAGTGGAAGGTCTCCCTGCCCATGGCAGGGGTGGCACTGGATGGGCTTTAGGGCCCATTCCAATCCAAACCATTCTGTGATTCCACAATTCCATGAAAAGTTTTAATTTTGGTTCCAAGAACCCAGGACTGACTGCACTGCCATGGCTTTGGGCTGTCCCACTTTCCTCCTCCCAGACCCTGATGGGGCTCTGCAGTGCCCAGCTCAGCTCTGAGCATTATGCAACGACTGCAGCCTCCTGTGAGCTCCTTGTGCTCCAGAAAACACCCCGAGACAGCACAGTAGAGTCAAGCACTTTAGGAATTCACAAAGTAGCAAAATTCAGATAAACTACAGATTTGATTATCAGGAGCTGCACGTGTGCCTCACTGTTCAGCTGCAGGGCCTGTTGCAGCAACAGAGCTTTCCCAGCCCCTCAGGGAGATCCCAAAAGCCGGATGCTCCAATCCTACTCTGCACTGGGGTGGCCTCACCTCCAGTCCTGGGGACAGTTCTGGCTGCCTCAATAAAAGAGAGATCTAAAGCTGTTGGAAGGTGTCCAAAGGAGGGACACGAGGATGGGGAAGGGTCTGGAGGGGCCCCACGAGGTCACTTGGTCAGTTCAGCCTGGAGGAGCCTGAGGTCAGAGCTCCCCGGGGCTGCAGCTCCTCCCGAGGGGCAGCGCAGGGACAGCTCCGATCTCTGCTCCTGGGACAGGGACAGCACCCAGGGAGGGCTGGAGCTGGGCCAGGGCAGGCTCAGGCTGGAGAGCAGGGAAAGGTTCTTCCCCCAGAGGGTGCTGGGCACTGCCCAGGCTCCCCAGGGAATGGGCACGGCCCCGAGGCTGCCAGAGCTCCAGGAGCGTTTGGGCAGCGCTGCCAGGGATGCCCAGGCTGGGATTGTTGGGGGGTCTGGGCAGGGCCAGGGGTGGGACTGGATGGTCCCTGTGGGTCCCTTCCAGCTCAGGATATTCCATGGCTGCCATCCTGGGGCTATTACCCACCTGGAACAAATGGGAAACAGCAATGTATATAGTACATAACCTTGCTCTGGTGGGAGGTTCCCTGCCCGTGGCAGGGGGTGGATGAGCTTTAGGGCCCCTTCCAAACCCAACCACTCTGTGTTTCTGTGATTCTGAGAATGCTGCAGATCAAAAGCGAGCAGCAGAATGGATGTCAAAATGAAACAGAGAAATTCTCCTTCTCCAAGCACAAAAAGCACCACAGGACAGCATTTGAGGGTGGAATGTGGTCACAACATCAGCTGCTTTGTCTGTAAAGGCCAGAACACTTCCAAACATCCCAGATTACTCAATACACCGAATAGTTTGGGGACTGTGTAAAGACAGAGAATGCCAAGGGATCGTGAAGGTCAAGTCCTGTTTCCTGAAATCACAGACAACCATGGAATGAGCATCTGTCCAAGAACACCCACCACATGGATTCCACATCCCTTCCTTGGACTGAAGAAACAGATGAAAGAACTTAATGGCATCAGTAACTCTGGAAATTCATGCAACAAGAAATGGCCAAGAGCTGAGTAATGTCCCACATGGCAGAGGAAATCAGAACCCAGTTCCTGCCCCTTGAACAAGGGAAAATTCTCTTCAAATCACGTGGGAGCCAAAGTGTTCATCAAGGTGATGCCTTAGGTTTTAACTTTTATATTTTCACGTCCTGCACTGCCTGGTGTGTAACTCTGAAGTTTGGTGTGCCCTGTGAGCTGCTGATCTCTCGTGCTGGTCAGACACAACAAACCTCTCTGGGTTTGCTCTCCAAGGACACCCAGATTATCCCAGGCCCAAAATATGTAAACTAAGGCCTCTGAAGAGGAGGGCAAACCTGGAGTAGTTACATCATTAACCAGGGTTGTAATTGGAGAATTAACCCTGATATGCAAATGAACCAAATTTATAAAAGTGTGAAGAACTCGTGCCCCAGGGTCCATCGTGGGTGCAGCCTTTGGCCTGCCCAGAGTGTGCCTTTGAAGGCCTTCAAATAAATCCCTACCTTTGTTCCCTTACTCCCGTCCAGTCTCTGTTTTTAGGCGGCCATCTCGGGCATCAAAGGAGGTAAAGAATCCCTGCAGGTAATGAACAAGCCCCTCACAGCACAAAAGTGTTTCAAACACAGCTCAGCTGTTTGGAAAGCAGGATCCTTCTCAACGTCCCTGCAAACAGCACTCGACCAGAGAGCGCAGGGCCAGAGAATGGCAAATGTCCTCATCACCCAGGGCTAACTGGGACACCACTTCTTTCACAAGTTTCATGAAACTGCATCTTGGAACTAATTAATAGGTTGAAGAATAATTACTCCTCTGAATTAACTCATCTTCCCACAGGAAGTGTCAGATGTATTAAACTGAACTATTTCCAAGTGAAGATACATCACCCTAAAAAGATAATGACAATATTGACTTTTTAACCTATTTGAGAGTTTAGAAGATGAAAATCTCCTTTTTTAAAACTCATTTACATCTTTAGTCTGTCCTCTACAGATGAGATAGGAAAATTTACAGGATAAAGGTTCTCCCCAGACAAAATGTGGCCTTTTCTCCTAAGTAGTGACATTTTCTGGGATCACAATTGGGATAAAACACCTCAAGTGACACTAAGAGAAGTGTCAGTGGTGGAGATCATTGAGATCATTGAGAGCAGACACTACCACACAGCCACAGCTATTGCTGCCAAAGCACCTCAAAGCCCAAAACCCAACAGAAAACTGCCAGGGAAAGCAGGAGTGAAGCTGGGATGGAACAGCAGGATTAGGTTTTAAGCCAGGTTTTACACCTCAGCCCCATAACATAAGTGTGAGATTCTCTTTGTAGTGGTAAAAACCCACTGCGAGCCCCCATGACCAGCCAAGAATTAATTTCAAGCAATATGAAGTGTTTAATTAAAGAGAAAAAATCCTAAATCAAATACTACAACCCAATGAAAAACCCTTACAAACTACAAAGAATATCCTTTCACTAAAGGTAGACAGCTCCTCAGCTCCACCTCTAATTTGACAGAACATTTTAGATCAGTAAGAAAGGCAAATGCCAGGCTTAGATCAAGAACTCCCTGGTTTCACTGGGAACTCCCATTTTGAAAGTTCATTATTTTTCATAATTAGAAAAACTATCAACAAGCCACTTCAGTGAAGTCAATTCTTTCCCCCAGCACACAAACAGCAAAGTACACTGGAAAATTTCCTTCTCCTCATCCCCAAAAACACCTGCAGCCAAAGCATTTCCTGCTCCCCACAAGAGGAGCCCAGGAGGATGAAGGGATAATCCCAGACACACCTTCAAGTATAGGAAGCAGTTCCCAGACATGTCTGAAGGACATTAATTTACAGGAATGACAAATTATCTACAATGATCCTTTAAGTGTGAGGAACAGCTCATCCCAAGTTTGCTCAGGACATCGATGCACTTGAGGAGGTCAAAATTCAAGGCTAAGAATAAAATTAGAGAATGTTTTCTCACCTGTAGCTGCTGCTGCAAATGGGTGATTTCTGCAATTCTGAGTTCTCTGGATTTATTTGTACTTTCAATATCTTGTCTTTGGGTCGACAGCCGACACCTGATATCCTGAAGCTTTCCCTCCAATTGGTTTCTTTTATCATTCTTTAAAAGAAGAGAAAGATACCTATTTTATACTTTTTTTTCCCCTAAATGTTTGGTTGTGCAAGTCAGGATCTACAAACGACTTTCATTCCATATTTAAAAGAGAAATTATAAAAAATAAACATGGCCAGGGCACAGTCACCACCACGCTGTGCTCGTGCGTTTGAGCTGCACCACCACCACTCACGAGAGCTTCCAGTTCGAATTCCAGGGTTTTCTTCTTTGCCTTCAGCACCACGATGTCCTCCTGCTCCTTGTTCCTCTGGTTCAGCAGCTCCTGCCGCCGGTTGCGCTCCCACTCCAGCTGCCTCTGCCTCTCCAGCTCCCGTTTGGCAGCCTGAAGCATTCAAAAATAAATATCTCTAATTTCTGATATTCAGATTCTAATAGTCAGTTAAAACATTGGTATAAACTGGGAGCTGCTCTGTGCCTCTGCACACACAAGTTGCTCGGTGGTTGCAATGCTTCCCTGCACAGCAGAGGTAACTGAACAGAAAATCCCTCTGCTTTCCTGTTTTTCAAGATCCAGTTTGCTGATTTAACAGGTTGTTTCATATTAGGACTTGGAGAACTCTCCAGGACACATTCAAATCCCTTTCCAACCTCCAACATTTGACCTCCTGCAGCTTTGCAAAGAACAGCCACGTGTTTCTGTGCTGAATCCATCATTGTTTGGCAATGGAGAAAATAAGAGCTTTTTGGGTTAACCAGGGTGTGTTTCCCTAAACAAATTAAAAGCCAGGTTGGATGGTGCTACCTGGTCTGCTGAATGTTATCCCTGCCCACAGCAGGGGGGGTGGAACTGAAGGATCTTTAAGGCCCTTTCCAACCCAAACCATTCTGGGACTCTATGAAATGAACGCATCCCTGGAAAATCATGAATGCCAGAAGTTTTTCTTCGTTCATTCACGCACCTCTTAACATCAAATATAATAATAATAGCAGTAATAATCATTACTTTCAAAGCAGTGAGAGGTCAGGAGCATGTTGTCCCAGATGTCAATGCCTCACCCATCCATTTCACAGGACAAATGAAGCAATAACTGCCCCTTCCTTGCCTTTAACACCCCAGAAATTTCAGTTCCTGCTCTAAACGTTTGCTCACCAACCCTGACAGTAGAACACCGAGTGCCCAGCTGACACCAGGACCCCCAAAGCCAGGGCACAACCCCTCCCTGCGCTCCCCTGCGTCACCTCTCTCCTCTCGATTTCTTTCCTCCTCTCCTCCTCGCGCTGCCGCTCCAGCTCCCGCTGTTTCTCCAGCTGCTTCTCCAGCTCCAGCTGCCGCTTGCGCTCCTGCTCCTGCCGCTCGCGCTCCTTCCTCTCCTGCTCGGCCCTCTCCAGCTGGGCCAGCCGCTCCTGCTCCTTGCGCTGCTGCTCCAGGAGCGCCTGCCGCCGCTTCTCCAGCTCCAGGTTGCCCCGCTCGAAGTTCTCCCGCTTCTTGTCTTCAAACGTCACTTTGGGCACGGAAACACGGGGCAAAAGGGACAATATGAAACTCTGCCACTGACTTAAAAACAAATAAATCCATAGAAATCCAGATGAATCGCCAGCAAAGTGAAACAGCCTTCCAGCAGGAGAGGATGCAGCTCCCCTCTAGGGATAACTGAGCTCCACAGGCCAGCCTGGGGTTTAGCATCAGCACTGACATTGCTGATCCCCTCAAACCCACATCCTCAGCAAACCAAGGAGGGAATTTCCATTCCCATTCCTCAGGCCTCCAGCTTTCTCCACAAAGCTCAGCAAGTGGGGATAATTTAGACAAACCACTCTCCAGCTGACCCTCTGTGAGGACACGGATCTGGAATTCCTCTGTACATTGGATATTAGCAGCAGTCCAAGAGCCAACATTTCCATTAGAGCAGGGCAAAGAATTCAGCTGCTGACATCATCAAAAAGCCATTATGCAAATGACCAGAACTTATTTAAAGTTGCTATTCTCATTAGATTACTCATTACTGTCAGGAAAAGAAATTATTTAGGTTCTTGAGCAGCTGAGCCCAGTAAGTCTGGATTCCTGCAGATCCACATCCTCACCACTTACTGTCCTAAAAAAATGGCCTCTCTTCCAGCACAGCTTCCCTGACACCCCTCTGCAGTCCCAGGGATTGTCCTTCCTTCCCCTGTTCCTCACTCCTTGGCCCCTCCCTCCAAATGATTCTTTCACTTCACCTTCAGTTCCTTTTCATACCCTCTGTGTCCCATTCCCACAGCCCAAAGCCCAGATTTCTCTCCCTTGCATGGCCAACATGGACATATTTGGGATGCAAGGTCAGGGAGAGCCCACATTTCCTTCCAAGTGTGCACACAGGGCTGGACACATCGACCCAACACCTGCTGAACCAGCTGAACTCTTGTCCTTTCAGGTTTGTCCCCCTTTCCAGCTGCCAGTCCCCTCTTCCTTTAGTTCTTTCCCTGGAACTGCTGAAGCCTGTATAAAGCCCCACACTGTTACACAGACTCCAAGAAAACAGGTCTCTGTGGGAATACTGGGATCTTCCACAGAGCACCTCAGCCAAGTTTTGCTCCACCTAAGCCAGAGGATGAAGGCAGCAGGAATTTTTCCTCTCAATCCTGTGCCAGGGCTGGAAAGGGCTGCCTGTGTGGGGAGTGCAGGAGATGAGGAGCCTGAAGGCTCTTCCCATCTCCAGTGTCACCAGCCTGAAGGATCAGGGAACAGTCAGGAATGAGCTGGACCCAGCAGTGTCTTGGTTGTGCCTCTGACCTGTCCCAAAGCACTCTGGAAAGAACATTTCCCAGTCAGCCTCTGCGACCTCCCAGGCTGTGACCTGATGGGAACATCCCTCTGGGAAGAGCACACTAAATATCCCTGTTTTCCCTTGCTCACCTGGTAATTTCTTTTCCAGTTGCTGCTGTTCTTCTTCCAGTGCTGGTTCTTCTGGTAACCTTTGGTCTACAGACACTGAACTGGCAGCAGAAATCCCACTGCCAGAGCGGACTCTTCTGCCAAGGAAACAGGAATGGCAGGTGCTTAACAGAACCCAGGCCTGCCCAAATTATTTATGATTTAATGACGAGATCAAATTAAATGCAATGATGGAATGTTTAATGGTACTCAATGTTCATTCAGTGTTGCCCAGAGGGCCTCACTCAGACAATGCCTCAGGAGAACAGGATTTTCCAGGATCCCAGCAGTTCTCTGGTGAGCTGAGAAACCCAGTCCCAAGTTCTCCATGCAGCTTCCAGATGGGTTCAACCCTGTCCCCAAGATCTCTCACCTGGGGACAGATTTTTCCCCAATCAGTGTGGGTTTGGGGAAATGCTGACCTAAACTACAGCAAAAATTGCAGAGACAGAGGAAGAGCTCACTACAGTCAAGGTAAAAGCAAGACCCCAGGTGGAATACACAAAAATTGGGAATCTTCAGGAATATATCTGAAGAACATGGTATGTATGCAAACATTCATTTCCATTGCTGTTACTGTTTTCCCGCCTATTTCTCCACCAAAAAGTGAAATGGAGCAAGAGAAGTGATGAGTGACCCCACTGGTCCCAAATCCAGCTGTACCAAAAGAGGTCTGGATGTGGCACAGTGCAAATCCATAAAAAGTCTGGAATTCCAATACATTCCAATTGCTCTACAGGAGTATAAGCCTGAACTTAAATCTAGATTTCTATGGGCAGACTGAGCAAATTTTGGAACGTGTGCCAGCATAAACACCCACCCAAACCCTGCTCTTCCAGGGCAAAAGGTGAGGAGTCACTGCTCAGTGTCCTGTACTTGGCACTCCCAGAACTTTCCCAAATGAAATACAAAACTCAGGAGTGGGATTCCCAAGGGATGAGCAGGTACCTGAATGAAGGAGGGATGTACTCTGGAGGCAGTGCAGGTGGCAGTGGCTGACCAGACATTGCTACATCAATGAGGTGCATAGCCAGGATAAACTCCTCAGCTGTCAGTTTCCCATCTTGATCAATGTCAGAGAGATTCCTTGGGAAGGGAAAAAGCATGGAAATTATTAAATATTAAAAATCTCTGTTCAAAGCCATTGTTTCAACATATACAGCTCCAAATCCATTCAATTTTTTCACTATTTTTTCCACACTACTTTACTTTTTCAGAACAGATGAAAAGCAAACCCCAAATGCTTCCCTATTTCCCATGGCTGTCTGCCTTAAATCCAGCCTTGCAGCCATGGCTTCTCCTTCACCTGCTCTGAGTGCTGCCTGGAGCACGTGCCACAGAAGGAACTTGAACCAGTGGAGCTCTCTTGAACACCTCCTGAACACCCAAAAGAACCAGCTCAGACGTTTGGCAGAACTTTTAGGTTTGGTCTCCTTCCTCCCTGGAGGCTCCTATCTCACATTCCAGAGCACCCACTGGCAGTGAAATCAAAGCCATCGATGTTCTAGTCCTGACAAGCACAAACCCACCCTGGCATTGTGCACATATTAAAAATCATGGAGGAAAGTCTCTGGATGGCCCCAAAGCAGAGCTCCAACAGAGGCACAAATGCTTTTACTCCTGTTAAGGTGCTGTTGCACAAAATTAACAGCCAGGGACAGCACCCAGTGAGCGGCTGGAGCTGGGCCAGGGCAGGCTCAGGCTGGAGAGCAGGGAAAGGCTCTTCCCCCAGAGGGTGCTGGGCACTGCCCAGGCTCCCCAGGGAATGGGCACGGCCCCGAGGATGCCAGAGCTCCAGGAGCGTTTGGGCAGCGCTGCCAGGGATGCCCAGGCTGGGATTGTTGGGGGGTCTGGGCAGGGACAGGGGTGGGACTGGATGATCCCTGTGGGTCCCTTCCCACTCAGTATTTGTTTCTCCAGCATGCTGCACTGCAATCACACAGGAAAATCTCCCACGATACTGGGAAAATCAAAGGGAAATAAGGGATAAATGCTTTTGGTGTCCCAAGGCACAGGACTTTGTCGATGGGATTTAAATTTGGGAGACAATCACAGCCTCACTTGAGCCACACCTGCATCACTGAACTCCTCGGGCTGGAGCACAGAACAAGGCAGGAGACTGAGAATGTGCCATGCAAAGAAATCTGATCAGCTGGGTCCACACCTGGGTTAGGAACTCCCAGGACAGGCTGAGCATTAACTCTTCCCTTTGTGTGCCTGAGTGAGGGGTTTCAGCCCCACCACAGGCTGACAAACCCTGCCCCAGACAGCAGCAGGCACAGAGCAGCGCTCAGGAAAGGGCCAGCAAGAGCTGGAACATCCCTTCCTTATCTCAATGGATTGGCAGCTGTGAATGTCCCCAGCTGAGCGAGTCCTGTTTGGAGCTCCTGGAGAGAGCTGGTGGCAGCTTCCTGCCCACACCACCACTCCAAGGCTGACAAAAGCAGAGCATTTTTTGGTTAATCATCTGCTGGGGAACTGGGCTGACTTAATTTTATCCCTTTGTTAGGAAACAGAGAAGGAAAGAGTGGTTTTTAATTTATAACACAACTCCCAGTGCTTTGCAAAGAAAACAAGTGCAGCTGAATGGCCTTGTCAGAGTGACTGCAGCACTGCCATCCTCACATTGAGCCCCTGGGCCAGCTCCAATGCTTCTCAAGCAAACATTCCTAAAGGATAGAAGTTAATTAGGAACAACTTTCCATGGGGCAATAAAAACATAATAAAGTTCAGCAAACAACAAGTTGGAAGGCAAAAGGGAAGCTGAGACAAATCCTTCTAAAATCCGTTATTGTAAAGGTCTGTAACTCCAGCCCCTGGGAAATCAGCCCTCCCAAACTCATGGAAAAGGCAGAGAAACCCCAGAGAAAGTGTGGTTTGGGTTAAGTTTCCTGTTCTACCACCTGTGCAAAGGTAAGTGTTTCCCTGGTGCTGTATCAGGGGATGTGGAAGGCACAGGATGCTGAACATCTGCTCTGCCTAAAAACCCAGCATTGAACCCCAACTTCCAAATCATCACACAAAAGATGCTCCTGGTACTCTTGTGGAGTAACATTAACAAAGGCACAGAAGTGCACGTGTTGTTCATAAAGTTACACATGAAAAAGAGCAACATGTGATTTATCAGTGAGACTGGAAATGGAGAAAACCCCAACGGACCCCAGTGCAGAGGTTTCAGAACAGTTTGTGTTTTGATGGAAATGGAAACATTTCTTTTACCATATTGTAGCTAGCTGAGCCTGGGGTAAACTTGACTGCATGAGAATCGTTCTTGCTTGGGGACCTGAGGAAACAAATATTAACAAAATAAACAAGAGATGTGACCAGCAGGAACCTGGCTCCCCCAAATAACCAAAAAATAATCCTTCCCTTCTGAACAACACCCACAGAATCCCAGACTGGGTTGGGTTGGGAGGGACCTTAAACCCCACCCAGTGCCACCCTTGCTGTAGGCAGGGACACTTTCCACTGTTCCAGGCTGCTCCAAGCCCTTCCAGGCTGCTCCTAGCCCCATCTGGCCTGGCCTGGGACACTTCCAGGGATGCAGGGGCAGCCACAGCTTCTCTGGGCAACCAAATCACTCAAATTAAAACCCAAGAAAGCTCTAAACCACAAAGAGATGCACCAGAACCGGTAAAATCAAGCCAGGGGACCAGTCTAGTCTCTCCCTGGAAGCGGACACTGCTCTCAGCAGCAGGTGAACCAAGCACTGGAAATGGCTGCACAAGTTTCCACAGAACCCACTGTGCCCTTTTCCAGAAATATTTCCCAGGGTCAACTTGGCAGAAAACAAAGGAAAGATGGTGATAAAATTATCCCAGCTATGATGAATATTTGCTTCTAAACAAGAGCATGAAACACTTGGGAGATTCAAACCGAAAAACACTGATGAGTCTCTTACTATGTGAACAACATCCTCGGTGGCACTAAATTGGCCTCTTACAGCTCGAAACAAGGAGACAACAGAAGCTGTTCCAGTACCTGTCAAGTGTCCACTCATGGTTTTGTCGTGGCTGTTGAAGAGCTGCCGGTACTTGAGCCGTGAGGACTGAGGCACAGCCCACTCTGCCAGGGCAGGAGCGCTGCAAGGACAGCGGGGAGAACAGGCACCGTTGGAAATTTCATCTCACGAAGGTAATGGCAACAATCACAGAGTCATAAAATCCCAGAAGGGTTTGGGCTGGCAGGGACCTTAAAGCCCATCCAGTGCCACCCCTGCCATGGGCAGTGACACCTCCCACTGTCCCAGGCTGCTCCAAGCCCCAATGTCCAGCCTGGCCTTGGGCACTGCCAGGGATCCAGGGGCAGCCACAGCTGCTCTGGGCACCCTGTGCCAGGGCCTCAGCCCCCTCACAAGAGGCTGAAGTGCTGCACTGAGATCAAGTTTTATGCCTGAAATTACTCTTTTCCCCAATTTTGCTGTGAGGGTGGGGAGGTACTGAGGTGTCCCAGAGCAGCTGTGGCTGCCCCTGGATCCCTGGCAGTGCCCAAGGCCAGGCTGGACATTGGGGCTTGGAGCAGCCTGGGGCAGTGGGAGGTGTCCCTGCCCATGGCAGGGGGGGCACTGGATGAGTTTCAGGTCCTTCCCAACCCAAACCTTTCCATGATTCCATGATCTAATATTCCCTGCTATTCCTGAAACCGCCATAGGTTTGACCTCTTGTTTGCAAACATTTATCATAATTCAGTCTCTTGGAAGATGTTTTTTTCCTAAGAGTTCTGCTTTTTTCTTTACTGGCAGAGAATGAAGGAACTTAAACTGTTCAGAGGAGCTACAAGCTTTTACCTAAACATGTAACAGGAAATGCAGAGTAACATCCCATTTTACTCTGTCTTTAATTGGTTCTCTTAGTCAAATAATTCCTAAACAATGTAGGAAAACAAATGTAAATATACTGGAAAAGTAGAAAAAAAGGTGTGAAAAAGCCACACTTGAAGTTTCTCATAATGGAACTCGAGTGACAACTGTAATATTCCCAGTTTTAATTCATTCCCATAAGAGTTTGACTTGATTTGTAGCTCTAATTTCCCAGGCTGAGAAGTTTTAATTCTGAAAAACAAGGAGCAGAGTTTTTCTGTCTTTAGGCACATTCAAACTTGGTCCTTTTTTTGACCTTATAAACCATTCTCACATGACAAGACACAAACCAGGATCTCTATTTCTATTTTTGATTTCCAAACTCTTGAGCTTTAATAATACCCCTTCATGGGAGCAAAGCAAAACAAAGCTGCCCCTTCAATAATGAAATAAGAAAAAAGGCTAAATATTGAATTTTTACCCGCAGGAATTCCTCCTCAGTTTTGCTGGATTTGGGGGTTCCACACATTAAGTTTACTTCTGTATTACACATAAATTGCAGCAGAGCATCCCTACTCTGTTCCTGGCAGGTTTAGATTTCAGAGAGAAAATGAATTGTTCTGAAAGACTTTTAATTATTGCCAATAACGAGTAGCGTCACTTATCTAACAGCAGGGCAATAGACAAGCCTGCAGAGGGAAATGAAAATAAAACCAATCATTAAATTGTGTCCCAAGCCATTTTCCTCTTGCAAAGAAACCCTGTGCCATAGATCTGTGAGACAGATGATTTATAAAGACTTCAGGAAATCCATCTCTTCCCTCCTCCAAGGAAGTTTTAGTTTGTTAGATCCATTTTTTTAAACCAGAGTAAAACCCTTTTTGCTCAACCACACATTTTTCTAGGCCTTGGAATAATCTAAAAGCGCTTTAAGCAATTTTTTAAGCAAAACTTGAAGAATATAGAAGAAACAGTCATGTGGAGTGCACTTAAAATAGGAGAGTACTAAATATTTCACTTTTAGGAATTACCCTGGAGTTGCTTATTTTAAATAATGTATTACACTTGACTTGTTCTCACAGCACCAGGAGTGTCTGTGCACGATGCAGGTTATGTTTACAGAAGCAAAGGCTGTTCTGAAAATTAAGTGAAGACAGTGTCAGCACCGTTAGTAGGTAATCATTTTATTTGCATGGTTCCCTGCTCCTGGAGCATTCCCTGCAAAGCCACAGCACCCCACAAAACGCTGAAGTGGTACCTGTGCAGGAACTGATTTCAGCCAGAACGATTATTTCAGACAAGCACTCTGTGAAGGGAAGGAGTTTTTCCAACCCTGGGGACCCAACCCCCCGGCTGCCCCTCCCTGCCCCAGCCCCACCTGGCCACGTCGAAGGATTGTGCCTTTTGCAGCTTTGCATTGAGCTGTGCTCCCGGCCCCGAGCGGCTGAAGGAAGAACTCTTTGGCAAAGTGGCTGGGAAGAGAGAAAACAGGGATTTATTGCTATTCACAGTGAAACTGGGCAATTCCCATGACACTCATTCAGCTCCTACATCAAGTACGAGCACTGTGGGTCTGATGGGAACTCTTTAACAATATAAAGATCAGAGAGTCCAGCAGGACAGGGGGAAACACAAGGGCACTTCCCTCGTGTCTTTTTACTTCCACAGCTTTATGGAAACCCTGTTGATACCAAATTATAGTTTGATAAATGTTAGAAACCATATGTAGTTCAGTATTAAAGTCACCCTAACAAACAGCAGTACTTCAGTAGCTATAAAGGGACAGGAGAGGCCAAATTTCCAAGCAACAGTTTCCTGGCAAGTCCATTTCTCCAAGTGCTGTTTTATTTTCTCACCACGAGGGACTCCTGCGGGAGGCCATGTCCACATTCCTTCTTTTAGCTCTTCTCCAAGTGTGCCAAGTGGGCTAAAGCAAAGCACAGTCCTTCCCCAAAGGCATCACTCGGAGTGGCTAACTCCATGTGTCCCAAGGAAATGGCAGGGGAGCTGTTAGGAGCAGGAGACAGAGAGTGAGAGCAGCGTACCGGGGTGAGCGAAAGCAGGCAGGGGCTGGATGACAGCAGGAGCTCCGTTAGCCAGGGGAGGGACGGCTGCGGGGACAGAGGACACCAGTGGGGGGGACATCCCCACGACTGGGATGGATGCCATGGGCACCGGGGCCACACTGGTGAGGGATGGCATGTTGGCAATGCCCCCGAGACCTACGGGCGAGAAAAGCACAGGTTGGTTCTGAGGCACACCCGACACGGCGCCCGCAGGGACCGCGCGGTCCCAGGCACCTCCGTGGGAGCTCCCACAGCCCCGGGACAGCCCTCCCAGCCCGGGGCAGCACGGCACAGGAACGGGACACGGGGCACAGGGACAGCCCCTCACCAGGGCAGCACTGCCCCAAACAGTCCAGCAGCATCTGCTAAGAAAGGAATTGTGTGCCTTGAACTGAGTGAGGGGCAGCACTGGCAGCCCCAGGGAGGAATGAACCCCCAGGCTGGCACAGAAGCTGCAGGATTAGTGCTCCAGCCTTTCGTTGGGATGAGACAGGGCAAAACTAATGGGGAGAGCACAGGAATGAGAGGTTACGGGGTAAGCACAGTTGCAGGGAACCAGGGAGGTTAAGGAGGCCCAGTGGTGCCAGGGGAAGAACGAGGGGTGTGCAAACAGCTCACACCAACCAACAGGGAATGAGAACAAGGGAATCACAGATTCGGCTGGGGTTTGTGGGGGGTTCATTTTATTTTGCCTTTTCTCACTTAACCCTGTATTTGCTCTGTCCAGTTTCACTGTTTTCTTCCAAAGAATTTTATTTCTGACTGTAAAACTTATGGGGGTTACAGTGGATCAAACCACACTGCTGTAAGCAGTTCATCAAAGGCCCTGTTCCCTTCCCTTTCCTGAGGGCATTTAGATGGCATGTTGGGAAGGAATTTCTCCCTGTGAGGGTGGGCAGGCCCTGGCACAGGGTGCCCAGAGCAGCTGTGGCTGCCCCTGGATCCCTGGCAGTGCCCAAGGCCAGGTTGGACATTGGGGCGGGGAGCAGCCTGGGACAGTGGGAGGTGTCCCTGCCATGGCAGGGGTGGCACTGGATGGGCTTTGAGGTCCCTTCCATTCCAATCTATTCTGTGATTCCATAATTCCCAGGCACCAATAACCCTGAGTCACAGCAAAGACTAAACCAGAAAGGGAAAGAACCTCTCACGACAGGACCAAGGTGTCAAATATGAGGTTCACCTTCATTTAGTTACTTTCCTTTCCCCATCCCATCTTCCCTACTCTTTTCCTAGAAATGATGGTGACTGGCAATACTCCACCCCCAGCAGCTGCTCAGCTCCTACCAAAGCAGCACTGCTCATCAAAGCAGAAGGTGCAGGGATTGTAAAAACCCAAGGAAAATAGAGCTCATCTTGCCAAAGCTGGAGATCCAGTAATGCCAACAGTTTAAACCACAACTCCAGCCCTTTGGAATGCACTAGCCCTACTACCTGAGCCAGGTTTTGTTTGGAGCAGTGCAAACCTGAAGCCAACAGGAGCTCAGCTCAGGTTGCTCAGCAGGGCCGGGGTAAAAGCTCAGTGCAATTTGTCTCGGTGCACGCGCAACATCTGGGATTGAGTCCACGGGCTTTTAGAAGCACTTTTTCCTAAAATTTTCTTGGAGAAACTGCAAAATGAGAACGGAACTGCTGCAGTCTCAGGTACCAAAGAGGAAAACAGGGAAGAAAACAGGGATCTCACCAAATCCTGGGGCACCGGGCAGGGAGAGGGGCGGCTGCTTCATGACGGGCGGCAGCGTGGCCGGGAGCTGGTAACCCTGGAGCTTCAGTTTGATGAGTTTCATAGCTATGGAAAACTCCAATGGATCCATCCTCCCATCATTGTTCATGTCAGCTAGAGCCCTGCAAAACACACCATTTTCACAGTCACATTCTGGAATTAGGAACTTCAGGCCCTACGCTAGGAGCAGGCTCACACAGGTATGGATTCAAGGCTGATGAAGGGGCTGGAGCCCCAGGAGGGGCTGAGGGAGCTGGGAAAGGGGCTCAGCCTGGAGCAAAGGGGGCTCAGGGGGGACCTTGTGGCTCTGCACAAGTCCCTGACAGGAGGGGGCAGCCGGGGGGGTCGGGCTCTGCTCCCAGGGAACAGGGACAGGAGGAGAGGGAACGGCCTCAGGCTGGGCCAGGGGAGGCTCAGCTTGGACACCAGGAGCAATTTCCCCATGGAAAGGGAGGTCAGGCCTTGGCAGGGGCTGCCCAGGGAGGTTTGGAGTGCCCATCCCTGGAGGTGTCCAAGGAGTGCCTGGGCGTGGCACTCAGTGCTCTGGGCTGGGGACAAGGTGGGCATCGGGCACAGCTGGGACTGGATGGGTTGGGAGGGCTTTTCCAGCCTCAGGGATTCTGGAATTCTCACTCATTTCCACCCAAAATTATGCCAGGCTAAAAATAAGACACTATTTAAACTTAGAGCTCCTTGATTTCTTTCCTGAGGTGATGAATAAGTAATTTTAAAGTTGCTTTTCAACTCTTGGAGGAATAACAACGAAGCATCCAGAGAAGGATAAATGTAGCTGTACAAAAACTTTCCAAAATCCCACCAATGAAAGCAGAGGGTCCTCAAACAGCACAACAGAAGCAAATCACTGACTTTGCAAATCTGTACATTAGCTACACTTAAAATAAAACGTTCTTTAAATCTGTGACTCCCCTCAGCAGCGCTCCATCTGCGAGTGTGCAAATGTGTTTTCAATTAAACAATAGCACTCAAGATGAAACATTGAGCCTAGGCCTTGAATAGGCTTTCAGGGAACGGAGTCTGACTTAAACAGTCTGCTTTTTGTTCCTTCCCTTGCTAGTTAAGAAAACCCATCTCAGCAGGGAATAGGGGTGGGAGCTTGTGGGAGAGAAGCAGGAAGAAGAGTGTCAGTTCCTGCCACTGCACACCAAAAAACTCCAGAGTAAACGCGCATAAATAACAGAATTAGCTGTAAACTTACTTTTAAACATTGTGCTTATTTCTTTGCGTTTGTCTGAAGAATTAAGTACAGATTTCAGCACTGGAATAATACAGATTTTGAAGTCCATGCATTTATTTATATGCCATGAATTTGCCAACACAAAAGCTCTGGGCAGTGTGGCTGAACCAGAGCTTCATTTCTGAACAAATCCCTCTCAAGGAAAGCCCTTATGCAACTCGGTGGAAAGTTGTCCCAAAAGTACCCCAGGGAATCGACAGCTATTGATAACTGATACAAAAGGAGACAACCAGGTAAAGGCAGCGGCAAAATGGAAATCTTCCCACCCCCCAAAAAAAACACCCAAAACTTGAAAACCTCCACAGAGAGGCAGATCCCAGCAGGGACTGGCACAGCTTTAGATCCCCGGCAGCATCAGAGACACTCCAAACCTCTCCAGTACTCCTTGGAAAGGATTTTCAGTGGTGTAGCTGCCTTAATCCATCAGTTCTGATGTTAGGGGGCTAAATAAGAGAAATTAAAATCTGGGAGCAGCATTTAAAGAAAGTCTGGAGAGGACACTGAGACTTGGACACTGATATCCTGAAAAGTATGTGCTGCACCCGTGCCTGGAAGATGCTGAATCCCAGAATCCCAGAAGGTTTGGGTTGGGAGGGACCTCACAGCCCATCCAGTGCCACCCCTGCCATGGGCAGGGACACCTCCCACTGTCCCAGGCTGCTCCAAGCCCCAATGTCCAGCCTGGCCTTGGGCACTGCCAGGGATCCAGGGGCAGCCACAGCTGCTCTGGGCACCCTGTGCCAGGGCCTGCCCACCCTCCCAGGGAACAATTCCTTCCCAAGATCCCATCCAGCCCTGCCCTCTGGCACTGGGAAGCCATTCCCTGTGTCCTGTCCCTCCGTGCCTTGTCCCCAGTCCCTCTCCAGCTCTCCTGGAGCCCCTTTAGGCCCTGGAAGGGCCTCTGAGCTCTCCCTGGAGCCTTCCCTTCTCCAGGAGAACATACCCAGCTCCCCCAGACTGTCCCACAACAGTCCTACCAGTGGAACCTACACCTGCAAATACTTTGATTTATAAGATATAAACCTTTCTACTAATAAGCACAGACAGACCCTCAGTGGGTTCTATCCACGGCCAGGAAAATGAAGAGTAAAGATCACCCTGTAGGAACCTCGATCCTCCATTTCCCGCTGGGACACAGCAAATCTTTGCAGCCTACAGGGGAAAACATGAATTGCCCAGCAATCAGAAACTCTGATGTGCACCAGTGTCATTGCTCTCATTGAACTCCAATGCACATCAGCAGCTGTAGCTTTTCATTCAACATCTGACCTTTTGTGAACTCGTTTACTCTACACCAACAGCTTCATTATTGAAATTACCAGCACAAATTTCAGTGCAAAGAGTTCTCTGCACCCCCCCAGAATTTCTCCAGTTTTATAGCATGGAAAGAAAAAGCAGCTTTTGTCTGACAAAATCTTCCTGCAAAAATAGGACACATTTTTATTTCTAGTTGCAGAAGTTGGCATCAGGCTGCTGGATTTTACTGTGCTGCTTTGGAATAAACAGCACCTGAAATGCAGGGAGGGCCTGCCAGCAAACACCACCTAATTGCACTAATTTCTGCTCCTAATGAAATTGGGAAAATGTGGTGTCCTTGCATTTGCTTCCTTTGTGGTCTGGCCGGAACCAGTGCAGAGTAAATGGATTAAACACTGACTAAATATTTATTATATTTGGTAGCCCAGGCCTGTGTTTGTATCTAACGACAAGAGCTGCAGCGGGCTCGGCACCAGCCCACGGCTCAGGTGCTGACAAATCCCTTCCCCATGGATCTGTTCCTCCTCCTTTCTCTCATCTTTTCTGCAGAATGAAAAGCCAGCTTGATTACTTCTGCAGTTATGAGGTGCAGAAACTGAGCATGGGCAGTTTTCCCATCCAACATGCTGTAATTAGCACACAGACCATCTATCCATGAAACCAGCACTGTGTTAAACCAAGGACTCTCAGAGGAGTTCCCAAATCTGGACTGATTTAGCTGGACATTCCCATACTGGATCACACAGCCCCAGACTGTGTTCCACACCCAGCCAGGAGCAGAGAGCAGCAATCAGGTCTCTGGCCTCAGCCACAGCACTGATGCCTGTGCAGAAGTCACAGCTCCCAGAACTACCCCCACTTCTGCCCACCCTCGGACACAGATCCAGGAAGGCTGGGAGGGAAGCAGATGTCAGGAGCAGGGAAGTCACCCAGTGACTCTGTCCTGACAAAATAGGTAACTCCAAATGCATGGACAACACCTGGCATTGATTATTTCAGTTCTCCTTTCATTCCAGAAGGCCAGGCCACACGGAAGATGCTCTTTGAGGCCCCCATTGCTCAGGGCTCTAAAGAAAGGCAGATTATTCTGTTTAAGCACAGTTATCTCTCAAGCCACTGCAGGCCCAGCTCAAAGCCTCATTAGAGGCTTCTTGATTGATCGCCAGCCTGGAGGAGTCTGGAGCTGATAAAGGCCAGAACAGCACAGAAGCTGTCATGGCAGACCATAATACTTCACTCATTTGCTCAGAGGTGCCAGAGACTTTTCTTTCCTTGAATGAGGAGCCCAAGGGACACAGGAATTCTCAATGCTAAAAATCAGGGAGCTGCTGTTTTGAAGGACTGTGAATTCCAGGGAAGCTTTTATGAGCACAGAAATGAGGGATTGATCAGATTTATTCCTGGTGTCCCTCCAGCCATGAGGGATCCTTCAGGAAACACAGGCCAGGCTTTTCTCACATTATTACAATCAACTGTAGTTAAAATCTGTAGAATGATCGAGAACAGGAAAACACTTCCAAATCACAATACACAAACATCCACACAGACCCTTCCTTATGGACTCCCCATCCCTGGCAGTGCCCAAGGCCAGGCTGGACATTGGGGCTTGGAGCAGCCTGGGACAGTGAAAGGTGTCCCTGCCATGGCAGGGGTGGCACTGGATGGCCTCTAAGGTCCCTCCTAACCCAAATCATCCTGGGATTCTGGGATTTCCCAGATCAGAAAATTTATTCCAGAGTTTTACAAGTTGCTCTAACTCAGAATTACAACTTTCCTTCCTTAAGGACTCCTGTACCTCCCCTTCCCTCCCAGTAACAATCAAATGCTACCTACAAAAACCCCAACCCAGCTATTCCAGGAGTAGATACTGATGGAAAAGCACTTTTCTGCAGCTCCTATCTGTCAGAGATTTTGGGCTCATTACTCCAGAACTCCCCCTGTAAAGTACTCAAGGATCTATATAAAGATTTTTACTTAAATATTTACTCCTCTTAATTCAGAGATGATTGAAAAAATAAGAGAGACAGAGAGAAAGGAATGTCCATGAGCTGCTTTATGATTTAGAAAGGCAGCTTGAATAAGTTTTAGTTCAGCTTCATTAACAAAAATGTGCAGGTCTTGTCTCTATGACAACTCCAGAGGGAGTGGAATGATTCCCTTCCTCTCAAGAGCCTGGAAAACTGAATAATTCAGAGAGGAAGAGATCCTTAGTCAGACTATTTACAACTGCTTGGTTTTGTTAACACCTATTTAAAGCCAATGCCTATGGAAGATTTTTGGAGAAAGGATGTCTTTCTTAAGACAGAACTTCTTTCCTTGTTTAATTCAGAGGCAAGAGAAGTTCCAAAGGCACATTTGAACACTCACTGAGTCTTCAGCAAATAAGACAACCAGTCCAGCTTTGATATTTGTAAGATGAAGATAATTAGAAAAGAAAATAAGCTCTTTATTTAAAAGCCATGTAGATCTGGACATGCAGATTTCAAGAGCAATAAAATAATTCTCCTCTTTCTCCAATCAGAGCAAAATTCTGCCTTTAACAGTCCTTACTGCACCAGAAAGTTTTTGTAATGGTAGTAAACTCCCTCTCAAACAGTTCACAGAGGAAAAGCAACAGATTTCTCCAAAGTTCTCCATCCCTCTGCTGCTTTACCAATTTAGAATGAAAACCAGTTTTAACTCTGTCTAGCACCAAAATATGTGTTGCTAGTAATATTATTAATGCAAATCATGAATAATCACAGAATCACGGAATGATTTGGCTTGGGAGGGACCTCAAAGCCCACCCAGTGCCACCCCTGCCATGGCAGGAACACCTCCCACTGCCCCAGGCTGCTCCAAGCCCCAATGTCCAACCTGGCCTTGGACACTGCCAGGGATCCAGGGGCAGCCACAGCTGCTCTGGGCATCCTGTGCCAGGGCCTGCCCACCCTCCCAGGGAACAATTCCTTCCCAAGCTCCCATCCAGCCCTGCTCTCTGGCACTGGGAAGCCATTCCCTGGGTCCTGGCACTCCACACATAGGTCCAGGTCTGGCAAGGTCAAAGAACTGGGAGCAGAAGCACCTTCATTCCTGCAGGAAAATCTGGCAGGGTAGGAATGTCTGTGCTGTGTAACAGGCAGCAGATTTGGATCTGGCTGAACTCACCAAGGAGTGACAAAAATTTCCAGCTTCCAAGCTTTGACTCCAACTCCAATGGAAACAGTCTGTGTCAATCTTCATTTTTGTAACAAATATTCCTGGTCTTGCCTAGGCTCTCCCATTAGCAGATTTTTAATACTAATTACTGTGCTTAGCAATTGTATTAGTCCAGTTTCAATAGAGCTGAAAGCATTTAGCAATTTGAAATGAGGGTTTGAAACTGCCAACTTCCAAAATGCCATTTGCTGGGACAGCCCAGGGCCATCGGCCTCCTGCCCACCTGGGCACCTCTGGGCTCCTGTCCAGCCCTGGGCCTTTCCCAGCGTTCCAGCCCCTCTTCCCCAAGACTGGAGTGTTCCATGGGGTTGTGGTGACCCCAGGGCAGGACCCAGCACTTGCCCTTGTTGACCCTCAGCCCACTGACCCCAGCCCACGGCTCCAGCCTGTCCAGATGCCCCTGCAGAGCTCCCTGCCCCCAGCACGGCCACAGCCACCCAGCCTGGGGCTGGGCAGGACCTGCCTGAGGCAGCCCTGCATCCAGATCCCCACAAACACACCGAGCACGCCCGGCCCCAGCTGCATTCAGCCCCAGCCCAGTGTGTCCCACAAGCACCCCTGTGTCCCACCCCCACACTCACCATATCTGTGCTAACACTGGCTGAGGTAACCCAGATTGGAAAAAAAAGTTCCTGGCTTGATCACCTGTAAAATAAATAGGACATGGCTTCAGCTACAGCTCCAAACAGCTGGCAGAGGGAATGGGGAATCAGGAGGCAAAAATATCTGCAACAGAAGCCCAACCCATTCCATGATGGATGATCATTTACAAAGCACTAAGAAAATTCAATGTAACAAAACAGAGTAACAAAGAGGAGGCCTCCTATTGCCTTTGAGACCAAAGTTTGGTGAAAATTTAGTAGGATCAGTGCAATTCCTTGATTTGGAGCTTTGCTTCCCACTGCTTCAATCAGTTTTGCATTTAGATCTTTCCAAGAGGTCAACCATGCTGATGTCAGTGTTCTACAAACTGAATTTCTAAACCCGATTTCAGTTAAACTGACACACCTTTATTTAATCAGACCTTTTATTCATCGCAACATCAGTGTGGTGGGCTGACCCCATGCACAGACAAAGAACCCATCACTCCCCTTCCCTCCCACAGCAGGATGGGGAAGAGAAAATACCAGAAAATAACAGAAAAGTTGGGGCTGATGAGGCAAGGCATTTGAACAATGGGATACAAAAGAAGAAATACCTGGTCAAATTTTCTAATTCTTGTGCCCATACGTCTCCCAGGCAGCTCTGTATGCATCTAGGCTCACTAGTTAAGATTTAACTAAACATAATTAGAAGTGAAAACTGTTTGTTTACCAGTGATAAATCCAGCTGTTGGTTTCAGACTATGGAACTGTTGGTCATGTTTTGCTCTCTCCTCCACAGTAATAGCCCAGATATCCAGGTTGCCTGGTTCAAAAGAAATGGAGAAATGACATTAAGAAACATTACCTAGAAAACAGCCTCTTTCAATTTCTGAGTGTGATTATCTCATATCATTTTGGGCTCTGCAAACAACCCAAGGGTGGGAGGTAATTTGTCCCCCAGAGCACAGAGAGCTGAAATTGCAGTTCCTTTACCTGCAAAGGCACCTCACTCCTCCCCAACATGCCATCTGACCCTGCCCAGAGAAAAGCCCTGAACAGATGCAACCTTGATGTGGAACCAGAGCAGTTACTCTGTCTCAGCACTGACATTAATCTTTGTAATCCTTCTGCAGATCAGCTGCAAAACTGAACTCCCAAATGCATTCCCAAGATCTGAAGGGGCCTACAAGGAAGAGGGACTGTTCATTAGGAACTGAGTGACAAGACAAGCAGGGATGGGTTCAGACTCAAAGAGGGGAAATTTGGGAGAGTTATACAGAAGGAATTGTTCCCTGGGAGGGTGGGCAAGCCCTGGCACAGGGTGCCCAGAGCAGCTGTGGCTGCCCCTGGATCCCTGGCAGTGTCCAAGGCCAGGCTGGACATTGGGGCTTGGAGCAGCCTGGGACAGTGGGAGGTGTCCCTGCCCATGGCAGGGGTGGCACTGGGGGGGCTTTGAGGTCCCTCCCAACCCAAACCAGTCTGGGATTCTGTGATTTCATGTGAATAGCAAAAATACTGTCCCTACTGCACTGCCAGGGCCCATCCTGGATTTTTCACTGTAGTTTCAGATGCTGCAACTTCCCCTGTTGTAAATGAAGAGCTAAAAAATGTGTCACTGTTGTTCTAATCTAAACATGAGTGATGGGAAAACAAGGAAAAAAACTGGAAGTGGTAGCACCCAAAAGCATCTGCTGGACCTTTTAGCAATTAAAAAGTCCAGCAACCCTGAAAGGAAAAAGCATTTCTGCAGTACAAGTGGAGCAGAATGAGGTGGTGCCCCACTGCCAGAGGCTGCGTGGCCTGGATGGGCCGGGATGTGCCCTGCAGGGACAGAGTGTGGGGCTGGAAGGGATCAATACAGGACACAGGGATCTGTGCTGTTGGCTGGGAGGTGTCTGCAAAGCCATCACAAATCACAGAAACTCTCAGCTCAGAGAGATGCACTCTGCACAAACACTTCCCCAGAGAAAACTCTGGGAAAGGAACACATTTATGCCAAGTTTTTGCACGTAGGAACAGCCCAGAACACACCAGAAACCACTTACCCCCAAAAGGTGTTGGAAACTGAGCCATGGTTCTGTCACTTTTAGCTTGTTAATAGATGCCTGGAAAAGAAAAAAAATAAACAGATATTCAAACACAGTATCTTCCCTTTTCCATATATTTTCTGTATGATTAATTACTACAGCAAAAAAAAAAAACAAAACAACAAACCAGTGAAGAGGCAGGATTGTATCAATACTTCCCACACCAACTGTGACTTACAGAACTCAGTGTCTCATTTTTGCACTTCCCTCTGCATCCATGGGGGCATTTTCCTACCAGCAAACAGCCACATTTCAGTTCTGCTTTAAGAATGGCCTCAAAACCAGCCTTTATTTATAAACAGTCGGTGATGGAGGGAAGGACAGAGCTCACTCAGAGCCCAGGGATGCTGCTCCAGGCTCCATGACTTCCCTGTGTTACAGTCCCTGATCTGCTTAGGAGGGAAATTGGCTCTATTTCCAACTGTTGAACCCAACGTTGTCAGCAATCTGGTTTTTATTGCTGACAGAAAACACACTGCCTTGCTCAGGGTCCCTTAGGTTAAACCAAATACATCACAAAGATTGAAGTCCGTTTCCAGGCTGCTTTGCCCCCAGCCCAGCCCCAAATCTGAGGAGCAGCAAGTGCTGAAGGTGCCGTCGGAGGGCGGGAGAGCCTCCAGGAGAGCACCGCTGGCTCTGCAAACAAAGCAACTACACAGGCTCCAAATTCGATCTGGACAGAGAAAAGGAAAAACATTTTTCTTGCTGCACACAAAGCCTGACATGAGCTGCCTGAGCCAAGGGACAATGACCAGCACCGGAGCCGCACAACAATGAGCGACGCCCTCTTGTCCTGCGAGATTCCACTCGTGTCTTCCAGGCAACAGCAGAAAGGCAAAGGGAACAGAATCAGAAGGAGAATAATTTAGGCTGCTTGAACAGCAGCAGAAATTTATCAATATCCCTGAGAAAAGGCATTCACTTGCACCAACAATTTCCTTTTGTCTGAATTCCTGTTTGCTCCCCTCCCCACCCCCCTTTCACACTTCCCACATTCTCTTCTGCCTTCCAGCTTGGGAACCTCCTCTGTGTCCCCTCCCCAGATGTCCCTGCACAAACCCCTGGCACTTTTGCCAGCCAGGCTCGCCAGCAGTTGGAATTTAGGGAATGATGGACACAATCCTGACTCTTTTTCCTCATAATTTGGCCAAGCATGTGACTCCAAATCCTTGTCCCCAAGGCCAAGGAACGCAGCCAATGCTGCTCCACACACACCAAGTGTTACCTCCAAAGTTTCAGATTCCAGGCACAGGGATCCAGAATGCTCAGAATGAGCTCCCTGAGGTCTGGGGCTCTCCCCAAAGTATTCCTGAAGTGCTGAAAGGTCAGCACTTTTATCTTTGCCTATGTCTTCTTGCACTCTGCTGTGGGCAAGAGTTCTGCTATGCTGCTGGGTTTTGTGACTACAAGGAAACCGTGAGGAAAAAATAAAAGAAAAAAAAAAAAGAGGCAAAAAGAAGGGGGGGAGAAGGAGGAGGAAACAAAGGAGTAAAAAGAAGTAAAACCAAAAAACCCAAAACAAAACCAAACCAAACCACACACACAAAAACCCAAACAAACAAAATAAACCAAAAAACAAACAAACAAAAATCCACCCAAAAAAAAAAAAAAAAAAGAAGCAGGAAAAACCAAAAGCAGAACTCCCTGAAGTCCCCCCTCTCTCAGCCTGGGCAGTTTCCATATTATCTTTTCCTTTTTAGCACAAGGGGAACCAGCAGAGCATTTACAGTGCTCAGCCCTTCAGGGAAGATCCTCCTCCACGGACTGCCAGGATTCCAAAGGAATTGACTCCCCTTTACCTTGAACACAGGAGGAAGAGGAGAGGGAGTGGGAAGTCTGAACACCAGCCCCGTGCTGGATGACAAGGAAAGCAGAAACTACTCCCAAGAACTTCCAGAGGGGGGAAAAAAAAAAGAAGAAAGAGAGAAAAAAACCAAAGCCAGATAAAATAACGATGGGGGAATGGAGAGAAGGAGCAGAAAACTGTGTTTAAATTCGAGAGACTGAAACCCAAACCAAAATCAACTGCAGACAGAGAGACAACAGGAAGCAAATTGAGGGAAAGACAAATCTCTCCCTTACTGGAACATGTTGGAGTTTGCTGTTTATTGCTGATGGACCACCCAAGTTCCATAACCACAGGTTTCATTTTGCATGACTGAGGTGACACCAGGGGCCCAAATTCTCTCTCTCAAAGGTTGGACCAGATGGTCTCTCGAGGTCCACCCTGACCCAAGTTGTTCTGTGACTCTGTTTTTGGGGTTGAAGAGCTCAGGGATGGAGACTAGGTATTATTTATCCCCAAAAGCATCTGGTAAAGCTGTTATATTACCAATTATCATATATATGTATTGTAAAGCACAAAAAACNTGAGCCTCCTTTGCTCCAGGCTGAGCCCCTTTCCCAGCTCCCTCAGCCCCTCCTGGGGCTCCAGCCCCTTCCCAGCTCCCTTCCCTGCCCTGGACACGCTCCAGCCCCTCCAGGGCTCTGTTGCAGTGAGGGCCCAGAACTGACATCTCAATTTCCAACCTTATTTTCCAACAGTAACCAGTTGTTTAGATGTGCCTTCCACATTCACCACTCTCTACCAGTTCCCCAGCAGCACTGACTCCAGTCCTGTGCCTTCCTTGTCTCTCCCAGCATCCCCAGGAAAGAACCCATAGCCGGATAAAACAAAAATCATGGATGAACAAATTGCCCAGACAGCTGCCAGAAATCCAGGCTGGACAAGCTGAGCTCTGTGCCACCCCTTCCCTTCAGGAAAGCTGTGATTTCACTCCAACTACTGATATTTGTAGCAACTTAGAAATCTCAGCGTTGAATTCTAACAGATTCAATTGACATTGACCAACGAGTTCAGAAATGATTCAAACAGGAAGAGGGGGAGACGATGAGGGGAACCACAACTGCACCGTCAGTCGATCGCACACAGCTCCCTTGGGAAGCCAGCCCAGAACTCCCACCATCAGCAAAATCACGCCGGCAATGAAACGTGACCAACAGTCCAGCAAAGGGTGTATTTTGCACAAGAGTCAGAAAATGCAATAGATACTTTATCCTGCTTCTAGAGAGCACGAGGAACACTGAGCTACTCACCTGTGCCTGCCACAAAAGAGCTTCAGCCATTGCTGCACTGGGATTTGCCAAACCAATCCAACATTAAACACCTCCTTCCAACATAAATCCCTTCATCCCTAAACAACACAGATCCACATCTCATCCACAGAGAATAAACCACTGAACACTGGGATCAGTCACAAGTTCTGTGCTTCCCAACCCTCCAGAAAAGGCAAACACCCCAGCTTTCCAATCCCCAGTGTGGTGTCAACAGCAGCCATCCCGCAGGCCCTCTCCCCACCAAGGTCACAGGATCCCTGAGGTTGGAAAAGCCCTCCCAGCCCATCCAGTCCCAGCTGTGCCCGATGCCCACCTTGTCCCCAGCCCAGAGCCCTGAGTGCCACCTCCAGGCACTCCTTGGACACCTCCAGGGATGGGCACTCCAAACCTCCCTGGGCAGCCCCTGCCAAGGCCTGACCTCCCTTTCCATGGGGAAATTGCTCCTGGTGTCCAAGCTGAGCCTCCCCTGGCCCAGCCTGAGGCCGTTCCCTCTCCTCCTGTCCCTGTTCCCTGGGAGCAGAGCCCGACCCCCCCGGCTGCCCCCTCCTGCCAGGTCTGTGGGGCACTGGAGCGTGTTGGTGTTCCCAGGTCAGGGAGAGCCGTGTGACAGATCAGTGACATTCCAGGAGATCAATACTTTGAATGCCCACAGGACCATTCCACAGCTCTCTCTGTGATTTCCTTCTGCTCGGGGTTACTGGCCCGTGCTGTTCTGGGCAGGCAGAAAGGACCCTGGTTGTGAGAGCTGCTCCACTTGCATTGAACATCTCCTGTGCTCAGGGACTTGACCTCTGTGTCACCTGGGAGGTGGAAAGCCCAAAAGTCTGGGAGTGAAATCACAGAATCATGGAATGGATTGGGTTGGGAGGGACCTTAAAGCCCATCCCAGTGCCACCCCTGCCACGGGCAGGGGACACCTTCCCCTAGGGGAAACCCTCCTACCTTCCACAGCCTCCCCATCCATGGTTTCCCAAGGAGCCTCTCCCCATGCCTGACCCGGGGATGATGAGATGTCCCCCTGGCACAGGGATGGAAAGTGCACAACAAACATCAGGACTGAGGCACTCCAACCACTTTTATGTTATGTACAATTGGAACTTCCATCACTACACAATCCTCTTTATGCACACAGAGAGTGTTAAAACAGACATCAATGAGAAACATTTGCTTACCCCCAGCTCTGGGTGAGGGAGACAAGGCCCTGCCCAGCCAGCTCAGCTGTCAGGGCTCTCTCTCTCTTCCCCCTTACACTGCTGTTGCTAAGCCCAGAAATATTTAAATTCTTGATCCTCACTCGAAATTATTTCTTCTCATAAACCAATACTCTGTACACAAGCAGGGTTTATATATATATATATATATATATAAAAATAAAAAACAGGGAAGGTCTAACCCTAACCCTAGAACTTGTTCATATAAAGGTAAAACTGAACCATATAGAGACCAACTCTATATATACAAAATCCCAGATCATATCTAAGTACTGATGTTGAAAGTTTTTACCTCAAAAAATGAGCAGGTTGAAAATAACTCCAGTAAAAACATTTATTCATGGGAGTCAGACGTGTGAAAATTCCTTTCACCGTGTATCGTATATGGACTTTAAAAACACTGCTCAGAACTTTATCAGAGTTTCTATTTAAAGTTATCTGTGCTCTGCTGAGACCATGTTTACAGAGACAACTGCAATAAAGCCACAGGAGGTATAAATTAAGAATAATTGAGCTATTTCAGCGCTGTGTGTCTTTCTACAGACATGTTTCACACAAAAAAGATCCTATTTTTGTTTTCCCTAAACTGCAACACAGCATTTGTATTCCTAAACAATTTCTCATGAGATAATTCTTGATTTGAATGCCAAAATTAATTCCTGAGGCCACTTATCAGTCACCTTCCTCCTCCCACAGGAAAAAAAAGAGACAAACCCCACCAGATAAAGTCCCCACATCCTCCAAGAATTCCAAATGACAACAAAATCCCCCCAAGCAGGACATCACATGAGACTGTCCCAGGCTGACAGCGGGGTTTGGAGTTTGCAGGTGTTCCATGGGAAAGCCTCTAGACCAGGATCAGTCAAGGGACTCGGAGTTTTAGCAAAGCCTGGTGATTTTGGATCGGTGTTGGCAAACAAAAGCAGTTTGAGACATTCAGGGAATTCTGATCCTTGCTCTTTGGAGATCAGATTTTAACACAGTCACCAGTTTGCAAAACTTTTCAGGGTTTCTGCTCCTTACAGGAGTCACTGGGAAAGTAAAAACCTTCACAAATGTCAAGTCCTGCCATTTCTTCTACTTTGTGCCAAGCACCCAGAAGAGATTCACAAAGCAACTCCCCACTGCAGATGTTTATCAGCACCTGCGGCAATGATCAAACTGCTGAGGAGCCACTTCTGTATTCCAGAATCATGGAATGGTTTGGGTCGGGAGGAACCTTAAAGATCATCTGCCTGACAGGAGGGGGCAGCCGGGGGGGGTCGGGCTCTGCTCCCAGGGAACAGGGACAGGAGGAGAGGGAACGGCCTCAGGCTGGGCCAGGGGAGGCTCAGCTTGGACACCAGGAGCAATTTCCCCATGGAAAGGGAGGTCAGGCCTTGGCAGGGGCTGCCCAGGGAGGTTTGGAGTGCCCATCCCTGGAGGTGTCCAAGGAGTGCCTGGAGGTGGCACTCAGTGCTCTGGGCTGGGGACAAGGTGGGCATCGGGCACAGCTGGGACTGGATGGGCTGGGAGGGCTTTTCCAGCCTCAGGGATCCTGGGATCTCTCACACATGGGCTCGTTTTAATCCTGACAGCACTCCCCCAGTAATTCCAGTCCCAACTGAACTGGGACTGGATTACAGCATCCTTTTCAAGAGATGATTGACTCTTGCTTTAAAAGATTTAACACAATGAAAAGCCAGTGCATCACTCAACTGTTTCTAAACCCCTTAATAAGAAATAAAGTAAGTATCTTGTTTTCTTTTCAGTTTAATAGTTGTTGGCTGACATTAAATTCAAGAATGATCTGGAAAGCAGGACAAGGAAATGCAGGAGAGCCCTGCTGGATGTGAGGGTTGTGTGCCCTTGGACCTCCAAGTCTGTTTTGTTTGACGCCCCCTCTCAGCTGGGGCTCCTCTGGAGGCAGAACAGCCCCAGCTCCCTCAGCCTTCCCTGGGCAGGGAGATGCTCCAGGCCCTTCCTCAGCTCTGCTGGATCTGTTCGGGGAGCTCAGCAAGAACCAGCCCAACTACAGAATAAATGTTTACGTGGCTTTTTTCAGATTATCCCTTTCCTTATTCCTGCATCAACTCTCATACCTATCCCACCCACCTCGGGCCACCTCCTGTAGCAAGGGGGACACTCCTGCAGCACATCCAAGTCAAGAAGATCATGGAAATATTCCAGGAAATGGCTGATAAACCTCTTCCCTCCCTTTCCTACAGATGCCCGTGACACAGCTCTGCAGGACCTCCCGTGTTTCAATCCAGCTTGATGTTTTTAGAGGAATTAGGGCAGCCAAAGGAATAGGTCAGAGCAGTCAAGTCTGTCTTGGACAGCAGTGGTGGCCTTCCAGCCCAAGATTTAATCACTTGTAGGCCTGACCTAATCCCACCTAGCTATGCTGGGAAAATCCACGTGCTTGTCTCAATTTCGGAGCTGACCCTTTGAAATGGGGACAATGTAAAAAAAAAAGAAAATCAGCTGTTCTTGAGATGTTTCACTTCACCTTCTCCCTCTCTGCCACTAAGTAACAGCTCTGCTGGGGGAAGGGTAGGAAGGAAGGAGAAGCCCTGAGTCAGCACAAGTGTTGAGTCAGGGGAGTTCAGGATGTGCACATCCATTCTCCTCCGAGGCAAAACCAGCAGATAAAAGGTCTGGTAGGGCAGGGAGAGGCTGCAGCGGGCCATGAGAGCGAAGGCTCTGTCCTCTGAAGGACTCAGTGGAGGTCACTCTGCCCCTGCAAGCAGCTCTCTCCTGACCTCTCCCAGTTACAGAAGTGCAGGGCTCTGCTGGTGCAGATTTGGGAAGCAGATTTTCCAATCAGTCATTTAATAGGAGAATTATTCAGCGTCTACCAAGCCTTATCAGCATCTCAGTAGCTGTGCCAGCCCACGTCACCACTGCCCGAGGCAGCTCCTATCTCCCACCCAAGGACACGTTGCTCTGAATTTCTTCTGCAGGACACGAGGAGCTCTTCAGATGCAAGAACAGACTTAAATTGTGGATTTAGACCAGAATTTCTGTTATTCACCTTCCTTCTGGTCACACTTAGCCCTGTTGCTCCAACACTGGTTGATCACAGGTGGCCAACAAGAGAAGGTGTCCAGCAGACAAGAAACAGCAGCTTCATAGGGAAGAAATGCAAATGCTGAGGAACTGACAGTGACACTTCCTGGGCTGGTTTTCACAGGGACAGGACAGGCCCTTGGGCATTTGGAAAATCAAGGGATTTCCTTACACTACAAAGGGGGCTGAGCAGGCACCAGTTCATAGGGAGGGCTGGGGACTCTCTCACATAGTCAAGCATGCAGAGGCTGCACAAAGCTTAAAAAAGGAATTAAACATGCTCAAGTCCCATTGCTAGAGCTCCTGTCTCCAATTTAAAATATCCTTAAGCACACTCTAAGGAAATGGAGCAAAAAGGGCTTCACTGCATGAGACAGGAATATTCCCAAAGCAAGGGTTTCCTGTTCCTGGTTCCATGAGATCAATTCCCTTCAAAGCACCTAGAACCAGCTTTCACACAAGAGCAAAACCATCCCAGGTGTGACCACAAAACCAGGCAAAAGATACATGCAATAGGATAGGGGAAAGAACAAACAGTTTGCAAGATAAAATGCAAAATGTAGATACATATAGAACATATGTAAATATACACATACATTTTTAAAAGGCACAATCCAACCTAAAAATCCTATCTCTATATTAAATAGAATTATTATTTGGCTGCAATACTTTTGAATGGCACAAAAAAAATGTGTAAGGACATGTGCCAAGCTTTTTTACCAGATGACAATTGTGCTTTCCCACCAATCCACATAAACTGGGCTCCTGCATCTCAACAGCAACTGGAAAAATTTCAGTTCTTGGCTGGAGTAAAAGAGCCACTGACTGTTTTAGGTTGGGAGGGATCCTAAAGCTCATCCCATTGCACCTGGGCAGGGACACCTCCCACTGTCCCAGGCTGCTCCAAGCCCTGTCCAACCTGGCCTTGGACACTTCCAGGGATCCACAGCTGCTCTGGGCACCCTGTGCCAGGGCCTCCCCACCCTCCCAGGGAAGGATTTCTCCCCACTATCCCATCCAACCCTGCTCTCTTCAAATGTTAAGATACAAGGCCAGGAATAATCCTGCTGGATGCATTACCAGTGGTAATGACAAGTTCAGACACAGCAAAGAAAGGAGCAAAACAGACACAAAACAAAGGAAGACTTCCCATGTATCTCACTGCACATGAGGTGCAAGGATTTACGGAACAAGACTTCCCCAAAGCAAACAGAGACACTGAGGTTCAGGTTTGTCTCTACACAAAGCTACAGGTCAAAGCAGGAGTCCATTGGGAGAACAGCCAGATTTCAGCTTTAGCTCTGCCCCACAGCAGCATCACTGAACCGCTGAGGGAGCATTGCTTGGGGAGGATTGCTCCAAGTGTCCCCAAGTCCCAACAACTCTGCATTTCTGCCAAGGGCTGGGAATCATTTCAAGCCATGCAAGAGAGAACAAGGATACGCACAAAAAACCACCCACCACAAGGAAAAATCTAGATATGGAAGAGATTTTTTTTTTTTTAAGATCCCTGTACCAAACAGTTAGGGAAGAGATGCTCATCCCCGCTCTACAAGTACTTGGAGCTGCTCTGAAGGACGCAGGTTGTGGGGGAGGCAACACGTGCACGGGCATTTCCCATGCTGGATCTGGAAAACTTTGTTATGGTCCTTCTCTAAATGACCCAGGAAGTCTGGACAGTTCATAACACTGCAAAGAATAATTTTGCTGTCCTGAAATGCTTTAATACGCCTTTCCAGGATAAAAATTCCTTTCCTGCAAGAACATTAAGGCTGTTGTTAGTGCTAATGGTTTATTTACTGTAAGTCACAAATCTGCGGCATGGGGAGGAGTGTTTACTGTAGCTCACAAATTTCTCCCCTGTGGGTACTCCAAAAGTCGACTGGTTTGCAGTTCCCTGTAATCAGGAAAATTTGATACAAGGTTGTGGGGCAGCCTTGGACTGGGAAAAAAATCCAACTGCAAAATTGTAACATGATGCTGATTTCCCAGCATAATAGATCTAAAAAACCTTTCAAGTTTGATTGAGAAAGAAAACCAAGGCAGCTATGAAAACAAACCTCCTCCTTAAAACCCTCACATTTGCAAGTTTTTAACATGCTGACTGATAATCAGTGCCCAAGTACACCCATAAATTGTTCTCCTGGGATGTCACAGCCTGATCCTTACCCACTGATGCTGTGCACTGGCAGCAGGTTGGTTACTACAGAGACACCCTGAACTCTGCCTCCTCAAGAGAGAATCCCAGGATCCCTGAGGCTGGAAAAGCCCTCCCAGCCCATCCAGTCCCAGCTGTGCCCGATGCCCACCTTGTCCCCAGCCCAGAGCACTGAGTGCCACCTCCAGGCACTCCTGGGACACCTCCAGGGATGGGCACTCCAAACCTCCCTGGGCAGCCCCTGCCAAGGCCTGACCTCCCTTTCCATGGGGAAATTGCTCCTGGTGTCCAAGCTGAGCCTCCCCTGGCCCAGCCTGAGGCCGTTCCCTCTCCTCCTGTCCCTGTTCCCTGGGAGCAGAGCCCGACCCCCCCGGCTGCCCCCTCCTGTCAGGGACTTGTGCAGAGCCACAAGGTCCCCCCTGAGCCTCCTTTGCTCCAGGCTGAGCCCCTTTCCCAGTTCCCTCAGCCCCTCCTGGGGCTCCAGCCCCTTCCCAGCTCCCTTCCCTGCCCTGGCCACGCTCCAGCCCCTCCAGGGCTCTCCTGCAGGACCCAGAACTGGACACAGCCCTCGAGGGGCCTCTCAGTGCCCAGCACAGAGGGACAATCCCTGCCCTGCTCCTGCTGGACACACTGGGGCTGATCCAAGCCAGGATATTTCCTCAGCAAAGGCAGGGAGAGAAAAAAGGCAAGTGAAAAGATGAAACATCGTAAAGAGAGATCAGGGAGAGGAAGGCCAAGGAATGATGGAAGAGCAGGAAGGGCAGGATACAGCAGCTCCATGGTATAAACACAACTCGTCCCTTTCCTCCCTCCAACTCACTAACCCTAACCCACAGCTCTTACAGCACTCCAGTTAAACCTCCCAAAGACTGAGCTTTCCAAGGTTCACACCTCTGGGCAGAGATCAAACCTGCTCAGAAGATGGTGCTACACCCACCACAGAACAAAGATCTGAAGACAGAAGTTTCCTTTAGGGTCTGACTTGCCTTGACTGCACCTTTGAGAGAACCTTTTCCTGATCTCAAGCCCAGACCTCCCTGACACAGCTCGAGCTGTTCCCTCAGGTCCTGTCCCAGCTCAAAGGGAGCAGAGATCAGTGCCTGACAATGACAGATATGAAAAGTTTGTACAATTTATAGCACAGGGGGAACAAGTTGCACAATTTATAGCTCATACTTGCAGCAGTGGATTAGACCCAGCAATCCAAATTCATCTAGGTGATTTCAGGAGCTGCTGTCCCTCTGAAGGTGCTGTCACTCCTGACTGTGGATCAGGATTCCTTTATTTCTCCATCTGCCTTGTCACAAATAGGGACAATTCACCTTGGCAGTGGAGTCTTGTGACTCCACCAGGAGATGGCTCGAGGGCCACCTGCTGCAGCAGCAGCTCCCCAGCAGGGCCTGGGGACAGCTGGGGAGGCAGCAGAGGCTCTCCCAGCTGGCACCGCAGGCAGCAGGAACCGCTCCGCTCCGGCTCCTGGTGCCAGCACAGCGCAGCATTCTCGGCGAGCTGGCAGCTGCCAACAGCTCCAAAATAAACTCTGCGTGCTAAAAATACATTTCTGCTTATTTACCTTCTGAGTGAGACCTCCAAATGAAAACTGGCATTCTAATGATGGATCCACAACTTCATCAATCATTACCTTCAAAAACAGCAAGCAAGAGTTTATGGCAGTCACTTGGCTGCAGAAGTGTAGCTTAAAGATATTTTATAGGAAAAATTAAGTTGTCAATATTTCAGCTATTCAAAACCACCCTGTACTGAAGCACTTAAAATCAAACCTTCATCAGTCAAAAAAAACCCTTTCTCAAACTCAGCAGTGAAGTTTTCAATTCTCCTGAAAAATACCACAGATGTTTACTGGTGCTTGAAATGAAGAGAAAACTCAAAATGAACTCAGTGGGGTGAACAGTTGGCTACTTGCAGAAGAAGGAATCTGAAACTTTGCCTCAAAATTAACTTGCCCCACTTTGGGGAAAGGAAAGGATAATAACACTCAACCACCACTGACACCAGGAAAATAAATACACAGAACCAGAGAATGGTTTGGAAAGGACCTTAAAGCTCATCCAGTGCCATGGGCAAGGACACCTTCCACTATCCCACTAATCCTAACCCATCCAACCCGGCCTTTGACACTTCCAGGGATCCAGGGGCAGCCACAGTTTCTCTGGGCACCCTGTGCCAGGGCCACCCCACTCTTGCAGGGAGGAATTTTTTCCTAATATCTGATCTAAACCTGTAATTTTTCAGTTTGAGGCCATTCCCTGTGTCCTGTCCCTCCAGCCCTTGTCCCCAGTCCCTCTCCAGCTCTCCTGGAGCCCCTTTAGGCCCTGGAAGGGGCTCTGAGCTCTCCCTGGATCCTTCTCCTCTCCAGGCTGAACAATCCCAGCTCTCCCAGCCTTTCCTCCCAGCAGAGCTGCTCCATCCCTCTGCTCATCCTGGTGCCTCCTCTGGGCTCTCTCCAGCAGCTCCACGTCCTCCCTGTGCTGGGCCCCAGGGCTGGGGCAGCTCTGCAGGTGGGGTCTCACCTGAGCACAGGGGCACAATCCCAATCCCTTTCCTGATCCCCACACTGGGGGCTCAGCCCAGGGCACGGGGGGCTCTGGGCTGGGGCAGGTCCAGCTCTCCCCCACAGCACCCCAATCCTTCTCCCAGGGCTGCTCCTTCTGCTCATCCCAGCCTGGATTGATCCCAGGGGCTGCCCCGACCCAAGTGCAGCACTTTGTACTTTCCTAATCCAGAACAAACAGAGGCACTGAATGTGCCAAGGATGATTCACAGCATTTTCCAGGTGAGAGGTTCAGTTCCCAAGCTGTGACCAGCCAGACCAGGCCCTGTGGAGCACTTACTACATCAAATCCACTTTGCTTTCTCACATAAATGAATAATTAAGTACCTGTAGAGATAAAACTACATGAACATGCCTCAGTTCTCATCTGCTTAAATGTTGCTGCTTGTGGATGCTGAAAGCTGGGTTGCAGAGAGATTTTCTAGCTTCCTGCCTCTGTCTGTGAGAAAGTCTTTACTTTCTCACAGACACTGGCTGAAAGACAGTTAGGAGTTTCTGTAAACTATCCTCTTTATCTTGCAGGTGCAGGTTGTTGTCATACTGACCAGAGAAATGTTTTGAAGTGGGTGTTGTGAGATCTAACCAATCATTCTAAAGAGCTAGATAGTCAGAAACCAATGGCCTTGTGCCACTCTAGAGAACTAACATATAAACCAGTTTGTAAAATTAAATAAAGATACCTTTTCTTCTGGAACTAAAATCAGTGTCGTTTCTCACTGATCCTGCTGCAAGCAGCAACAGCTGCTGACAGTTCGAGAACCCAAGCACTCAGAGCACTCCTCCAAATGTTCAGCTGGACTTGTGCAACTTTCAAGCAGGAAACTCCCAATTACACAAGAAAAAAAGAAATCCAGTAAAAAAAAAAGCCACTTCATATGTTTAAAGGCAAAAACAGCAGCAGCAAATAATCCTCAGTTAAGGCCCCCAGCAAGAGATGCCCTCACACTCTACATTGAAGAGGCCATTTGCTCACACACTTCTGTTCTTTTTTCTTTTTATTTGTAGTTCTCCAGCAAACATTGTCCATGACAACCTTCAAGCTACAGGAGCTCTATATGGCAACAGCTCATGGCTTCAAACCCCGCTGAAGAATCTTGCTAATTATTTCAACTCTTGGTATTGAAATGAGGACAAATGAAGGAATAACACAAGTATCTGGGATATATGTTTGTCTACGGCTCTTTTAATCATTGCTTGGACAGCTGGGAATTGGAATGCTCGAGGAGTAGGGAGAAAGTGGAAAAAAAAACCTCAAGCAGCACCTCCCGTTCCTTCAAGACATGAACAAAGGAGAAAGATTTTTGAACTGGGCCCAGCAGAAAAATCAGCATCTTCCAACCCTGAGATCATTCCCTCAGCCTTCTGAAAGGTTCCTGTTTAAGAGCCCCAAACACAGGCTTGCAGGGGCCTCCCAAATCCTGGATGCCAGCAGCCAGGATGGTGTCAAAACACTGTGTTAAAATCCTCCAGGAACTGGAGGTACCCACTGGGAGAGGTTGGAATGAGGCAAAGAACCTGGGCAAGAGAGCAAATCGTGCAGGCTGAGGAGGAAATGCAGCACCTCAGGACAACGTGCACTAGAACCTGTCAGGGAACACTGGGAAGACACCTACTGCCTAACAGCCATGGAAAAGGGAGGCAAAACTTCCTGAAACACAGATTGGCATGAAAGCCAATTTCTGATTTCTGAAGCCAGAAATCACGGAATCCCAGAAGTTTTGGGTTGGGAGGGACCTTAAAGCTCATCCCATCCCACCCCTGCCATGGCAGGGACACCTCCCACTGTCCCAGGCTGCTCCAAGCCCCAGTGTCCAGCCTGGCCTTGGGCACTGCCAGGGATCCAGGGGCAGCCACAGCTGCTCTGGGCACCCTGTGCCAGGAGCCCAAATCAGGCTACACAGAGGACTAAGCTTTGTGTTTTGCTCACCTACTTCAAAATTTGGAGAGTCTTCTGTGTGTCTTTCTTAGAAATTCATTTCATTGCTGACAGTTCAGGAAGCTGTTAGACCACTTCTAAATAAAACATGCAGAATATTAAGACACATCCAAACATACCTGCCTGAACAGGCAAACACCACACGTGGCTTCCCCCAAACCCTGGAGAGAACATTCCTAATAAATCCTGAAGGGATACAGGATGAAGGGCATGAAGCACCCTGCCCACACCCTGTGTTTCAGGCTGGTTTCCCTAAATACTAAAAAGCTTTGATTAGATAGGCAAAACCTTTAGATTTGATATTCCACGGGACTGCATATGGGAATTCAGTGGAACCCTGGAAAACACTCAGTGTGACAGAATTGATCTGCTTTGGAAAACAGCAGTTGCAGAGTATCAAGCCCTAGTAACACACAGAAATCATGTGTGAATTAAGCACTATGAAAAAAAAACCACACAGAAAAAAGACCCAAAAAGCCTGAGGGGGAATCATAGATGTTCCAAGCAGGATCTCACAGTTGCAAGAGAGATTTAATTTGGTTTCAATGCGAAGTCCAGTGTTTGAGACCCATAACAAACTCAGATAAACCTCATTTTTTAAATGCTTCTCCCTAGACTGGACAGACTGAACAGATACACAGAGATCTAAGGGGGGAAAAAAATGAGCCATAACATTAAAATGTAACAGCTTGGCCAAAAATATGAGTAACCAGATCCATGGTGCCAGAGGTCAGAGATCCACCAGCACTGCTCCCGCCAGCCATTGAAAACCAGGAATAAAGGAGTCCTGCAAGGAGGCACTAAGCCAGCACCGTCCCCAGGGACAAAGAACTTCACACATTTTTTTCAGTTACCTTGCCAATAACTTCCCCACTGTATCCAACACTAACCATTAAATCTGGAAGGAATATAATGATTCTATGGCAACCAGCTGTGGAGATATTTTTCAAACAGCACAAACTGGATACAAATGCCAAATACTTTCCCAACAAATTTAGCTATTCCTAGTGGGAGGAGAAAACTATGTTCACTGCTGTGATCCAAAACACAGTGTAAATCTGAGTTCTGTACAAAACATGGGCAGTTTAAAACAAATCTGATAACCAGGAGCAGATAAACAGACACCCAGGTGTGCACCTTCTGTTACTCTGCCAGGACATCACACCAGCAGCCTCTCTCCTCTGAGCAGCATTTCCATGAGACTTTTCCACACTGGTTACACTCCCACCACCAAGAGGTCAACTTCACTAGTATTTCCATGTCCCTTGGAAGAGTTTATCAGGGAATCTTCTGGGGAGCTGAAGCGTCACGTAACACATCAGCTCTACAGTGGCACCTGCACGTGAATCATGCCAAGAGAGAGCCCTGGAGGGGCTGGAGCNCCTGGAGGTGGCACTCAGTGCTCTGGGCTGGGGACAAGGTGGGCATCGGGCACAACTTGGCCTCGCTGGGCTGGGAGGGCTTTTCCAGCCTCAGGGATCCTGGGATTCTCTGTAATTTGGGTCCTGCAAGCTCTCAAAACAGTGCAGTGATCTGGCTGTCCCCATGTTTAGATTAAGCCACTCCTGCTCTAGGTTTCCTTATGTGCAGAGCCATAAAAAGATCCAACCTCCCTCCTGCAGGCCAACAAGCACCCCAGTTGAAGCATTTTTCTCAGCAAAACAAGAATGAGACACCATGAGAATTCATGCATGTGCTTTCCCTTAGCTCAAACACAGAATAGGAAACCTCCAGGTAAAAATAAGGAAAATCAAGCCTAGTATTAGGTTCATGTACATTAGCCCAAGTGCACATCCTCAGAATGCTTATTTTAGAAGTCTACAAATCAAAAGAAAGGTGGGAACCACCTAACTAGGTAACAGCTCTGCTTCCTTCTATCACAACAAGGCTTTGTTTCTATTTAAATCTTCACAGAATAAAGTTTTTAATCTTTAATGAGAGATAAAGCCAAGCTAATGCAAGATGGAATTATTGGTAGAATGTATTCACCTGGTTTTGTAATACTGTACAGGGACAACAACAGAACTCAATGGGTAAATGTTCAAACTCACAGAATGGTTTGGGCTGAAGGGAACCTTAAAACTCATCCACTTTCCCAAGCTGCTCCCACTTTCCCCTGTCCCAGGCTGCTCCAAGGCCCAGTGTCCAGCCTGGCCTTGGACACTGCCAGGGATCCAGGGGCAGCCACAGCTGCTCTGGCCACCCTGTGCCAGGGCCTGCCCACCCTCCCAGGGAACAATTCCTTCCCAATATCCCATCTTACACTACCCTCCTTCATCTTAAAAGCCATTCCCTGTGTCTTGTCACTCCATGTCCCTCCAGAGACTGAAAAGTGCCTCAGTCGAGATGGAGTCCATTTCCCCCCTTCGGTTAATTCTGCTCACCTGGTGTTTTCCCAGCTCTCCTCCCCAGCTGCAGACCCTGGCTCCTTGTGGGGATCTCAGCTACTTCACAGAAGTACTGAAGAACCGGCACAGGGTGCCCAGAGCAGCTGTGGCTGCCCCTGGATCCCTGGCAGTGCCCAAGGTCAGGCTGGACATTGGGGCTTGGAGCAGCCTGGGACAGTGGAAGGTGTCCCTGCCCATGGCAGGGGTGGCACTGGATGGGCTTTAAGCTCCCTCCCAGCCCATTCAGGGATTTCCAGAAAAGCCAAGGCAGCCCCTTGTCCATGGCTGGTACAGAACCAGACACTGCTGCTGCCACCTTAAACACGTTCAGAGCAAAGCCAGCCTGAGAAGCTGCATCCCGGCATATCCAGGCCACCTGCAGCCTTCTGCCCCTTTATAGCCCTTATATTTACAGCCTTTCCAAACCTCTCCAGCTAAAAGCTATCTGAGATGGACAGGAATTGCACCCATGAGTCTCTGTGGATGATTCAAAGAACTTCTGTTTAATAGGTATTTATTTATTTCTCCCCTTTCCCTTTTATTTTCCCCTCCCTTCTGACGCTGGGAAAGGATAGTAAAGCACAATAAACCTCCCCACAAAAGGAAATGAAGTGTCACCAGAATTTCAGTGCTCAAGTTTCCTGGGTCTAATTTCAGTGCACAAAGCTGGGCTGAGTCAGCATTTTTCATTCATAATGCTGGCAGGATTTTGAAGGGGGTGTTTTAAACACGAGGACTACATTTCTGCCACTGGTTTGAACTTCCCAAGCAGAATGTCTCACTTTAACATAACAGTTGAAGAGATTCAGCACGATTATATTCCCTGCACACATGTAGCTGTTGCCCTGCCCCAGCCAGACTGTGCTTTGCTTTCCCTAACAAACCCCAGGTGGTTTAATCCAGGATTGCATCAAGGTAATCCAGGGAAAGCCGGAAATTGGCATTGCCTTAACAGATTCTAGAAACTCCAGGAACTGAGCAACTCCAGGAAGACAGCCTGATTTCCTTGGAGCTACAGAGTAACATTTACCTAACTGAAGCACAGAGAGCAGGAAAAAATGCAACATTATTTCCGAAGCTTCACGCGATTCCTGATTGCAGCAACTCTATCACCCATCAAAAGATCCTCCCTGCCTCTTACATTCACAGAAGTCCTTAAAACCCCCCAACACACACTGGGCACAAGGTTTATTATTCAGCCATCAGCAGAGCCCACCCAGCACCAACTGCAGCTGAACAGAGCGCAGCCTGTGAGGCCGCTGAGATCCCAGCTAACATGTCATCCCTGGAACACGCTCAGCTCCGCGGGCCAACCACCACCACGAGCCAAGGCGCCGAAAGGTCACAGCTCCGCTTCTCTTACCCCTGCCTCCAGCAAGTGGGGAGCCCAGCAAGGAAAAAGCAATCCAGCATATCCCCACTCTTTTCAGTCCTGCAGCTCTCCTCCTCTCTCAGCAAGGGCTCCAAAGTCTGTCATGAGAGACCAGCGAGTGCAGAGTGAAAACAGCTCAGATCCCACCAGTTCATCTGGGAAATTCTGAATGCTCCAATTGAAACCTCAAGGGTTTGGCTGCAGTTGGGCCAAGGAGCACAGCACAAACACATCAGCATTGGAAAGAGCTGCCCAGGGAGGTTTGGAGTGCCCATCCCTGGAGGTGTCCAAGGAGTGCCTGGAGGTGGCACTCAGGGCTCTGGGCTGGGGACAAGGTGGGCATCGGGCACAGCTGGGACTGGATGGGCTGGGAGGGCTTTTCCAGCCTCAGGGATTCTGGGATTCTGTGAAATGGTGATGTCTAAAGGCTCCGAGATCCCACACAGCATTTTGCTGTACAAAGACTGTACTCAAATTAAAAGTGAGATTAACAGAAAACTTTGCCAGATTTCCTAAAATCATAGAATCACAGAATAACCTGAGTGGGAAGGGACCCACAGGGATCATCCAGTCCCACCCCTGGCCCTGCCCAGACCCCCCAACAATCCCAGCCTGGGCATCCCTGGCAGCGCTGCCCAAACGCTCCTGGAGCTCTGGCAGCCTCGGGGCCGTGCCCATTCCCTGGGGAGCCTGGGCAGTGCCCAGCACCCTCTGGGGGAAGAACCTTTCCCTGAGCCTGCCCTGGCCCAGCTCCAGCCACTCCCTGAGTCTCGTCCCTGCTCACCAGAGAGAAGACCAGGAATGGGCACCACATGTTCATGTAGAGCTGGGAGGGACAGGAGACGTACTTGGGAGGTTGGTTTTAAGTTCTAAAACAGTAGATTAAACGCTTTGAGTTAAATATCCCCAGTAGTTAATACAGATAAAGTGATTTTTTAAGCCATACAATAGCATTGCTCAGCAGCTCCGAGTAACATTGAGAGCACTTGACTCTAAAGGATGCAGCTTCTTCCCTTCTCACAAAGCAAAATTGTTCTGCTTGCATCATCTGCAGACAGCACGAGTTTGAAGCAATGCCCTCAGATCTAGATGCTGAGTTGAAAGAGCAGCACCAAACAATCCATGCCACACAATCCTGCCAGACTGCAGCTGGAGAACTTCCTATTCCTGTGTCACAAGAGCTTTCCAGTCACCGCACAGAGCTCTGGGATTTACGGGTCATTCTTAAATTCTGACTCTGCAAAAAGGATGACTAAACAACCTAAAAAAAGCATGGAGCTGGTAAAGTGAAAATGCTGCACAAGCTCCATTCAGATTACTCTGGTAACAGCTGTGATAAGGAAGCACATTCGGAGCATGGATAACACCTCAGCTTCCTGTCAGCAGGTTGGGATCAGAGACCAGGGAGCACCAAATGGGAGGATCCATCTGGTTCAGTTCCACGTCAATTAAGGATCTCCTCTTCACAAGCCAAACATCCCCCTTTTGTCCCACCAAAGCCATCTGAAGGAGCCTTGGCCCACAGGAATTTCCAGCCCTGAGACAGACTCACTGAGCCCAGTGAAGGCAGGGATTTCTGAGCACAGCCGACTGGAGCTGATCAGTAATGCTGACATGGCATCAAGTGCTACACCACCCAAAAAATGAACTGCATCTGCCTTCATCATTATTTGACAACATTTCCTTGAAGCAACTTCATTTCTCAGCAGAAAGCATCCACAAAAACTAGATTTTGGTGACATTTCTTAAAATTCATGCATTATGTTAAATAGCAGGCTGCTGTTTGTTCTTTAATGAGCACATAGCATTAATGTGGTTTGAAGTAGAATAAGAACAGAACAGCAGAACATGCAGAAGTTTCCAAGTTGGATAATGGCTGTTTCCCAACTTCATCCTTAAACACTCCAAAAATCCACAATGTCCTGCCATGAATTGAAGCATAGATAACCTTATGTGGAAACATATTTTAACACTTTTATGCTTTGAACTCTTCCTCTGAATAGAAATTTTACAAACCAAAATTTAAAAAAATACACATATGTAAAAGACAACTATAAAGAACAGGTGGAAAATAATAGGGGAAAACCTCATTACATGTCTGCTTTTAAATTTAGTACTACCCCGAACACCTACAGTATCTTCGTGCCACTTTATGCTGACAAAAAAATCTACCCTCTTCTCTTTGACGTTTACTCTGCTGTTTGAGATTCAAGCCCACACTGAAGAATAGAGGTGTTAACAAGGCAGAAAATTTGTAAAGCATTTCAGATCTCTCTACAACCCAGTTCCAGTTACGAAGTTTTTCCTGGTTGGGGGTGGCCCTTACAATCACCAACAGAACAAAATCCATGAACATCAAAACACAAAGGGGAAGGGAGAGAACACCTGCCAGCCTTCAGATAATGCTGGAAACTCAAGAAACCATTAAAATGAAAAAATACAGGTGCAGGACAAAAGGGAGAAAAAAGAACAGGTAAGAATGGGGATGGCTGCAGGCAGGGAGCTGGGAAAGCAACCACAGGCACAGGCAGCAGCCGCACCAGAGCTACAAGGCAGAGAACTGCCTCTAAAAAATCAAATTACACCAAATGTCCATGCAAGACAGCCAACCACCAACCCCAGCCCTGAGAATCATAGGAGCCTGTCTGTCTGTCTGAGAGCTCCAGAGAACTGAGTTCATCCAGCTGGGGCTCACATGTGACTCAAAGGAAAATGTCAGGATTTTTGCTCAAGAAATTCAACGATTACATCATCCCGTTTGGTACATGACCAGATTACTGGCATTTTATTACAAAACACAGCTCTCAAGTTGGCAGCTTTTATGATTGCCTGTAAGAATTAACTGTACTTCCCCAAAATACCCTGAAGAATTATGAAGTTATTAGAACTTGCACTGGGTAACTGAGCTCCTGGCTGCACCTCCTCACCAAAAGCACAAGAGTCCCTACAGAATCTGTCCACACCTGAAGGCCGGGTGCAAAACTTACTTAAAAACCATTAAATATTGCACCTTGCAGTTCACAGGCCAGCCCATAACCTGGGCCCTGGGAATTTGAAATTGTAATATAAATGAAAAAATGTATTTTTACAGTTAGAATAAGAGGCTTTATCACCATAAAGACAGGATGACTAACACAGTTCTGTGTTTAATTTGTGATTAACACAAAATTGGCTCGATCGTATCTTTAGTTTTCAGATCAGTCTAGTGAACACTTAAGATACAAGCAGTAAGTTTCCAACACACAATCATGGTGTTACATTGTACCACAATATAAAGATTGCCATCAAGAGAGCCCTCCCAAACTCACCTTGACCTTTGAAAGCTGAATGTGCAGCTGCCTTTATCCAGCCTCAGCTAGCAGGGCAGCTGAGGCTGCTCAGGCTGTACAGACACAGCTGAATTCCCTGCCCAGCAGCCAAGGTTGGATCTCTCCTTCACAGTTCAGCTGGGAGGGCAAGGAACAAAAAGTCCATGTGTGCTTGGCAGGATGAGCAGCAGGCAGAAAACAAGAGATCCCTCTTCTCCTTCCCCCCAAGATGGGTGAGTGCTCTTTTACAAAAATACAACCAGTCACCATTTAAACATTTCTCTCATATACTGGTTCTAAGGACTCAAACACAGAGACTTAAAGGTACTGCCAGAAAATACTAAAAGTTCTTGTTTCCCCAAAGCAGCTCTGCCATGGGCACCCTCTGGATGTCAGCAGCCCTGCAGGATCCTAGAGGGAGGCTGGAAAACCTGGACTACAAACTCACAGCACGTGTGATTCTAACACAAGATGGTTTGGGCTGGCAGGGACCTTAAAACTCATCCAGTGCCACCCCTGCCATGGGCAGGGACACCTTCCACTGTCCCAGGCTGCTCCAAGCCCCAGTGTCCAGCCTGGCCTTGGGCACTGCCAGGGATCCAGGGGCAGCCACAGCTGCTCTGGGCACCCTGTGCCAGGGCCTGCCCCCCCTCCCAGGGAACAATTCCTTCCCAATAGCCCATCCAGCCCTGCCCTCTGGTAGTTTGGATTATTTTGTATTTCATTTAAATGCTGTAAATATTTACAGTTCTGTATGGAAGTACAGAAATCCATGTGCTCCAGAGGATGTTCATTCTGAGTCCTCCAGAGAGGTGCCAACCATTCCAGGTGGCTCCATGGAAACCCTCCTTCAGGAACCACAGGTTTAAATCCAGGTGTTCCGTGTATTTTGAAAGTATATTAATAACTATTTCCTACAAACTGTGCATTTCTACGAAGCAAGTGAAACTGCACCTTGAGATGACACGAAGTGAAACCCCTGTCCAGACATTTACAGCCAATTCACATGGCCAGGGCTAGATCCTTCAAAGATATGGAGGGAGAGAATCCCCATGGAAATCTGAAGGATCAAAACACAAAGGAAAACCTGAAATTTTAAGACAACAGGTTTTCAGTGAAATTATTTTAATAGTGTCATTAGGGTTTGCTAATCTACATTACTAGTAGCAGTATATATATATATCTCTATATCTATATATATGTCTGTTATATAGAATATACCATCAGGCCCTTGATTTTCCAGGACTGCCATCCCACAAAACCTTACTCTTTTAAATTCATAGGATTGAGAGGTCAGCTCCCACAACTGTGGGCACACACAACCGTGAGGGACACAGCAGGGAAAGGAGATTGGGAACTACTGTGGAAGAGAAACACAAAGCAGAGACTGAGGTTTCAGACACTCATGATTATTTCAGAATTCCAGATACACATTTTACCACACAACTCGTGAAAAGCTGACTTCACAGAGAAAAGATGTCCACTTGGACACTAACACTAATTAATTCAATTACCTTAAAAACAACACATGAAAAAGTAAAATATAATATCCAACACATGCAAGTTTGATAAGAGAAAACCAAACCAAGGATTTATCGTGTCAGTTAAGTTTTCTGTGTTTTGACTGATTGCAATGAAGGGAATACTGTAAAAATGCACCTTTTACATCAAAAATAGAATAACCTTTCTTCCTGGGAATGCCCAAGGATACCTCTCTTCACTCCTTCCTACTCAGAATTATTTAATTCCTATTAAATAGAAATTTTCTATTCTGGTCAAGAAGCTGATCCTCTGGAGGGGACAGACAATACCCTGTTTGCATAGGAGAGATTAGTTCCTAATTACTATCAGTAATTAGTGCTTTCCCACAGCTATAGCTGGAATTTCTCTGTCAGGAACCTGACCACCTCCAGCCCTGCCACACACAGAGCTCGAGAGAGAGACTCATTCCAGACAGGTGGATCCATCAGACACCTCCACATGCCCTCCAAAACCTCACAGCTTACGTTTGTTGTATGAGGGACTGGCAAATACTGTTATAAATCCTTCCACCTGCAATTAAAATCCCAACACGTGCCTACAGTGACAATGCCAGCCAAAAATAATCAGTGGAATCGAGTATATTCTTTTTCAATTATACAAAGTGCACTTTTAAAAGAGGGTAACTCCTTGTGCCACAGATCCCAGAGAGGTTTTAGCACCTCACAGTGAGGTTTTCTGTGCACAAGTCATTTATCATCAGATCTCAGCCTGGACCCCATTTCTGATTGTCCACCATCCCCCCCCCCCAATTTCATGCTTGGCAAGTAAAAACAAAACCAAGTTGCTGTGGAGGGGGCATCCCAAGTTCAGCAGCTGTGTCCAACACAACAGCAACGAGCACTCAAAGCCCCCAGCACACAACAGCAGCTGAGGCAGTCCTTGGGTTATTTTATGGTACAAAGAAACCAAAACCCCTCACATCTCTTTGGTTCCAAGCAGGTTCTGAGCCACCCCCAGCAGAAACGTGCCCCTCAAACCAATCTGCTGAGGGCTTGTTCTGCTCTGTTACTGCACACAGCGCAGGGAAATGCTTGTGGTTGGTAACTCCTGATCCGAGAATTGCAGAACGGTTTGGGTTGGAGAGACCTCACAGCCCGTCCAGTGCCACCCCTGCCATGGCAGGGACACCTCCCACTGTCCCAGCCTGCTCCAAGCCCCAATGTCCAGCCTGGCCTTGGGCACTGCCAGGGATCCAGGGGCAGCCACAGCTGCTCTGGGCACCCTGTGCCAGGGCCTGCCCACCCTCCCAGGGCTGGATTTCTTACAGAAAATTTCCACCCCGCTGATCTCCCCATTCCTCAAGCTGTTGCTTGTATTTTCCTTAACTTTTTTTCTTTATTCTTCTATTCCTCTTCTCCCTGGTGTTATCCTACTAAAAGCTAAAATTACAATCCCTGATTACAGTACAAAAACCAGAAAAGGCTATTCAACGTCATCATTTAGAATTATTTCATTGCTAGATTCACATTCTTTCCTGAATCCAAGTCCACCCTAATTGCATGATTAGAGGCATTAAGGAAAGGGCACCAAACAGCAGCAAGAGACGGAAGAGGCACTGCAGGTCATGGCTTTGAGACCCCAATTCTTACTTCATCTAAGAACCAGGACATAAAGGAAAATTATCCAGCAAACACAGCTACTCTGCAAAAGGATCTTATGTGGAATGAAAGCCAGTGGGATATTACAGAGGGAACACAGGAACAGAAAGAATGGAGTGCGGTTTGTGAAGCAGCAAGCGCAGGGAGCAGCCCACTTGGCTCCGGGGAAGTCTGAGCCCCAGACACTGGAGAAACTGTTCGGAAACCGTTCGTCTGCACGAAACATGACCCCTGTCAGGCTGCCAAAATCAGGGAGGGCACACCAGGGCTTATCACGCAGGCTGGACTGGCTCAGCCTGCTGGCATTTACAGCGACGGCGTCACAGCCTGAGCGCTGAGGGAACAGAAAATGCAGCTGTTTTCTCTACCTGCACTTGGGATGCAGTCAGGACATCTGCTCAGCATCCACAGGCGGGTATCCCCCTCCCGCCGCTGGGAATGGGGATGCAGAGACATGCAGGACTCCTCCTCCCACACCTCAGACCCTCAGGCACAGCTCTGGGGGTGCAGTGGGGGAATTTCAAAAGAGAAAGGAGAATTTGGTATCAATTCACTGGTATAAACTATCACAGCATCATGGAATGTCCTGAGTGGGAAGGGACCCTCAAGGATCACCCAGTCCCACCCCTGGCCCTGCCCAGACCCCCCAACAATCCCAGCCTGGGCATCCCTGGCAGCGCTGCCCAAACGCTCCTGGAGCTCTGGCAGCCTCGGGGCCGTGCCCATTCCCTGGGGAGCCTGGGCAGTGCCCAGCACCCTCTGGGGGAAGAACCTTTCCCTGCTCTCCAGCCTGAGCCTGCCCTGGCCCAGCTCCAGCCGCTCCCTGGGTCCTTAAGGAAGCTTCCTGTGTGAGAACATCACCAGGTCGTATTCAGCAAGGGAAGTTACAGGTGACTACAGCAAAAGGTAAAAGAAAGAAGGAAACACCGTGTGGAGTAACACCCTCTAGAGTCATCAACACCCAAAATACAGTTTGGTTTTTTGATTTAAGAAAATGTATCCATTTGGAGCTTGACTCCAATATATATTTAGTTAATATCCACAGCTATTGCCTTAAATATCTATTCCCATATAAGCTCTAAACAAAATGCACTTTGGAACTGGGCAGTGGGAAGATGTAGAGGAGGACAGAGTGTTTCTTGTTTTAAGAAGGACCACAGTATCCCACCTGGAATGCTGGTTGGTTTACTAATAGGAATTATTTACTGAACAATACTCTCCGATGAGCCATGGAAGTCTTTTCCCTTCATGCGGCAGAGAAAGACAGAATTCACAGAAAATATTGTTTTCTACAAGCAAACCCCATACTTCCCCCCAGATAAAGCAGCAGCTGAACCAGAACAAAAGATATCCACAGGGAATATCATCCACAAACTTGTCTGCTCATCCGAGGCGGAGGCACACACAGGGACACAACCCCATCCATGGACAGGCTTCCTTTTCCCGACGCCCCGGCAACATTCCCTCGTTCCCTGGTGCCCTTTTCCAAGCCGCAAGGGACGGCACTCCCAAGGGATGGCGTTCGTAGGGAACGGCATTCCCAACGGAGGGCACTCCTCAGGGATGGCATTCCCAGTGCATGGCTCTCCTCCTTCCCCTCGCTCAGGGCGCAGCGGGCGCAGGGAGCAGCGGCCGGAGGCAGCGGGACCAAGGTGATTTAAGGCGCTGAAGAAACCCCGCGGCGGTACCGTCACACGTTGTGGTAACAGGAGCAGGGCAAGGCAGCCGGCCCCAGCAAGGGGCGCAGCATCACTCACCGCCCGCCCCGGCTACCGAAGAGGGCGAGCAGGAGAAGCCGGGCCCTGGCACCACGACACGCCCGGGCACCGTGAGGGGCTGAGGCGGCGCTGCCCCCCCGCCGGCCTGGGCTGAATCGCCGCCGCTNCCCGCCGCCCGCGCCCCCCGCTCCCCCCGCCCCGCCGGGCCGTACCTCATGTCTGTGCGGGCCCTACTCACAGCCCCGGCCGCGGCCGGGGGACCGAGGGGCCGGAGCGGCGCCCGCAGCCGCCTCCACCGGACGCGCCATCGCCGCCCTCGCCCCGTCTGAGGGGAGGGGGAAGGAGCCCCTCGCGGCCGCCGTACTGACGCGCGGCCGCGGCCCCCGCGTGACGGGCAGGGCACTGCACCAATCAGAGAGCGGAAAAACGGCAGAGCCCCGCCCCCTCCGGCCAATCAGGGCTCTGACAGCCCGGCTCTNGGACTGTGACTGGTTGCGGGGCGGGGGGGCGGTGCCGCAGGGGAGAGGCGGAAGTGAGGGAGCGTCATGGCAACCGCGGGCGCGTCGCGGCGTTCGGGAGTCCCGCGGAGCCGGAGCCCCTGAGGCCGTGAGGGTCGGCCCGGGCCTGTGGGAGCCTCTCGGTGCGGGGCGGCTTCTCTCGGAGCCCTCGAGGGGCTGCCCGGGGGTCGCGGGGTGGACACGGGCTCCACATGCGGGGGGTCTCGGGGTGGTCCCTCAGGGATTAGCGCTGCAATAATGGTCGCAGGATTTCCTGCCTCTACTCCGTGTTTTCATTTCTCCTCATTAACTCAGTTTTATTGGTTGTTTTTTTTTCCTTTCTAAAAGGTTCCTGTTCGTTGAGGACGACACGGGCCGTGTCGGGAGAGGAGACCAGAAACCCAAGTGGTGATTTTTGGTGAAGTCACACGTAAGGTTCGCTGTATTCCTGGACACGAATTCCCTGTATTCCCTGTACTCCCTTTGCACTGCCCCTGTGTGAATTGTGTGGCTGGGTGGCAAAGAGCCCCTCTATTGCATAGGGCACCCGTCAGTAAATCCTGTGTCATTCAGTGCCTTTTCTGCTGTTTGTCAGCACCTGAAGAGATTCTCCAGGAGAGCTGGAGAGGGACTGGGGACAAGGCACGAAGGGACAGGACACAGGGAATGGCTTCCCAGTGCCA
>VWZW01001400.1:0-13550 GCA_013397115.1 Edolisoma coerulescens | reverse complement strand
AATTACAGGTGGCGCCTCCTCCCTCTCCCCGGCGATGTCCCAGAGGTCGCGCCGGGCGCCGCAACCTCCCTCCTCCTCTTCTGGAATGAGTGACAGCCGCGCGGGCCAATCGCGCCTCAGCTTTTACCATGAGTGGCGGCCANCCTTTCTAAAAGGTTCCTGTTCGTTGAGGACGACACGGGCCGTGTCGGGAGAGGAGACCAGAAACCCAAGTGGTGATTTTTGGTGAAGTCACACGTAAGGTTCGCTGTATTCCTGGACACGAATTCCCTGTATTCCCTGTACTCCCTTTGCACTCCCCCTGTGTGAATTGTGTGGCTGGGTGGCAAAGAGCCCCTCTATTGCATAGGGCACCCGTCAGTAAATCCTGTGTCATTCAGTGCCTTTTCTGCTGTTTGTCAGCACCTGAAGAGATTCTCCAGGAGAGCTGGAGAGGGACTGGGGACAAGGCACGGAGGGACAGGACACAGGGAATGGCTTCCCAGTGCCAGAGGGCAGGGCTGGATGGGATACTGGGAAGGAATTGTTCCCTGGGAGGGGGGGCAGGCCCTGGCACAGGGTGCCCCGAGCAGCTGTGGCTGCCCCTGGATCCCTGGCAGTGCCCAAGGCCAGGTTGGACACTGGGGCTTGGAGCAGCCTGGGACAGTGGGAGGTGGCCCTGCCCATGGCAGGGGTGGCACTGGACGGGCTTTGAGGGCCCTTCCAACCCAAACCCATTCTGGGATTCTGTGATCCTCAGTCCTGTGGATTTTCTCTGTTATGGCCAACTAAACCTGTTGATCTGGTTTAGAACTTCTGCATCACAAAGACTCAAGTTGCCTGCAGACACTGGCTGTGTTTCCTATCCAGTGTTCTAATTTAATTGACCAGGGCTTTACTGCCTCGTTTGCCCTGCAGACACTGCAGATGTCACAGTTTGGTTGCTGTGTTTTTTCAGGTCACTATGAAGGCCTTGTATGGTCAGCAGAATTCTCCTGGAGAGGAAATGACATTTGTGTTCCAGGAAAGAGTGAGTTCCCATCAGAACAGCTCTGTTCATCGGGCAGTGGGAGAGGAGAGTTTGGCTGAATGCCACGGGGAAATTGAAGCACAGAAATCTTCTGCAGGCTTGGGAAAGGACTGGTGGGATCCTTGCACACACAGGCAGGGAAAGGAAGGTAGGGGAGGTGTATTTTGTCATCAGGCAGCACTTGCCAAGACCAGTGCGGGATTTCTCTGCAGTTTTGGTGTCCAAACTTTACAAACAAGCTTTGCAGGCTTGAAAAATGAAGCCTGGGTCCACATCTCCTGGCTGAATTTTCTGGTCACTGAAGAAGTAGAAATAGACCTTGAGGAATTTATCAGGTTTAGGGTTAGAACTAGTTCTTACTGGGGTTATTTCTTTGATATTGTTTGGACATCATTTTGGACTTGAATATTGACCTCAGTGGGTTTGTCAGGATTTGTGCCTCAGATAAAGGGGAAAAAAAACCTCAACAGAAAAATAATGTCAGTGTCTGATGAGGTTTAGTAAGGTCTAGGGGTCAGTTTGCAATAATAATATAATAATATAGTAATATAATAATAATGATGATTATAATGATAATAAGGTCTAGTGAGCAGTTTGCAATAATATTATAATAATATAATGGTGATGATGATGATGATGATATAATAATAATAGTAATAATAGTAGTCATACAGATGTACTCAAAATGGTGTGGTAAACCTCTTTCCCTTGAAAAAAACTGCCTGTTCTGCCTACAAAACAATCTGAGAAGTGGAGAAGTGCTTTCAGGAGCTGGAGGAGCTCCTGTGGGCACATCCATTGTCTAACGTAGCAATTGTGAATCTGTCCTAGGAGAACCTTCCTCCCACTGGAGACCACGATGTGAAAGTGCAGGTCAGAGCCTGTGCTCTGAGCTGGATGGACACAAAGGTATTTGCTTGGTGTTGTGTCACAGCCGGGGGTGTCTGTGGTGTCCGTGGCCCTTGGCTGGTGACTGGCACCAGCTGAGGCTGTGGCTTTGCTGCTGAGAACGGGCACTGCTGTGGGGCTCTTGCACATCTCTGAATAAAAAGCCTCTGGCATTTGGTTCCTAATTTATGGAGACAGATCAGTTGTCAGGTGTGAGATCTCTTGCAGTAAATCCCTTTTATCTTCCTCTGCACTCTAAGTCACAGGTTGGCTTGGCTGGTAATAAATCCCTGCTTTTGTTTTTTAATATGCTTCTAAATTTAAATACAGAACTCAGTGCCATGGTTTAGTATTGACTGAGAAGCGTGTGCACTTTTTTCCCTTAGACAACAATTTGATAATGGCCCAGCCTTACTGTGGTGATCCAGCACTGTAAGATGATAACAAACATGCAAGTGTAGAGCCTTAGCAAGAGTGATGTAAGCATTGTTTTCATCTAGCTCCTGTCAGAACTTAAACTGAAGAAGGAACTTGTGCCTGTTGGGCGAGAAATTTCGGGAGTTGTGCTGGAAGGTGAGTGAGTGTCATTGCCCAGGGAGGGGAGGGAGCAGGGATTGCAGTCAGAGCAAAGAGCTCCTCTTTGGGTGGGGCAGCTTAGGAGCAGGAACTCTTTGCTTCCTGGGTTGCTCTCCCGGTGCTGCACTGGGGCCCCTCCCTGAGGTGGGGTGTCCAGCGTGGCTCTCAGACACACCCCTGGGTACCTGCACGGAGCTCCCTGGGGCTGAGCTGCCAAAGTTTAGGGAATTCAACATTTGGCCTTGGTATGTGTGTAATCAATAGAATTCTCTTTTTTTCACTAGAAATGTGTATCTTTAGTTTTGTGAGCTAGTGATAACCAGTGCTTCCAAATGCACATCCCATTCCAGCTATAAATATTTATCTTCTTCCTTTCTTTCTTCCTTTTCACCTCTCCTTGGTGAGTTGGATGCAAGGTGACCTTTTTCCAGCCAGATGATGAAGTGGTGGGTAAGTTAATGCCTGTTTCCCTCATCAACTGACACAACCAATCATCTTTTTATAATGAATGACCAAGGTTAGAATAGTTGTTAAAGCTAAATTAACCATATATTTTCAAAATTAAACTGCTGTCACATGAATAAATTTATAAATGAAAATTCTGTTCTAAGAGTGTTCTTTTAGGATTTGAAATGTGATGTTATATTAACCAACAAATTGTGAATGATGCCCTAGGAGAGAAGAGTTATTTCTTAGGGACATTCTTTCACACATGTTTGTACTTTGTGTGCTGAATCAAAGGATTAGAGGATGACTGAAGTTCTGAAAGAAGGGCAGAGTGGAGAGTGATGTGGGGAGAATGTGTGTTTGGGGATTGTGGTCCTTCTTGCATTATTCCTTCATTGCACAAGAGCTGCTCTAGGCAGCTCCTGTAGACTGATTATTCCCTGGATAAGCCCTGGAGACAGCTGTGCACAAGCACATTTTTAATGGAACTGTGAAAGACTGGACATAGCAGCCAAATCTGCAAGGCAAGGCTTTTTGGTCTAAAAGCAGTGTGAGATTTGTGTGGGAGAGGGAAGACAAGAGTGGTTTTCCCTGGGATGGAGGGGACATTAATCCAGGAGATGGAGCAGGTGCCAGAACCTCCTGTTCAGGAGAGTTCTGTGGCCAGTGAAGGTAAAAGGCTCAGTTATGACCAGGATGGAGGGGGTTTTCTGCCTACTCTGCCTTTGCTTTCTCTGCCTTCCCTGGGTTTCCCTGCACTTCCTTTTTCCTATTCCTGCTTTTTAGCACTTCCACATTCCTGTGTGTTCTTCCTCTGCTTCTTTCTGTGCCTTTGTTGCTGCCTTTGCAAACCACACATTCAGGAGTTGGGGTGGGAGGGGAGAGGAGAGGGGCTGTGGGGTGGCTGCTCCTGGCCTCAGATCCATCCTCTGTGATCCATGGCCTGGCGTGGAACGGGAACGCTCGGGGTGTGGAATAAGTTCAGACATCACCAGACAACAATGACACCTGCCAGTACCAGAAAGCACTTGGTGTGTCCCCATTCTTCCTCCCTCAATCCCAAACTGCCTCGTGCCCACAGACACCCCGGGCTGGGACCTGGCCAGGTTCTCTTACCTGTCCCAAACCTGCCAAGAGGGGACAGAACCCAGACCAGGGAATCCCTTGGGAGAATGCTTTGGTTGGAACGATTGCTTGTGTGAAATTCAAGGTCTGTGTTCCTGTTTTTTCAGGAATTTTGCCCCTGGATTCTGAGGAGTCTGGTGTCTGTGAAGTTATCCTGGTTCACGAGCATTATTTGGGTATGTAGATTATATATTTTGCTAATAATTATTTTTACTGTATCTGTAGAATTCAGTTTAGCTTTTCTAACAGGGAGCCCATTACCTTGGACCTCTGGGCACACTCCTTCCATTCCAACATTCCAGCTGCCCCACCAGGTCACTGAAGTTTGAACCCTCAGTGCTTTCAAGGGCTTTTTCTTTGCTGTCACCATTTCACAGTTCATGATGGCCTAAGCAACACAAGCTGACTCTGGTTTTTTCCTTTTCCTTTTTTTTCCCTTTTTACTTCCCATTTTGTTGCTTCATTGTTGATATACTTTTTCCTAATGTGTCAAAAAATTTAATGAGGAGAAATTTGCTTTTTCCCCCCTTTGACTCAGTCCAGCAATATCACTTGGGACCAGGCTAACAGATAGGATGAAACAAACAGACTGGAACTGGAGAAAGAAATTTTCAGGGATGAGGGTCAGGGAGGGCCTAATATTGAAACATTGTTTTCCATAATTGTGATCTTCCAGTTTTCTCTTTCTGGGCATAGATTGCTTTAATGAGTGGGATACTAAATGTGGGAGTCCCTGTCTTTCTTCCAACAGTTTGTTACCTTGAGCAAGCTATTCTTTTGCTCAAAATTTGCTCTTCCCAAAGAAACTGTTGCTGCCCCTGGATCCCTGGCAGTGCCCAAGGCCAGGCTGGACAGGGCTTGGAGCAGCCTGGGACAGTGGAAGGTGCCCCTGCCCATGGCAGGGGTGGCACTGGATGGGCTTTGAGGTCCCTTCCAAACCCAAACCAGTCTGGGATTCTAAAATCTAAACTTGTGTTGTGTTTTTTCTGTGATTGCCCATGAATTCCAGCTGTGTAGCTATGAGGTGGCTCCTTTAAACTTGGTTATACCAAAATGGAATCCCTACTTTAATTGTGTAAAATATGGTAAAATTTCCTCTCCATGGCTTCTTAATATATGAGAGGGAAACAGGAGTTACTGATGCTGACCTGTGTGCAGGTGGAGCCGTCCTGACTCGCTGTGGCAGGTTTTGCTAAATAACCCCCGGGGATTTCCTGGGTTTTTACCATCTCTTTTGTGTGTTTGTGTGTGTGTGTGTGTGTTTGTGTATTTGTGTGTGTGTTTGTGTCTGTGTGTGTGTCTGTCTGTGTGTCTGTGTGTCTGTGTGTCTGTCTGTGTGTCTGTCTCTGTGTCTGTGTGTGTGTTTGCCCCCTCAGTTCAGAAGCCAGAGAAGGTGTGCTGGGCGGAGGCGGCCGGGACGCTGCGGGACGGGCTCCGCGCGTACACGGCCCTGCACTACCTGTCCCAGGTGTCTCCCGGCAGAACCGTCCTCGTCCTGGATGGAGCAAGTGTGGGTAACAGCTGGGCAGTAGTCACAGATTCCCCCTGTGCCAGAACCCCCTCAGCACACAGCCCCTGCATTTCTCACACCCGCCAGGGCTTCTGCGGGCCTGGGGGCAGTGCCCTTCACTGCAGGCATTTGCAGGAAAGGCCCTCCCACGGGAGATCCTGAGCTGGGAATATTGTCCTGCCTGGAGTCTGGGGGTGCAGAGAGGGAGGGTGTTCCGGTGTTCTGCAGTGACACAGTTTTGCCCTGAGTCCCCAGGGATGACTGCAGGAAAATGCCTTATTTTTCAGTCCTCTCCCAGCTCTGCTTTTTACCTTTTCTGGATATAGATAATTGGATTTGCATCCCTGCAGTTCTTAGTGCTGCTGAAGATGTGGGGCTCCCTCAGCCAAGGTTCTGTAGTGTAAACATGGCTGGGGCTTTTTCCTTGGAGCTTTTCTTCCTTCAGGCTCCGAGTTCCAACTGCAGTGAAGGTGGCTGTGGTAATTAAAGTACAATCTGAGCTATTTTGTTGAAGACAAGAACCAGTTCATGACTAAAAGTTCATTCAGATCTTCCCAATCACTGAAAAGACTTGTTTTGGCCTCACTTAGGACAGAAGCAGATCTGGGAATATTCAATTCTTGGTTCAGCTGTGTTTTGTTGCAGGAGTAAGTTCAGTTCTGGGTACTCTCCTGAGAAGCCTTTGCAATATAATTGTTCTTAAACATCAAATTGTTGCTCTGAATAAATGAATTAATAAATTAGTCAATGAACCTGCTTTTCCCTTCTCAGCCATTCGGTACCATCGCGATTCAGTTGGCTCAACACAGAGGGGCCAAAGTCATCTCCACTGCCCACAGCCTGGAGGACAAGCAGTACCTGGAGAGGCTCAGACCTGCTGGGGGTGAGTTTTACCCTTCAGTGCCAGAGTTTGTCCTAAAGAATGTCTCAAAATATTTCCTTCTGTCTGGTCTAGAGACTTACGTCAGTAAAAATTAAATACAAATTGATAGTTTAATTAAATAGTTTTCAGATTTGTTCTGTGCTCCGCAGGTATTTAATTTCTGCTTTAGCTGTACTTAATGGCATTTTTATTCTCCATTTAAGTTGTAATGACTGGCAATACTTTCCAGTAGTGCTGAGTGCTGGCTTTTGGCCTAAGTGCTCAGGAAATCTTTCCCTTTGATGAACTGGTTGCTGTGGGCAGAGGGAAGGATTGCTGACTCCCCACTATCCCAGTGTGTGCCAGAGCTCACACACCTGGCACCCAGTACCCAGCAGCCTCAGATTACTCCTAGCAGTGTTTGTCAGGTTTCAGGTACTGCCACAGCTGGAGCTGGACGTGCACAGGCTCTGCATTCTCCTGCTTTCTAAAGGAGCTTGGCCTCACACACAGCTCTTGCATTCTTCCCTGACTTCCCCCCTTTTTTCTCTTTAATGCTTCAAGTTTGGGGTTTTTTTTCCTCTGAAAGGGACATGAGAAAGTACTCCGTGTAGGAGCTACTGGCATCTTCTCTGATCAAAATTTCGATGGTGTTTTGTGGAGGAAAGTGGAATATTCCTTTATTCAGACAGTTTTAAAATAAAGGATGGATTGTCAAGTCTGGCTGGATTGCAGCAAAAGGTTAAAACTGGTGCCTGCTATTTCCTCCTGCAAATACCAAGTGCTGCAGTATAATCCCCAGCTTTATTTTTCAGAGTATGATTTTTGTTGTCATTCACTGAAGTTTACAGAACAGCAGCTGTAAAATGCCTTTGGGGGAAGCCTTGTGCAGGCACATCTGCATGGTCACAGCTGCATCCACAGAGCACCCCTGGGCTGGGGGAAATCAGCTGCAGGAGGTGATGGTGCTGGCAGTGCAGCACCTGCCAGGCTGATTTCTCCAGAGCTTGATATTAACTCTGGTTTTGCAATTTGACAAAAAATCCCCTATTTTTTCCATATTTCAGAGGCCTTTTTTACTGTCTCTATGTTTGTATATTTTACTGCACTAGTAGTCCTGGCAGACATCAGAACTGGAGGATTTTTGGGAATGCTGTTGCTATGCAGAGCCTTGTTGCACCAGCTGTTACAGGGCCAAAGAGGAAATATGAAAGACCTAAAACTTCCTTTTGTAATATTTTTTTGTTATATTTTGCTAATTATGTGAAAAATTCATAGGCTACAAAAGGACTTGGCAATTTTATTCTCATAGTCCTGAGTTACTTCTTACAGCATTTTTAAGCTCTTTGAATGTTAATATCAAGTAGATCCTAAGTAACCCAAGCTCTAAATGGCTTCTTGTGTCTGTGGGTGGAGAATTTTTAGGTTTTGTGCTGTTCAGTGAGTTTTTTGTTCGTTTTTGGCAAAGTTTTCAGTGAGCAGCAGTTTGTGTTATCATTGTTGAGCATACCAAGCTGCTTCCTGGAATGGCTGAGGGGGAAAAATGATAACTGCAACTTTATTTCAAATAAAGAAATAGAACCTGGGTACAGCATTAAAGAGAGAAACAGTTTGAGTGGAAAAGCAAAAAGCTTTTAAAAGTGTTCAGGCTTTTTGGTTTGTTTGTTAATGCGATTCCAGTGCCTGAAGTAAAAGTTCCTGGTAATGTTCAGGACCAGCAGGATGGGTTTTTTTTTTTGTCTTCAGTAACCTCTGGAGTAAAAATTATAATAGAATGAAGGAGGAGATTTTAACAAATTTGACATTTTAATGTCTGTGTTTCAGGCTGGAGACAGAATATTCCATAAATAATGGGATGAGTTTCTGTTAGAGGGCCCAAGGAAAAGTATCTTTACATACACAGATATTTCCTCTGCTCCCAAGGGCACCTCCTGCTATTTTTTTAGTTTGGTTTGTGAGGTTTTTTCTGTGCCACCAACACTGAGCTCTCAGGGGATGCCTCTGCTGAGAACCCACCAGTGATGTCCTGGTTCTCCTGAGCACAGTCCCTAAACCTCCAGCACATCCTCTGGGTGACAGGGTTTAAACTTTGCAGCTGAACTTCCTGGGGGAGAGCAAACTCTGGGAACAGGCTGTGGAATCCTGGTGTTTCTATGCCTCCCAACAGTGGAGGAGGAGAGAAACTGAAGTTTTGCCAGTCAGAAAAATGTTACTTTGGAAATTGTGCAAGTCACAGCAGAAGAAACTGAACTAATTTACGAATGTTCTGTGAGAAATATATAAATGACAAAGGAATATGGAAAATTATATTACAATTTATTGCTTGGCCTTTTCCACAGTGGCGAGAATTTTTTCCAGCATTTTTTAGGAAGGAAGTTGACCAGGATTTCGATGAGTACTGTTTGAACTATTGTTCTGAGTTAAGGAACAAAACTGGACATTTTTGCTAATCAGAAATGAGAAAATAGTCAAACTGGTTGAACTCTGGCCTTTCTTTTTGATAGTCAGGCTTTGGGCCTATGAAACCAGAATTATTTCCAAAAAGTGAAATTATTTGCAGAAATAATACCATGTCAAACTGCCCCGTTAAGGAAAACCTTTTAACTTCCTGACTGAAGAAAACTTAGAAGAAAAGGATATTGTGGGGATTTATTTGCATATGGGGAATGTGACTATCGTTAATTAATTAATTATTATTGTCTTCAGTAAATTTTGACCGTGTGTTCTCTCTAGTAAAATCATTTGACTTCAGTGAAAAAAAGAGAGGGAATGACTTAGGATTTGAATGCATCCTATGATTTGATTGGGGATTGGAAGGGACAAAAAGAACCAAACCCAAGGCATTAACTGATGATTTGTTAATATCCTTAATGAGCAGCTCCTTGATTTTTTTCTTCCCTCCTTCCTTTCTTCCTTCCCCGCTGCTGGGATCACGTTCCAGAAGGAGTCCGGCAGCCTTTGGTGGGTAAGTACAGATGGGAGCTCAGGCCAGGAGCCTCTGGAAATGGGCCTCCAAATTTGTTTGATGTTCTTTCAGTTCTCATTTTGCTGTGAAGTTTTTGGCCTGTTTAGTTTCTGAATGTTTGTTCTACCTCATAATGATGAAACAAAACCAGTAGCTGCTCCTTCTCTGCCATTGTGTTATTGTTATTATATTAAAAATGGCTTTTACCCAAAAGAGAGCAGGGCTGGATGGGATATTGGGAAGGAATTGTTCCCTGGGAGGGTGGGCAGGCCCTGGCACAGGGTGCCCAGAGCAGCTGTGGCTGCCCCTGGATCCCTGGCAGTGTCCAAGGCCAGGCTGGACATTGGGGCTTGGAGCAGCCTGGGACAGTGGAAGGTGTCCCTGCCCATGGCAGGGGTGGCACTGGATGGGCTTTAATGTCCTTTCCAACCCAAACCATTCCAGGATTCTCTCATTCCTGATTCTGTGGTTCATCTTTATAACCAACCATAAATGGGGCATCATAGATACAGGACAGCAAAATGTGTTAATGGCTTTCATTTCAGCAGTATTTCAAGAGCAGATGTAAATCCCTCCATCTAAACATTTAATGAATGACCCAGAGAGCCAGGACTTGGTAGTTTTGGACAAGAATAGCAAAGAATGAACTTAAAGAGGATTTCTAATCTTAGAGTGCCACATTTTACCCTTTTGGGCCAACAGACTCATGAGTTGAACTTCTGCATTCATATTTTTTGGTGTTGATTTTGCACTGTGTTGAAAATGGAAAAAAAAAAAAAAAGATGTGCATGGGGTTTTTTGGGTGTAGCTGCAAACCCGTCTGTGGTACCTGCAGAGACCAGAATCCGCGTGTGCTGCTGGGAATCTGAGCTCTCATTTTTGAGCACCTAAAGTCCATTTTCATGGATCTGAAGTTGGTTTTTTTGGAGCTAACCCCGTGTCCTGCTCTGGCAGCCCGAGTGATCGACGTGTCCCATGGGAAGATTGACGTGGCCGAGAGCTGCCTGGAGGAGACGGGCGGGCTGGGCGTGGACATCGTCCTGGATGCCGGAGGTACTCCCGGAGGAGTCCCTGGCTCCTTGGGAATTCCACGGGCTTTATTCCATGGAGCTCCTCTGNATAAAATATTATTCTGAATAAAGTTATATAAAATATTCAGGGTATAAATAAAGTCATAAATTCAGAGCGTTCAACAATTTTTAGCTGAAACAACCGAAGAACTTCGAGTTCCACTGAAATGTGTNCATCTCTTAGTCAGCTGCTAACTGTGGCTGAAATATTCCTCTATCTAAAACTGAAAATTAAAAAATGGGCTCAAAGAGTAGAGCTGTGACATTGTTGTTCACGCTGCCTTGTTTGAATACAGAAATTAACCCTAATTAACAGCACTGTCAACCTGTATTGGAAACCAACTCTAAGAGNGGACACTGGATAACGATGGAAAAGGACCTGCAGGTAAAGCTGCCTGTGGCAGGGGGTGGTTTGTCCCACAGAATCTAGAGATACAGGCACATAAAACTATCATTTCAACCCGTCAGTGTTACGAGTTTCCTCACTTTTAAGGGGGCCAAGGGGTGTTTTTTTGTTTGGTTTAACCATCTCTATAAAATAACCATTTAACCTTTATTTTTGTACTGGAAAATGTAACTAAATAAGGTTTTTCTTCAATTTGCTTCAGCTGGATCCTCCAGACAGCCATTCCTTGTTCCTTAAGGGAGCCACAGTGTCCTTCCTGAATGACGAGGTCTGGAACTTGTCCAACGTGCAGCAGGGGAAGTATCTCGATATCCTTTGGTGGTCCTGTGGAATTCTCACTGCTCACAGGAGTGAAAATACAACTGGGAAATCCCACTGAGAGGTTCTCTTCTGCTCAGTGCTGCAACCCACTGCAAAGGTGGAGATAAAGTATAAGAGACACTCAGGTTTTAAGGTATTTTCCGCATTCCTTTTAAATATATCATGGAATCCCAGACTGGTTTGGGTGGGAAGGACCTTAAAGCCCATCCCCCCCCACCCCCTGCCATGGCAAGGACACCTTCCACTGTCCCGGGTTGCTCCAAGCCCCATCCAACCTGGCCTTGAAAATGTCTCTACAAGCTTCATTAAAAGTAGTGCTGCAAAAAACCCATTCTGGGGAAAAAAAATGCAGTATTTTGGTTCAATATTGAACCAATTAATTGAAGATTTGATTCTATAAGTTTTTATTTTATGCAAGTGACATTTTGGATTTTTTTGTTGTTGTTGTGCTTTTGGGCATTAGATGCATCACCTGTAAACTTAATGCACTCATGTTCACTGCAAAAGTGGAAGTGTTTTGGCTTCCTAACCTTTCCTTTATTTGCAGTGTATAGAAATGTTATGTACATAAAATGTACTGATTTGTTTAGTACCTAAAATTTGTGGAGGGACAGTGTGGGTTGGGAAAAGGAAAAGGAACATCTCCTGCATTTGGGCTGATCCAGCTGCACTGAGCTCCCTGCGCAGGACATTTTCAGCCCTGGAAGGTTTGAGTGCTTTTGGCTTTAGGGACTTGTGTATCTTGTGAAATTCTGGAGCATCTGGCATTACTGTCATCTGAAGAAATCACAAATTGATCACTTTTTAAAAGAACTTGAGCTTCAAATATCAGCCTGATTGCCCTGAAAATGAGGGATGAACCTTATTGTTTGAGTTTCATACGAAGACTGAATACAGACCTGAATACAGGTCATTAACTCACAGACCCCTCACATGGCAGTGGTGCTCCAAGAATTTCCAGCCTCTGCTGTCTTCCCAACTTCATTTTGGCTTTTTGTCAGGTGCCTGTATGAATAGGCACAACAGCCACCTGGTCCCAAAATCTGCTCTCTTCATTCTGCACAGAAAATGCCATTGATTATTGATTGATTGATTGATGTTGTACTAGTGCAGGCTACACTTGTATTTTATATTGAAATACTGAACACTTTCATATTGAAATAATTGAAATATTCCATATTTCATTTCTACATCCTGTTTTAGGAAAGGAGGTTTCTGATATAGAAACAAGTGCAAAACTCTGATCTAAAGCCTGGAACTGAGGTTCATTTTCATTTTGCCTTGATTCTGCTGGGTTTGCATCAGTACAGGGCTCTGACCAGCAAATGTGATTGTAAAGATATTTCTCTCCAGCTCTGTTGTTCCTTAACAGTCCTCTTGGATACCCATCCTAGAAGATACCATGGAGAAATTATCAAGTAGCATTTTCAGGTGAGAGATGTGGAATTCTTTGTGGGTTTTTTAATTCAGCATTAGAAGTAGAAAACTCTTGCCAGCACTAACACTTCTGAGCAGAACTTCAGGAGATAGGAAGACTCCCATAATAAGGTGGGAATGGAAGATCCCTTCCCTTAAAGCAGGATAACAATGGCTGTTGAGCAGAACCCTCCCCACCACCCCCTTTTTTCCCCCTGCAAGAAGGATATCTTTTAATTCACTTGTGGCTCCTGTTTGCTTTGGGGCTTTTCCCTTCTTCTGTGCACTGGAGCAAAGCTATAAAACTGTTACTTTGTTTGAGGAGGGAGGTTGACTCAGTGAAAGTAAAGTCTGTCCTGTGATATTTCTGTTGGTCTGAGTGTGCTCACCAGCACTTTTTACTGTTTCATTTTAGGCCTCAGCTGGATGAACCGATCCCATTGTACGAAGCCAAAGTTTCTATGGAAATAGTTCAGAAGAATCAAGCAAGAAAGAGACAAGTTGTCCAGTTCTGACACACAACTTCTGATTTCTCAGCCTGGGAAAGATAAAGGAATGTAATGTATTTGTGGAGTAAATCAGCGTACAGTTGCAGGCAGTTCTGTAAACAGAATTTAAACATCCTTTGTACCTCAGCATAAATGGTCTCTGAAGCTTCCATGACGTCAGGGTTTTTTTAATTCCCTAGAGCAGAATGTTTCCATCAGCAGCTTCTAAAGAAGCAGCCTTGACATAAAAATCTTGTCTATCCTGCCCCAGTTACAAATGTCAGAAACATCCACAGGCAAACTCAGTTGCTGTTGGTTTACCCNTCGCTGTTGGTTTACCCTAAGAAATTAAAGAGGAAAAGATGGTTTTATTAGTCTTTTTTTTCTCCAACCCCTGCCAATAGTTACCTTTATAGTTATCTTTTGCTTTTGAATGCACTGAGACCAAATGCTACACTTAAAGACCT
>VWZW01001387.1:2116-12195 GCA_013397115.1 Edolisoma coerulescens | reverse complement strand
GATGGAGATGGGGGAGTGGGGATGAAGGGGGGTGGGAATGGGGCAGGATGAGGATGGGAATGTGGGAATGGGAATATGGGAATGGGAATGTGGGGATGGGGGAGTGGGAATGAGGCAAAGTGGGGCTGGGACAGGATGGGGATGGGAATGTGGGGATGGGGCAGGAAGGCGATGGGAATGTGGGAATGGGGCAGGAAGGGGATGGGAATGTGGGAATGGGGCTGGATGGGGCCAGCAGTGTGGAGCTGAGGCAGGGTGGGAATAAGAACATGGGAATAGGATTGGATGGGATCAGGAATGTGGGAATGGGGCAGGATGGGGCTGGATCGAGGGGCTGGGAATGGGACTGGGAGCCACGGGAACGGGAACTGGTCCCAGTTCAGCCCCACTGGGACGGGAACATCCCAAACTGGGGTGGGGCTGCGGGAAAGGGAGGAAAAGGGACCTTGGGAATTCCCGCTCCGGCGCCCGAGGAGGCCGGGCTGGAGCGTGGGAATGGGATCGGGAATGGGATCCTGCCCAGGGAGGGCTCTGGATCCAAGGCAAAGCAAGAAGAGGAGGATGGAGGAGATCCCAAAGATTGGGATCAGGGATGGGACATCCCCGAGCTGGGAATGGACGTGGAAAATCCTCCGGGAGCTTTTCCAGAAGGGAAATCTGGGATGCAGCACCTAACGCTCCGAACTGGGAATGACTGGGATCACCGGGAAGGGCCCAATCCTCTCCTGGAGACTCCACAAGTTTTCCAAGGAAAACTCTGGCCCCGCTCCCTTCCCAAAAAAAAGTTTATTTGGGATAACGCCTCGTCCCAAATTTACAGCACATGGAGGAATGGGGGGGGGAGGGAAAAGGAGGGAATGGGGAGAAAAATCCAAGGGAAACTGGGAAAAGGAGGAGGGGGGAAAATGTGGGATCAGCTCCAGGGCCAGGGGGAAACGGGAAAAGCGCCCTAAAAGGGGAATTTTTAGGGTGGGAATTTCCACGGAGCCACCGCTTCCAGAGGGGATGGGTGTTTGGATTGGGATGGGAGCTGGGAGAAGCAGGAATTCCATGAGCTCGGCCCTTCACGGGCCGATGGTTCCCAATGGATCGGGCGGGATCCGCCCCCATCCCGCTGATCCATGAATCGCTCCGGTCGGGGAATGGGAATGCGGGAATTTTCACGGCTGAGCAGCCGGCTCATCCCGCGGGAACAGCGCTCACGGCTTTCCCGGGATTCCGCAGCTCCCAGCAGCTCCCTTTTTTCCCTGGATAAGGGGTTGGGACCTTGGGAAGCTCCCGGTTTCTCTGGTTTGGGATTTCCGACCCCAAGAAAGTCCCGTTTTCCGTGGATGGGGATTCCCAATCCCAAAAAGATCCTGATTTCTCTGGATAAGGATCTCCAATCCTGAAACACTCCAGTTTCTCTGGATAGGGATTCCCAATCCCAAAAAGTTCCAGATTTCCCTGGATAGGAATTCCCAATCCCAGGGAGCTCCCACTTTCCCTGGAGAGGGATTTCCAATCCCAAGACACTCCTGTTTCCCCTGGATAAGGATTCCCGACCCCAAGGAGCTCCTGACTTCCCTCTGCAGAGATTCCCAATCCCAAGGAGCTCCTGCTTTCCTTGGACAGAGATTCCCAATCCCAAAACACTNAATCCCAAGGAGCTCCTGCTTTCCTTGGACAGAGATTCCCAATCCCCAAAACACTCCTGATTTCTCTGGATAGGGAATTTTGACCTCAGGAAGCTCCTGCATTCCCTGGATAGGGAATTCTGACCCCAAGGAGCTCTTGATTTCTCTGGAGAGGGATTTCCAATCCCCAAAAATTCCTGATTTCCTTGTCTAAGGATTTCTGACCTCGGGAAACTCACACTTTCCCTGGATTAGGGATTCCTATTCCAAGACACTCCTGCTTTCCCTGGATAAGGATTCCCAATCCCAATGAGCTCCTGCTTTCTTTGGATAAGGATTTCTGACCTTGGGAAGTTCCTGCATTCCCTGGATAGAGATTCCCAATCCCAAGGAGCTCCAGCTTCCCCTGGATAGGGATTTCCAACCCTGGGAACCTCCTCTTTTCCCATGGATTTACAACCTGGGAAGCTCCCGCTTTTCCTGGAGAGGGATTTCCTATTCCAAGGAGCTCCCACTTTCCCTGGATAGAGATTCCCAACCCCAACACACCCCTGATTTCCATGGAGAGGGATTCCCAATCCCAAAAAGTTCCAGTTTTCCCTGAATAGGGATTCCCAATCCCAAGGAGCTCCTGGTTTCCATGGATAAGGATTTCTAACCTTGGGAAGCTCCTGATTTCTCTGGAGATTTCCAATCCCAAAAAATTCCTGCTTTCCCTAGATAGAGATTCCCAGTCCCCAAGACACTCCTGATTTCCCTGGACAGGGATTTCTGACCTTGAGAAGCTCCCACTTTTCCTGGATAGGGATTCCCAACTCCAAGGAGCTCCTGGTTTCCCTGGATAGGGAATTCTGACCCTGGGAGGCTCCTGATTTCCCTGGATAGGAATTCCCAATCCCAGGGAGCTCCCACTTTCCCTGGAGAGGGATTTCTAATCCCAAGACACTCCTGTTTTCCCTGGATAAGGGTTCCCAACCCCAAGGAGCTCCTGATTTCCTCGGACAGGGATTCCCAATCCCACAACACTCCTGCATTCCCTGGATAGGGAATTCTGACCCCAATGAGCTCCTGATTTCTCTGGATAGGGATTTCCAATCCCAAGACACTCCTGATTTCTCTGGATAAGGATTCTCAATCCCAAAAAATTCCTGATTTCCCTGGATAAGGATTTCTGACCTCGGGAAGCTCCCACTTTCCCTGGATAAAGGTTTCCTATTCCAAGACACTCCTGCTTTCCCTGGATAAGGATTCCCAATCCCAAAAAGCTCCTGCATTCCCTGGATAGAGATTCCCAATCCCAAGGAGCTCCTGCTTTCCCTGGATAGGGATTTCCAACCCTGGGATGCTCCTCTTTTCCCATGGATTTCTGACCTGGAAAAGCTCCCACGTTGCCTGGATAGGAATTCCCAATCCCAATGGGCTCCCACTTGTCCTGGATTAGGATTTCCAATCCCAAGGCACTCCTGATTTCCATGGATATGGATTCCTAATCCTAGAACGCTCCTGATTTCTCTGGATAAGGATTCCCGACCCCAAGGAGCTCCTGATTTCCATGGATAGGGATTTCAGACCTGGAAAAGCTCCCACTTTCCCTGCATTTCCGAGCTTTCCCTGGATTCCCAAGCCTTTCCCTGGATTCCCGAGCCTTCCAGAACCTTGGAAGCGCCTGGACTTTCAGGAGCTGAAGCTCTCCCAGATGGGGACGGGAATTCCCGGGATCAAATTCCGATGGAGACACGGATCCCGCTCCAGGACCCTCGGCAAAGGGATCAGCATCGGGATATTCCCACCACATCCCAAAATATCCCTCAGGGGGCTCATCCCGGCACGGAATCCCGCTCCTTTCCTGGGAATGCTGCTCCCATCCCTCCCTCTCCTCTCCACCAGGATCGGGCTCGCCTCAGTTTTCCTTGGATTTTGGATCCATCCGGAATTTGGGCACCAATGGGAGAAAATTCCTTCGGGAAAAGAGGAAATTTGGGAAAAGCAGCTCTTCCCTCGGGGAATCCGGCATTCCCGAAGAACCTCTGGAATTGCTGGAATTAGCGGGATCCCCTTGCTCCGCTTCCAGCACCGAGGAATTCCGGGATCACACCTTGGAATCCCTTCATCTTCAGCGGGAAAAATCCCATTCCAAGGAATCCGGGGAGGGGGAATCCTTAAAAATCCTCCAGAACCTGATTTTTTCCATGAATTCCCGATGATTTTCCCGCCGCAAATCCCAGGAAGCAAAAAAAAAAGCTGGGAAAAAGTGAGGAAAAGGCGAAAAAAAATAGGGAAAACTCCAAATCCCTTGGAGCTGGAGCAGATCCCGGCGCTCGGAGCTGCTCCAGGCTGTTCCCCCCCTGTATCCCAAGTTTTTCCTGGAGCAGGGATTCAGTCCTGGCCGGGCCATTCCCGAGGGTCAGTACTTCACTCCGGGAACGAATTCCTTGGCATCCGGATTCAAGTTGCTTTTGCTCTGGAAAAGAAACGGGAATGGGATGGGAAGGGGTCGGGAATGTTGGGGTTTTCCGTATCCTACAAAGGAATTCCCAAAGGGATTCGGAGAGTCTGGGATGGACTGAGGATTCCCGGGGGGAAAACGGGGATAATTGGGGGTTTCTGTGGGAAGTGGGAGAGGAAATTCATGGAATTGTGGAGTGGGTTGGGTGGGAAGGGAGCTTGGAGCTCATCCAGGGACACTTCCCAGTATCCCAGGGGGATCCAAGTCCATCCAAGCTGGCCTTGGACACTCCCAGGGATCCAGGGGCAATTCCAGGGATGGAACAATTCTGAGGATGGAACAATTCCAGAAATGGGACAATTCCAGGGATGCAGGGCCAATTCCAGGGATCCAGGAACACTCCCAAGGACGGGACAATTCCAGGAATGGGAAAATCCCAAGGATGGGCCAATCCCAGGGGTGAGACAATTCCCAGGGATCCAGGGCCAATCCCAGGGAACCATGGACACCAATCCCAGGGATGGGACAATCCCAGGGATGCAGGGACAATTCCAGGGACACCAATTCCAAGGATCCAGGGCTGATCCCAGTTATCCAGGGCAAATCCCAGGGATCCAGGGCCAATCCCAGGGAACCATGGACACCAATCCCAGGGATGGGACAATCCCAGGGATGCAGGGACAATTCCAGGGACACCAATCCCAGATATCCAGGGCCAATCCCTGGAACACCAATCCCAGGGATCCAGGGCCAATCCCTGGAACACCAATCCCATGGATCCAGGACCAATCCCAGGGATCCAGGGCCCATTCCCGCTCACCAGGATGTCGTCGGCTCCGTCGCCGAGGCCGAGCCCGTGGAGCTGCTGCTGGAGCTGCGCCATTCCCTGGGGCAGATCCCGCGCCGGGATGAACCAATCCCGCTCCTCCTCCTCCAGCATCTCCTGGAAGCAGCGATCCAGGAATTCCTGCTCCTGCAGCTCCTCCTCCACCTGCCCGGAGAGATCCCGGCGGGAATATCCGAGGGGTTTTCCGCAGGTTCCGGGAAGAGCCCCGGAGCGCGGCCGCCGGGCTCCGAGGAATTCGTGGGATGGTTGAGGTTGGAAAAACCCTGGGAGATCCCTCAGGGTGTCCCCCCACATTCCCAAGGTGTCCAATCCCCCTGGGAATGGCCAATCCAGGCCTTTCCCCAGGAGGAATATTCCCAATATCCCACCCGGCACAGCCTGAGGCCGTTCCCGCTCATCCCATCCCTGTTCCCTGATCCCAAATCCCAAATCCCGATCCCACCCGGCTCCCCCTCTCCGTCAGGGAATTTTGGGAGATCCAGAAGATCCTGGAGCCTCCTTTTCCCAGGAATTCCTGGGATGGGCTGGTGGATGCGATCCCAGGGCTTTCCCAGCCCGGAATTCCTGGAGCTGCTGAGGAAGGAATGGGGGAGCAGAGGGAAGCTGGGAATTGCCCTGAGAGGCTGATCCCATTTTCCTGGTTTGCCCTGGATTCCGGAGACTCCGAGAGGAGTGAATCCACGATCCATGAAATGCTCTGGAAAGCCGGAGCTTTTCCATGTTATGGAGCGGCCGGAAAAGCGGGAATTCCGCCCCTCGGAGCTGCTCCAGCTCCCAAATCCCAACATCAGCCGGAATTCCAGAGGAAAGCACGGAGCTGCTGGAGCCCCTCTGGATCAGGCTGGGAAAGCTGGGAATGTTCCCCTAGAGAAAGGAAAATTCCAGAGATTTCTTGGAGTGCATTCCAGAGCCTAAAGGGGCTTCAGGAGAGCTGGAGAGGGGTTTGGGATAAGGCTTGGGAATGACAGGAGCCAGGGAATGGCTCCCCACTGGGAAAGGGGAGATTGGGGTGGGATTTGGGAAGGAATTCCTGGGAACGGAATTCCCAGAGCAGCTGTGGCTGCCCCTGGATCCCTGGGAGTGTCCAAGGCCGGGCTGGATCCAGCTGGGACAATGGGAGGTGTCCCTGCCCATGGATGGGGTGGGAATGGGATGGGATTCCAGGACTTTTCCAATCCAAACCATTCCAGGATTCTGGAGGCAGGCTGGGAGAGCTGGGAATGTTCCCCTGGAGAAGGGAAAACCCCAGGGAATCCTCAGAGTTCCTAAAGGGGCTCCGGGAGAGCTGGAGAGGGATTTGGGATAAGGGTTGGGAATGGGAGGACACAGGGAATGGCTTCCCACTGGAAAACTGGGATTCAGCTGGGATTTTGGGGAAGGAATTCCCGCCCAGAGTTTGGGATATCAAACCCAAGCAGCTCAGGAATGTGGGCTCATCCCAGCAGGAGATTATCCCGGGATTCGGCGCTTCCAGAGGATGCCTCTCCCGGCACATCCAGCTGAACATTCCCGGTTTTCCAGCCTCTCCTGGGATGTTTCCCTGAGCTCTGTCCCCGCTCCCAGGATTTGCCGGATCCGTGGGAAAAGAATCTCCGGGGGCTGGAAAAGCACCTGGAGATCTCCCGCTGCCATTCCAGCTCCCAAATCCCAGCTGGAAAATCCAGGGAAGCCACGTGGCTGTGGAAAACTCGGGAAGAAGGGAAAAATCTGGAGGAAAATCCCAGAGTTTCCCCAAATTCATGGAATGGGAACGAGGCCGGAACACCGCGAGCACTTCCAGGGGGAATTCCTGCCGAGGAAAACCAGGAATGCTGCCAGGATCTCCCTGTGGACAGCAGGGATGGGAATCCCTTTGCCCAGCCCTCCTGGAGATGGGAATGGGAGCCCGGGAATGTTTTAGGGATGGGAGAAGTATCCAGGGAATTCCAGCCGGAAGGAAAAGCTCCTTCCTCTCCCAGGAGTCTCCAGGTCCTGGAATGGGGGCGGGAATGAGACGGGAGAAGACTGGGAATGTCCTGGGAATGGGATGAGGATCCAAAGGACACTTCCATGTCCCTATTCCCAAATTCCAGAGGTGTCCCAATCCCACCTCGACATTCCAGGAGTTCCCAGGAGCTCCATTACGGACACAACATTCCAAGAGCTCTGCCTGCTCCAGGTGTATTCCCAGAAATCCAGGATTTCCCCCCCCAAACTGGGAAAACTGGGAAATTTGGGATAACCCCAATTCCAGGATTGGAATGCACACGGAAAGGGATCCCCAAAAATATTTTGGGATAACCCCAATTCCGGGATTGGGATGCACATGTAAAAGGGATCCCAAAAAAATTTTGGGATAATCCCAGTTCCAGGATTGGGATGCACATGGAAAGGGATCCCCAAAAATATTTTGGGATAATCCCAATTCCAGGATTGGGATGCACACGGAAAGGGATCCCAAAAAGTCGGGAGAAGGGAGCGGTGACGTCACCGCCCCTCTGGAAGGATCAAAGGCATCCCAAGGGATTTTTTCCAGCTTTTTCCGTCTTTTTTCCAGCTTTTTTCTGGCTTTTCCAGCTTTTTCCAGGCGGATCCACCCCTGAGGGACGACTCCGCCCTCTCCCACCAAAGCTCAGCATTCCCGGACTGTTTTCCCTACGGATACACGTGGAGCTGGGGATCGTCCCCGAGCTGGAATGGGCGCCGTTCCCGAGGATTCCGGGATTCGGGAATCTCACCTGCCGGTTGAAATCCTCCTCGTTCTCCATCCACATGTACTCGGCAAAGGGATTCTTCTCCTTCTCCTCGTGCCCGTTCCCGACCGGATCCTCCTTGGATTTGGGATTGGCCGCGGTCGTGCCGGCGAGCTCGGAGCCATTCATCCTTAGGGACTCTGGGATGAGGGAAATTCGGGAATGAGGGAGAGGCCGGAGATCCCGAATCCACAGCAGGGAACGCTCGGGGTTCCGGAGTGGGAAGGGTTGGATTGGATCCTGGAGGGAATTTTCCAGGCTTAAAGATTCCGGAATCCATCGTAGCGGGTTGGAATCCATTGGAAAGGATTCCATAAATCCATAAATCCATCCATCCCTCCATAAATCAATCCATCCATCCATTATCCATGGATCCATCCCTCCATCCATCCATGGATCCATAAATCCATGGACTTTAAATCCCCCACATCCATAAAATACATCCAAAAATCCATGACTGTCTTATACTGGAAAAGGATTGTTCCCACCCCAAAAATGCTGGAATTTGGGATGGTTTGGAATGAGGCTGGGAGAGCTGGGAATGTTCCCCTGGAGAAGGGAAAATTCCAGGGAATCCTCAGAGCTCCTAAAGGGGCTCCAGGAGAGCTGGAGAGGGATTTGGGATAAGGGATGGAGGGACAGGAGCCAGGGAATGGCTTCCCACTGGGAAAGGGGAGATTGGGGTGGGATGTTGGGAAGGAATTCCTTGGGCTGGGATGGAATTCCCAGAGAAGCTGTGGATGCCCCTGGATCCTTGGGAATGTCCAAGGCCAGGCTGGGATGGACTTGGATCCACCTGGGACAGCGTCAGGGTTGGAATGGGATGGGATTTCAGGTCCCTTCCCACCCAAATTCCAGGATTTTATGGAGGGCAGGAGAGGCCTGGACAATTCCCAGGCTCCATCTGAGCTCCTCCGGAGCAGGAATTTGGGAAAATCACCTGGCCTGGATCCTTTCCCAAATCCTGGATCCTTTCCCAAGGCCCGGATCCCTTCCCAAGTCCTGGATCCTTTCCCAAGGCCTGGATCAATTCCCAAGTCCCAGATCCCTTCCCAAGGAATGGATTCTCCCATTCCCAGCCCTACAGCTCCGGCTGCTCCAGCCGCTTTCCCAACTTCCCAGCCGCTTCCAGCAGCTCCTCCCACTCCGGGAATTCCCGATTCCCTGCATCCAGAATCCCAAATCCCACTCCTTATCCCATTTTTTCCCCCTGCCCTGTGGATTTTTCCCATTCCCTGCTCCCAGGCCTGGCTTTTCCCACCATATTTCCAAGGTTTTTCCCCCCCATTCCAGGCTTCTCCTTCGCCTTTTCCCGCTGCTCAGGTTTTCCATTCCCTGCTCCGGAGTCATTCCCTGTTTTCTCCAGCCTTTAACCCCAGGGACAGGAAATTCCCAGGACGCTCCCGGTGTTCCCTGCCGGAGTTTCCATTCCCAGCTCTCCCAGTTGCCGAGGAACCGTGGCCTATTTCCAGCCCGGATCCGGGATAATCTCATCCCGCTCTATTTTAATCCCGGAGCTCCGCCGGATCCTCCCGGGAACGGGGAAAAAAAACCTCTGGCTCCTAAACCCAATCCAAGGAATGCTCGGGAAGCTCATTCCAAATCCCTCCTGGAGCTGCTTCCTGCTCCTCTCCAGGAAATCTGGGCCTCGCCACGCTCCCGGACGGGAATTCCTTCCCAAAAATCCCAATCTCTCCTTTTTCCCAGTGGGAAGCCATTCCCTGAGTCCTAGCATTCCCATCCCTTATCCCAGATCCCTCTCTAGCTCTCCTGGAGCCCCCTTAGGAACTCTGAGGATTCCCTGAAATTTTCCCTTCTCCGGGGGAACATTCCCAGCTCTCCCAGCCTGGATCCAGAGCTCCTGATCCTCGTGGCTTCCTCTGGACTCCCTCGAGCAGCTCCGGGAAGATTCCATTTGGGAATTTCTCCCTGATATCCGACCCAGTCCGGGGCTCCAGCCCAAACCAGGCCCGGACAGTCGGGAAAGGACCCGGCAGGGAGGGAAACGGGATCGTCCCTTCCCAGGAAATTTGTTTTCCCGTGGAATGAGGTCACCCATTCCCGCCAGGACGGGACAATCCCGGAGCTGTCACCGCTCCCTCCTCCCGTGGGCTGTCAGCGCCGGAATTCCGGCTGTGTTCCCATCCCGCTGCCTTCCCGAGGTGCCGGGGCCTGATCCCGTGGGATTTGGGATCGGGGACACCCCTGGAGCTGCCACCGAGGGAGCGGTGGTCACCGAGCTCCAAAACCATGGAATAAAACATGGAATTCTGGAATGGGTCAGGTGGGAAAAACCTCCGAGATCCTCGAATCCAACCCGTGGTTCCCTTCCCGAGGGAATCCGAGTGTCCAGCCCATGGAAAGGCCGGGAAGGGACAGACAGAGCTGAACTCGGAGCCCTGGCACGGAGATCCCTGTGGAATTCCCTCTGGAATTGC
>VWZW01001386.1:135995-157550 GCA_013397115.1 Edolisoma coerulescens | reverse complement strand
GGCACCAGGCGGCTGTTTGATGCAAAACAGCGTTCCCCAAGGGCTGAGCCTCTGTGGAAGTTTGACAGGCTCAGAGGAAGTGTCAGACACCAGTTTAATTTCTGGGTGCCATTTCTCGACAGGTTGATTTCATCTGAGTTAAATGCCTGATTTTTTACAGTTCTTCTGTTGACAGAAACGGCATAATTCCTTGTTCCATTGCAAGGCTTTGAACTTCTGATTGTGGTGTTGAGAGGCACTAAAATTAGCATCCATTTTTTTCGAGGAAGCCTGGTGTTCCTCACTTTAGTCAGAGATTAGCCATGCATGAGGTGGGTTCATGTAGCACCGAGTGCTTTACAAACATCTCGCAAAGCCACAGCAGTGTTTCTTCTTGCTTATCTAAATCTGGCTCTTTTTTGTATGCATATTCCCTCCTTTTTGATGCATATTCCCTCATCCCTGGAATATTCCACCTATTCCAAACGGGAAGTGGGAAACTGCTGTAGGAAAAGTGAACTACTAAAATCTCTGTTCAGTGCCCTGGTTCCTTCTCTTGCTTGCAGTGATTCATGTTTCTGAAATGGGCTTCTTAAAAGCACACTGCAGTTCTGACCCAGGTCGATCTTGCAGAGAAAAAAAAGGGAACTGAATATTTACATGCCCAAGACACCAGAAATATTCTGTAAATTCATGGAATTTCTTACAAATCACGTGTTTAACTTGGCCCAAAGAAGCTGTACCACCTTTGAAAACCTATTAAGAGGGAATATAGGGGTAATTTAATCCAATAAATGCACCTCCCACATGATGTAAAAGTGGTATTTGATTTCATTCTCATCAATTCTTGTCTGCACTGTGGTTTTCAGTGATTTCCTGAGCTGTACCTGCTAAAATAGTACTTCATACATAGATATTCCAGGTATTTATTTAGAAACTGCTGAAGTAAACCTACCATGGGTTAGTATGAATTAGCACATGTGAGGCTGTTGATAACAAACCCAAAGGTACAAACAAAAGTACTTTACTAATTGGTTGCTTTCAACTTATTGATTTAAAATATTATTTAGCTTTTAAATTGTCAAGTGCTCACCTGAAAACCTGGTCTTTCCTAACAGATGTTGAGAGAAAATACTCACTTCTACATAAAACTTTTAATTCAGATATGTATTCTTAAAATGATTATAAAGATAAAATGATAAGAACAAAAAAACCCCTTTAAATTATTTATTGTAATACACCAGCTGTGCTTTTTCACTTCAATTCTTACAAAGCAAATAAAAGCCAAATGCATTGAAAATGTGAAATCTTTTTTAATCTTTTGGGTCATTTCAAGTCATTATAAATGGAGTTCAGTAAACCCTGCAGACAAATGCGGGGCCCCTAATCAGTGTGGTTTCAGAGAGATGGGTCCAAACCCCATTATTTGATAAGATTAGATCCAAGAGGGCTTTCAGGGCTTTTTTTTGAGGTCTTCAACGTGCCTTTCAGTCCCGTGGATAAGCTCTAGCCACACTATTTAAACTTCATTTTCAAGTACAATTCCCTTGTTCATCTCCTCCCTGTGTCTCCCGTAGCTCTGCCTCTGCATCAGTGCCTTGATCTGTCACTTCAGTAATTTTGGGAAAAGGCAGCCAGACTTGCCTAATTTAATTTTCCCCCTTGAAGGCCGTGCCCCTGGCTGTGCCTTGTGCTGCTCTTTCTCGCTCTCTGCCTTTCATCCTCACATTTCCCCCAGCAGTTGTGTTATTTTCATAGCCACTAAATACACTTCACTCTGCTCAGGGACCAACCTGAAAGAAAACTCTTTTAGATCACGTTCAATGGGTGCAGAAATTTACTTTTCTGAGTAATTCAGGTGACATTTTAAGCTCATTTTAGCAATCTCCAGCCAAACACGTGATTAAAAAGTGAAGCACACACTTGAACTCAGTTTCCTATTGAAGCTTTGGGGGATTTATATGCATTTTCTAAATATGCATGTAAGGAATATCACAGAGGATGCTGACTAAACATAAGTAATTTAAAATTTCTTCTAGTTCATCAGTTATGGTGCTTTAGTGGTTGTGGCTTTTGAGCTGTAACTAACACTGACTGCTACAGTGGATCAGGAAATACTTTGATTTAGTCTTGTGAAATGAATGGCCTTTTGAGGGAAACTAAACTTAAGATTATTACTCAAGCAAAGGAAAATTGAAAAGTAAAATTAAAAATAAACCACAACAAAAGCTGACCCAAACCAGTAACAAAATATTTATGTGTGGAATGTGAAAGATGTTCTATTTACTGGAGCAATTCCCACATGAGGAAAGGCTGAGGGATCTGGAAATGCTCAGTTCGGAGGGGGCTCCATGGGGTCTGATCAATAGTTATCAATATCTGATGGGGAGGGGCAGTGAAGAAGATGCTGCCAGACGTATCCAGTGACAGGGCATGAGGTAAAGGGCACAAACTGAAATTAAAAAAACAGAAGTCTGGACATAAGAACCCTCTTTTACCTTGAGGGTGGTCAAACACTGACAGTTTTCACCCCCAAATTTCAGTTGCTTTGAGCATAGGGGCAGTCAGTGAAGGGATCCTGATATCTGATTCCTTTATGTTACTTCTGCAGGCAACACCTTCTGTGTGGTCACAAGGGTCTGCAATGTAAAGTCTGATTTAAGTTGCACTAAATAATTTGAAAAATGTGAAATTAAATGCAAGTTCCTTTATCTCTTCATGATATTGCAGAAGTGCTATAATACATTTTAAAAGTACTGGGGCAGCTACTCCCCGAGGCTTTCAATTCCACTTGGAATCATATTAAAAGAGATGATAAAGGACACATTTTAAAAAATTACACAAAGCTTGTTTGCTGTTACTAGGGAAAAGATAAAATACACCTCAGCTGTTTCTCATTTGAATGTGTTATATTCCTTTTTGTTTCCCCTCTGTAAAACATTTTTATTTTCTTCTTTTATTTCAGACCATGGATAGACAAATATTTTTCACTAGGTTACAATAAACAATATAAAAAGATTGGGTGCATTGCTTTGATAGTCTGCAATATAAATGTATTTCCAGGGTAGCACTGGGAAAATGGAGTGAACAGGGGTCTGTCTCTCAGCTCTTCCTAAGCCAGAAGGTCAAAATGATGAGCAGTGAAAGGATAGTTGGTAATCTGTTTGGACAATGACCTTAAAGAGTTGCAGGTGCAATGGATTGCAAAGGGCAGCAGAACACAGTTTAGGAATTTCAGACTCTTTTCCCTAGAACTCTATAGGGTTTCCAGACAGGCAGTAAAAGCTGTGAGTCTTTGAGAACCCAAAAATGACCCCAGGTATGTGTAGTCAGGCTGCTCCCCAGCTCTGCCGCATACCTGAGGACCTCCAGTCCCCAAAATATTCATGAACACATCAGAGAACCCGTGAGAAGCCAAATGTTCACCACAATAATATCTCATTGCTGCTGAAAAGAGCACCATATGCAAAAAAAAGGTCTCTTAACACGTAGCTTGCAAGATTTCAACACAGAATGTAAACCTGAAGCCAAAATGTACTTAAAGAAATGTGTAATTTCAGCCAAGTGCTCCTGCAGTGCCCTTGGTCATGTTAACTACTTGCAGCTTGTATTTTGAGACGAGAGGTCAAATGGCCAAAAGAAGTGACAGAGTGAGCATATAAATTCAAATGGGCTGATTTGGGGAGAGTTTGGAGTCTGGACTCACGGAAAACACTGAAGAAGTCGGAGTTTTTGTACAAAATCTATAAGCAGTGCTCATTGTAATGCACAGTAGCTTTGCTGAGTCTTTAATTTAGTGCAAAACACAAACACCTCCAGCTCACTTGACAAAATGGTACAAGGTGGTAGATTTAGTGCGCACCTGTGTGGCAAAAGACTATGCAAGAGTGTGTATTTGCAAATAATTAAAACATAATTTTGGAAAAGCTTCCCATTAAAACACCTTTCCAATTCATTTACTCTCGCCATCCTTTATTCCAAGATCAATTATTCCACAATAATGTTGTGCGTGGTTTTACGAGCGCGGGGTTGAATGGAGATTTAAAGGTGGGTGTTGGAGAGTTTTGAGATTATCTGTTATTCCTCAGGCTGCAGCACTGCAGGGAAGATAAATTAAAGAAGCAGAGGCAAAAAAGAAAGCAGTGTTTCAAAAGAATAGCCACCTTTATGAGGAAACCACTCAAACATCTGGAGGCAGGACTTTGTGACATCCTTACATCCCTGTTCCCATTATCTGTATCCTGCAAGTGCTTCAGGATCATCAGTTCACAGTATCAGACAGAGAAATAAACCTTCTCTGCAGACACAGAAGATGTGTCTGTACAGAGAGAGAGGAAGAAGTGGGTAAAAACATTTTATTTTAGAAACCTCAGAGAGCAGGTTGTGATCCTCATCCCATGCAGAATGCAAAGACATTGCAGATATTCATTCCTCATGCTCTCTGCAACAACAAACAAAAAAAATGACCCCAAACAAACTCCCAAACATGCCCTGTTTAGAATTGAAATTAATCGCAAATTGTGGTAGCAGTGTTGCCTCTGTTTGCCAGCACTAGAATAATCACCTTATTCTAGAGGAAATTAATTTTGATTCTTAGACTTTCATCTCACTCTTTCTTCCTACATAGGGTCAACCCTCTTTTTCCCCCAATCTCTTCAACTCAGCTGGAGAGCAGCTGTAAATATTTTTCATTAAAGTAGGAACATATGGGAACTGCCATATACCCTCTGAGTTAGAGCAGAGATCTCCCTGACTCAGTATCTCAGAATCACAGAATCCCAGGATGGGTCAGGCTGGAAGGGCCCTCAGGGGCCCATCTGGTGCCACCTCCCTGCTCCAGCAGGGCCATCCCAGAGCACAGGGCACAGCAGTGTGCCCACACAGCTCTGCAATATCCCCAGGGAGGAGACCCCACAGCCTCTCTGCACAATCTGCTCAGGGCTGGGCCCTGCCCAGGGCAGAAGTTCTGCCTCCTGGGCAGGGGAATTGCTGGGCTCAGGCCCTGCCCGTGGCTCTGGGGCCATTGCTGGGCCCCGGAGCAGAGCCCGGCCCTGCTCGGAGCCCTCCCTGCAGCCAGGGACAGCCAGGCCCGAGGGCCCCTCTCAGCTGGGGCTCCTCTCCAGGCTGAGCAGCCCCGGCTCCCTCAGCCTGTCCTGGGCACGGAGATGCTCCAGGCCCTTCCTCAGCCCCGCAGCCTCCGCTGGCCCCGCTCCAGGAGCTCCCTGGCCCTGCTGTGCTGGGGATCCAGAGCTGGACACGGCACTGCAGAGGTGCTCCCAGGGCTGGGCAGAGGGGCAGGATCACCCCAGAGGTGTCCCCAAGGCTGGACAGAGGGGCAGGATCACTGCAGAGGTGCTCCCAGGGCCGGGCACAGGGGCAGGATCACTCCCTGACCTGCTGGGAATGCTCTCCCCAGGATCCCAAGGGGCTCCTTGCCCCCCAGGACACTTTGCTGACTCAGGGACAGCTCACTGTCTCCCAGGACCCCCGGGTGCTTCTCCACAGAGTTGGTCCCCAGCCTGTGCTGGGATATTTCTTCCCCAGGTGCAGGACCTGCACTTGCCCTTGTCATTGGATCTGTTTTATTGCTGAAAATAGCCACTAGTGAATGCCTAGGGGAGCATGGGAAAACAGGGCTGGTGTTCCCCAAAGCACTTTGGAGGCTCCGCAGACAAATCTACTGCCTGTGAGGGAAGCCACCCTGGATAGGTTTTGCTTTCTTGAAAATAGGAAGTCATGACATAGCCGGTGGCAGTGTAGTAAATGTGATATATCATTTAAACATGGCAGGTTGTAATGGAACAGGAACTAATTTGGTGTCATTCTCAGATGGATTAGATCTGGTTTGGAACAGATCTATCTGTTCATGGATATCATCCATATCACATGGATGTGATCCATCCATGGGGATGTTCCAGCCTGACCAGATGCAGTCTTGGGCAACCTGTCCAAGGTGTACAAGAGGATGTCAGGAGATCCCTTCCAACCTAAACAGTCGACTCTCCAGCAATGAGAGTGGAATCGAAACATCCTCCTCCACAGCTCCCTCCAGCTCAACATACTGACACACCTTTGATTTTGAGTGTCTCACACCAGGCCTCAAGGAACGTTTTCTTCTGCTGGGGACATTCCTGGCATCAGCTTTAACCAGCTTTCTTGTGAACAAAGCACACCCGAGAACCGATGGCTGCATCCTCCAAGGGCTGCAAAATGAGGAGGTGAGCAGAGCCCCCCAAAAATGTGATTCTTTTTTGTCACCTTTAGTAATGGGGAAAGGTTTCTGGCAGTTTAACTGGAAAAGTGAAACCTCAGGAGGCCAGGTTGCCGCAGAGGCAGAAGGAGAGTTGGTTTCTGCAGAGGCTTTATATTCTCCACTTTTTCTCCAGTTACAGCATAGATTAGGTTACAGCTTAGTTTGGGAAATTAAAGCTCCAAGAGCTCAGTTTTCTACTTGATTTCGTACTTCCCACCCCCTAACTTAGATGGAGAGTTTATGCTGGGAATGTTGGACTGAAGCCTTTGGGAAATAAGCTTAAAGAAGTGAAATTGTTCAATTTTGTTCAATTCAATTTTGTATCATTGCCAGAGACAGGAAGAGGCTGATTAGAGCTGGTGGTGTGCAGTGGTGGGAAGCCTTATGGTGCCTTTCCGTGTCACAGCCAATGTGATGATTTTAATTAAGGTTAGGGGTTGGAAATCTGAAAGTGTCTGTTCCACAGGGCCACAGGAATAAAGAAGAGGGACAATAACAGCACGGCCTTTTTGTGGTCTGTGTGGAATAGAATGTAGGTTGCTGTTAGCAGTGTGCTCAGGAACAAGGCTGGGAGTTAAAGGCCACACAATCTCTCTCCTGCTGGATTCTCCAAGTCGCTCAGGGTTCTGTCAAGAGAGAACAGTTTCACTTTCCTTACAGGATCAGAACCCTAAATCAGAGCACCTGGAACTGAGATTTAGGAAGAGGGTTAGCCTAGGATGCTGTTAGATTTTCCTGTGGTGATGCTACAATGTGAGGTCACTTGTGTTTGACCTTCCTGCAGATATTTCCCCTTGTTTGTGATGCAGTTGGGAATTGTGATTAGTGCCAAGGCCTTTTTAACAGCATTTTAGTGTGGATCACCAGTGGGGGAAAAGACCTGCTTTCATTGACTGATGCTTACATTTAACTTTCTATAATCCATTGCCCAAGAAATTATGGAATAAGTTTATCCACATTATAATCGAAGGCAAAAGTTCATTTCCAGCAGTTTCATCATGTGCCATTAGAGCTAAATGAAAACTCAGTGTCTTTAAATAAACTCTCTTTGAATCTCTAATGTTTCTTTAAAGCCCAGGAGATGTAGAAACATATAATGAGATCATCCTAATTCACCCCCAGTGCCTCTTTCCCCAATATCAATTAGCACCAGGTGTGGTGGGGAGTTAGGGATAAAAGGAAGGTCACAGCCCATTTTCTCACTTTCAGGATCCAACAGCATCTAGTAAAAAAAAGTGTTTCTGAATATGGATAATCGTGTCTTGGGCTGCCATGTTGTGGCAGGGCTGTGAGGCTCTGATGATCCTCAGCAAGAGTCTTTTTTCTGCCTCTGAGGGGTTTTCCACAACTGACTGCACAATTTTGATTCCAAATCATCAATTCTAAGCTTAAATTATCAATGAAATAAAATGTAGGATAAACTTTTCTCCTGAACCAATACCAGCCAGTCCCATAACCCTCCATTGGGAATTTTAGCCACTTGGCTGTAGTAGAAAAACCCCATATTTTGATCTCTAATATCCACCAAGTCATTCCTTATCACCAAAGCCCTTGCAGAAGGCTGCAATAAACCTTTAATCTTTCGTTTTCCTTAATCAACTCTTAATGCTGATCAAATTTTAGAGCGTCATTACCTCTCCACCAATCCTCTTCCTACCCTCAGGAATTTGTAAGCGCAGAGTAACAAACTGGGCTACAGAACTTTTGTATTTCCTCTTTGGGGTCATAGCCCAGATCTGCCTACCTGTACCAGAACTTTCCCCTAAATCCATGCTTGGACTTAGCCCAGCGCTGAAGGCCTTCAGAATCCATATATAGTGTGGGATCCTTAATCTTTGAGTTCTAAAACCCTTGCCATCAAAAATGTAGAGCCCAAAGCCTTATCAATATACTAAAAATGGGCTTTGATTCATCCGATCCCTTTGGAATACTCATGGTCATGCTGCATCCAAGGGTACAGATTGATCCTTCTGCATTTGGTTGCTCTGATGTGACCAGAGTCATATCAATGGGGTAAATGGTAAATCTAGAAGATAAACGGAAGAGACAACCGAGATACCAGCAGAGATAAGACAATTTCCAAAGTGCCAAGCCTACGGGCACCCAGCAATGGATACCCAGCACCACCACCCAAGCCCTGGCCTTCATTTCAGCCTGAGATTATGCACTGGAAGATGTGACAAGGCTTAGGCCCCAGGAATCCTTTCCTGCTTCCGGAGCATCCAGCCATGATCAGGGCATGAAATCAAAGCTGTAATTACAGCTACGGAGGCAGCACCTACAGCAAAATGCAACTTAAGGCAGTGGCTCCTCATGATAACCTCTTATCTCTCGGTGGTAGATAAGGGGAATCTAATAGAAAATGTCTTCTTCACATCCTCTTCCCTCAAGTCTTCACCCTAAGCAGAGTCATGACCCAGCCTTGAATTACACCAGGGAGCTGACAGCTCCAACAAAACTGGATATTTGATAGAAATCTTTAGGAGCAGCAGCTTTCTTCCTGTCTGTGCACACTGAATCCTGCATTAACCTCAGGAATTCCAGCCTCTTTTCACAAGAACTGCCCCCAAAACACCACCTCCACACACAGCTTGCTCCCCACTTACACTTCCCAAAGCTTTTTAACAGGAGTTCGCCCTTTTATCTCCTGTGACATAACCTGAAAATCAAAAAAAAAAAAAAAAAAAGGGCTAATTGTGCTTCCCTGTCCCAAAAAAAAATGAAGCTAGAAGAACATCTTTGTTAAATAATTAAAAAGTGCTAATCACTCCAAAACTTCTGTGACTGAGGATAAAATACTCTGAATTTCTTTCAGAGAGCTACATAAAGATACATACATAACCTCAGCTGCAAGGAATGGGTGAAATGCCCTTCTGACTCCGTTGACAGTACATTCCCTGGAAATAAAGCCTGGAATTTCCAGCCAGGCTTTGCTTGCACCTCGGCACTCTGAAAGGACCAGCATATAAGCCCACTAAACACTTGCTTTTTATTAAGATTTTCTCTGTTCCCAGAGGAAAAAAATCCCTCAACCAGCAACTGTAATCTGTTCAGCAGAGGGGAATCAATAATCGGCAGGAAACAAAATAATAAATAACACTGTCCTGCTGGATGGGTAGAAATGGAAATAAGAGTTCTGGTGCAAATGAAGAATGACAGAAACAAGGGAGGAAAAAACAAAACCTGCCATGTATCTCCATTTGCAAGAAAATGGGGTTTGCCTGCAATCTCACTGTGAGAGAACAAAAACATGACCAAAACACCTCTGTGACACTCTCGGAACAGAGTGGGTTTTCCTTAGGATAGAAATACAAATATTCAGTAAATGGATTTTATTCCAGTGTCAGAGCTTGGACAGGCTGCAGTGTTATTCATTGCGCTGGTACAAATTGTCTCATTGTCAGTCACATGGCAAAATTCAGAGCTGTGGTACCAGAGCGTTGATGAAAAGAGTTATTTGGCCATAGGAAGTGCAATATTTTGTGAGATTGACCCAGGACAGACATTTCTTGTCCCACACAGGCTCAGTGGCTTCAGCAGTGCAAGGTGAAAGTCACCTTAAAACTCAATCTTGCTCCAAGCTTTTCACTTCCCATCCCTTCTCCTTTCTCTGTTTGTGGCAGTGGATGGTGCATATAACAACATGATAACATTTATTCTAACAAATTAATGCTGATAGAATGATAATAATGCCAATTACCCTTAATTCACTTGCAAACTGTAGATGTTTCTGTGTCTTGAACATGGTGCAGGCTGGAAGGTGCTGCTCAGTGGAATAAAATATTCTGATTTTAAATTCAGTAGCCTTGCAGTCATTGCAATTAGGATTCATTATTTCTTACATCTCAGCTTGTTAGTGTGGCTCATTTTTATACCCCAGAGTCTGAGAGTCTCCAACCTATCAAGGCAACACAGTTGAACAGATTTTTCCCTTATCTCTTTTATTTTAATCATTTTTTTAAAGGAGGCCACCATCAGAAGCTGGGATTGCCGAGGGCAGGTCTAGTTGTGCGTGCCTGATTAGTCTCAGTGTCTGCCCAAGACTCTTTTTGGACCAGAGCAGAATGGTCAGACCTTGGCAGGGTCAGGCTCTAAAAACAAGATCAGACTTCAGGCATCAGAAGCTGGGAGTGGCATCTGAACACAGGTTTTATGGCATTATAGCTCAGTTTTCAGTATTTATACAATATTTAATATTTTTCCACAAATAAAACCCTGATATTCCATGTCAGGACTCATATCCACCTGCTGAAGTTTTTCAGCAAAGGTGTGATCACTCATACAACATCGTGAGTATTGAAAAGGTCAAAATAATAATTCACAGTATGGATTCACACCTCCAACCTACTGACACTTCTTTCTGGATGTAGCTCCATCTGCCTTGGCTCTCAGCACATAAAAAGCTCTTGGATTATCAGAAATAGAGCTAAAGACTTTCCCAAAGTCCAGAGTTCTGGGAGTTCATGCTTATTAAAAATAATATCACTCCTTATTAATTTGTCTAAGGCATCACCAACCTGTCTTGCTGGGAATAGTGAATGGCAGGGGAAGTCTCTGGCAGAAAATCTTGAAAAATATTTCAAGTTCAAAACCATGAATTCTTCTCCTATGTAACAAAGTTAAACACCAAACTTGAGAAACTTTAAACAAAGCATCTTCTCTGGATTGAATAGATTTCTGTGTGTGTGAAACACACCCCTGAAACTGGAGAATTATAGAAGAGGGGAGGTTTTCTCTACAAATAAGACAAACATGTATTTCCTATAAACTTATCCTGCAAATTACCTTTGTTTTTTCTGCAATAACTGAAAAAAACCAAACACAAAACCAGCTTGTGGCTGGCAACCCTTGCAGAAGTGGCTTTTGGAGCAAAAAAGCTCCTTGAAACATTGTCCTGAGACACCCATCCAAGTGTGGGAGGCTCTGGAAAATACCCCTCACAGGTTCTCTTATGGTTTCTTTTCCATCCCTCCATGGAGAAAAATCCCGGTGTTCCTTGCTGATGGAAGCTGCACACAAGGGTGCATTTTAAGAGAAACAATGAACCTGCAGGGGATGTTGGCGCCTCTGGGTGACCTTCTGGTGTCACACCCCACCCCAGACCTTCTGGACTGGTCACCAGTTCAGTCCATTTATCTGTTCCAGAGGACAAAAGCTTCTTTGGGGTGAATTCTGCCAGTTTGATCTCAGGAACAACACCAGAAGCAGAGAGGAATATTCCCTGCAGGAATGGCTGAGAGCAGGGCTGGGGACAATGTCGTGGTGGTGACAGGATTGGGAAAGTGGGGTGGGATGAGTACAAAAGGCCTGGCATCACCAGCCACACAAAATATTGAACTGTTTTCCCTGTGAAATGTCCCCGTTTTGGTTCCTGGCCAGGAACTGGGGCTCACGGAGATGAGAACAGATCTCAAATCTAATTTCATCGAATGAAGTGAATTCATTTTGAATAGAGGAGCTGAGCTGAAAGCTATGACAATTTATTACTTGCTCCAAATTAATTAAACTTCAGGGAAGGAGAAAAGACCAGAAAATTGCATGTTATTGACATAATTAAAATGCATCGTTTGTTCTCCTATTTCATTTTTTGTTTTTGCTAGGGAACAAAAAAAAAAAAAAAAAAAAAAAAAAAAGCTTGGAAAGAAAGAAGCTTTTGAGTGAGCAGTTAAAGTAATTAAAAGTCATAAATTCCAGTATGCTGAGATGAAGGTATAGATCACTTGTTAAGGAGGGTACACAGTGTCATTTACTGACATTAGAGGAGATTTGGAAGCATCACCTGATAAGTGAAAGCTGGCAAAAAGCATCAGCCAGCACAGAGATTGATTTCTCAGCAACCTCCTTCAATTTAAACACTGTTCAATACTGCAGGAAAAACACTGTCTCATTCAGAGCTTTGAGAATGGACAGAGAGCAGGTAAAAAATCCCTGCTGGTGTCTGGGAAAAAATGGTGTTTGGGCAACAGACAAGTTTGGAAAACATTCATTTATGTCATAAATATGTTGAATTGAAACCACCTGGTAGAAGAAATAGCAATAAAAATAAAATTATACAACAGCTCATAGAAAAAGGCATATTTGGGAGGTCAACTCTTTCTTCTCAGTGGTCAATTTAACTACAATGAGCAAGGTGAGGTAATTTAAGTAAATAGAAACACTGTAAAGTGGAGGAAAAGATGAGAAAATTCAGCACCAAAACCAGATCAAGGGGGATGGCACAAGTTCTGTGAGATTGCATCAGACAAAACAGGATTTGCCTGTTGCTGTATCCTCCACTTCTGACCTCTTGATGCATTATTTCCCGTATTTAAAATGTGCATTATCAAAAATATAGGTGATCTTTATATTTTGGCACAATTTTCTCTATCTTCAAACAGCTGAGCAAAAGCGTTTTGAAAATAGCAGGAATTTGAAGATCACACAGGCCAAATCTCCCACACTCTGCTGGTGGTGAGGCCTTTCCAGATGGATTCCTCAGGAAGTCATCAGTGGGTGATACAAATCAGCAGACAAGAAATCCTAAAAAACCCCCAGCTACAAGCAAACCTCTTTTTCCAGGTGATTCAGCCTTAATGATGTTCACATCATGTCTGCAAGAGGAGACTCCAGTGCAGGAAAGGGAGCAGGAATCGGAAATCAGAAGGAAAACACTGCCACAGTCACGTGGATAAAACCAAGCAGATGTTCGGGTTTTAGCGATATTAAATTCTGTCACTGCAAAGAAATAGCAAATGGAAGACTGTGATAGAAAGAAGATGGAAGGTTGCTTCCAGACACCCACCCAGCTGCTTTCTCCCTGCCCCTCCTCAACAGGATGGGAAAGAGAATTTCATGGGAAAGCTCAAGATGATGACAGGGAGATCACTCACTCTTTACTGTCATGGGCAAACCAGACTAGACTTGGGTAAACAATTGAATTTATTGCCAAGTATTAACACAGTAGGGTAGTGAGGAAGTAAAATAAATCTGAAAACAACTTTATCTCCCTCTACTTTCTTCCCAGGATTGAGGAAGAACTTCTTCCCTGGGCAGTGACCAAGCACTGGAACAGAGTCAACAGAGGCTGTGGAGTCTCCTCCCTGGGGATATTCCAGAGCCATCTGGACACACTCCTGTGCCCTGTCCTCTGGGATGGCCCTACTGGAGCAGGGAGGTGGCACCAGAGGAGCCTGACCCATCCTGGGATTCACTCCCAACTGTTTTATCTCCTCCCATGTGAGGAACGAGGGTGGTGGTCAGTCTGTAACACTTCATCTCTGCTGGTTCTTCCTCCACACACTCTTCCTCTGCACCAGCATGAAGTCCTTCCCATGGGATACACTCCTCCAGAAACAGACTTCTTCCACCCAAAGGTCCTGCCAGAAAACCTGCTCCTGTGTGGGTTCCTCTCTAGGGGACACAGGTCCTGCCAGGACGTGCTCCTGTCTGGGCTCTACACAGGCTGCAGCTTCCCTCAGGATACATCCCTCTGCTCCAGGGTGGGCTCCTCCAGGGGCTACAGGTGGATCTCTGTGTCCCTGGGACCTCCAGGGGCTGCAGGTGGATCTCTGTGTCCCTAGGGACCTCCGGGGGCTGCAGGGGCACAGCTTCCTCCCCATGGGCTGTCCCACGGAATCTCAGGGGAATCTCAGCTCCAGCACCTGGAGCAGCTCCTGCCCCTCCTCCTGCCTCACCCTGGGTGTCTGCAGAGCTGCCTCTTTCACATTTCCTCATTTACACCCTAAACAAATTATCCCAGAGGTGTCCCCAGTGTCACCAGCTTGGCTTTGGCCAGCAGCAGGTCCTGGGACATGGCTGGAATGACCTGTGTCCATCATGGGGCATCCCTGATCTGCTCTCACAGCATCACCCCTGCAGCCCCCCAGCTGCCCAAACCTTGCCACACCATCCCAAGAAGGTGTCACAGCCTGTGCCACCAGTGCCAGAGTTCTCCCAGGTCTGTGCCACCAGCACCTGTGAATTTATTCTTAGTCTCAAGCTACTTCATATTTTTTAATTGAAACCCGGCCTTGTTGTCTCCATAAAGGAAGCCAGACATCATTTTGGTTTAAAATGCACTTCTGTCCCCCAGGGCAGCAGATGAAAGTTGGGAAGTGTGAATCTTAACAGATCAAACAGCAGAAGTAAATTAAAATGGAATAAGTTGCTGCTTTCCGAGCACATGGCCATAAAGCAAGTATCACAATTAATGGCTGTTTTCCATTAGCCCTAAAGCACCCCAAGAGTCAAGATCAAGCCCGACGGTGTTATGTCCATGACATCTTTCAGCAGTTTCACACTCATTAAGTATTTCTGGACAGCACTGCAATTTTATTTCAGGAGCAGGGAAGGAGTGATGGAAAAGCAGCTCTGATAAACCCACAAACTCCAAAAACACTGTCCCCAAGGCCTATTACACTGTGTTTGATCCTGAATTCATCAGCAACAAGCAATCAGGAATATTGGGAGTCATTATGTCGTGTTGACTCTTACAGAATGCATTTGAATCTTTAGATCAGACTTTGCAGGGGCTAAACAAAGCCAGAAGCAAAGCACTGAGACATTTTCAGTCCATTCTGAGTCTGCCTTAATTGTCACCCAGCTCCATTTTCAGTGCAATGCCACATGAAAAACACCCACACTACATCTCATTGAGCAACATAACACAGTCAACAGGGCCTGAAAAGAAGAATTTAAACTGTTTCAGTGTGGACTCACAGTCCCTGGAAGTGTTCAAGGCCAGTTTGGAGCAACCTGGTCTAGTGGAAGGTGTCCCTACGCATGGCAGGGAGTGGAATGAGATGATCCTTGGCCCAGCCTGATCTTGAGCACTTCCATGGTGGGGCAGCCACAGCTTCTCTGGGCAACAATTTCTGACCATGCAGACTGAAATCAAAAGGCCTTGCCTTGCCTTGCCTTGCCTTGCCTTTGCCTTTGCCTTTGCCTTTGCCTTTGCCTTTGCCTTTGCCTTTGCCTTTGCCTTTGCCTTGCCAAACTTTCCCTTCCCTTCCCTTCCCTGTGCATGTTAAATCTCTCAAGGATAACTGTGTGCTTCAGCTTTGGGTGATCCCAAAAATCCCCGAAAGCTGAGTGGCTTCATGTGCATTCATGTACAAACCAGCCAGGATTGATGGACACTTGGGGGATGGGAGAAGGGGGGATATGCTCACAATCTGGGAATTCCAGGTGCAGAAATGTGGAGTTAGATAGCCAGAATTTACAGATAAACTGTTGGGAAACTGTCAAAGGAGTCTCACAGCCATTTAATTGTAAAGGGAGTGCTTGATATCAGTTCTTGATATAAGTTCTCCCTATCCACTCTAATTTATAAATGGCAGAACAGTGGTATAAAATTCCAGAATTCTAGAATTCCAGAATCACTAAGGTTGGAAAAGTCCTCTGAGATCAAATCTAGTTGTCAAAACAGCACCGACACCATGGTCACCACTAATCCATGTCCCCAAATGCCACATCCACAGGTTTTTTTGACAATTCCAGGCATGGTGACTCCACCACTGCCCTGGGCAGCCTGTGCCAGTGCCTGACCACCCTTTCCATGAAGAGATTTTTCATTTCCAATTTAAACCTCCCCTGGTGCAGTGTGAGGCCATTTCCCCTCATCCTGGTAAATGACAAAATGGTAAATATGAAAGCAAGGAATAGCTTTAGAAACTGGGACTGCTTTCACATGTTTCTTCATTTCCTTTAGATTTCATGGGAATGGTTTGATACCTCAGGCAGGCCAAGACCTCACAAGCCACAAGTGCTTAATTATGAAATGTGAAACTTTAGTTTAAAGGCCCTGATTAACTTGTGCAAGTTTGTGTCACACAAGACACACACATTCTAAGTTTGGAAGTTGTGGAAATTACCTCAATTTTAAAAATTGTTCAATTATTTAATTAATTGAATAAAATTTTAAAAGTAATTAATATCTAGAACAGCCAAAGAACAAGCAATAAATTCTTCCTCCTTCAGCTAAATAAGCCACAGCTCAAAGGCAGCAGGAAATGGGGTCTTACCCACTTACCCCATATTTGGTGTCCCTCCTTACCCAAAATAAATGGGATGTATGAAATAAAGAGGAGAAAAGAGGATTGTTAATGGCAAATACTGATATGGAATTATAAATGACCATGATCCCAAAGAAACATCTAATGACCAGTGAGAAAAGGAGGCTGTTGGGAAAAGCATGGTAGAAAAGGAGTGATAGGAAATTCCTTCTCAGGTGTCCATAGTATCACTTCCATAATGGCTGTACGAAGTGCAGTTCAGTCTGACATCCTGAAATTAGGATTCTTACGGAATCAAGACAGGTCTCCAAGCTTTTCCATTAAAAAAAAAATAAAAGAGCAAATAAATTCTCTCAACAAAACCCAAAAATGTCTGGCCTGGAGTTGTGCCAGTGGAGGGTTAGGTTGGATATCAGGGAAGGGTTCTTTCCCCCAGAGGGTGCTGGGCACTGCCCAGGCTCCCCAGGGAATGGGCACGGCCCCGAGGCTGCCAGAGCTCCAGGAGCATTTGGACAGCGCTCCCAGGGATGCACAGGGTGGGGTTGTTGGGGTGTCTGTGCAGGGCCAGGGGCTGGACTGGATGGTCCCTGTGGGTCCCTCCAGCTCAGGATATTCTGTGCAAGAAAAAAATCAATTTTAAATGAAACAAAAAATGTTAAATTTTAATTCTGCAATTTCAACATCTTCCTTGCTCACTGTCACATCAGCAAAATTTATTAAAACAGGAATCCACTAATTATCTGAAGAGCTGATAACAAAGACATTCCCATTCAGCAGAAATTCTGAAAGCAAACAGACTTTTCCCCAAACCTTTTCCCAATAAAAGCCAAAATGCTGGAACAACCTGCCTTTCATGTGGACTTTCTTTTGATATATTCTTTTATTTCTCTCCTATTCAAATACAGCAGTGATTTGGAAGTGAGAGGAAGGGCTCGGAAGGACAACCCCTAATGTGTGAAAGGAGGTGAAGGTGGAATAACAGAATTTACATGTCCCTGCATAAGATCTCTGCCCTAATTCTGTTCCTCACTGGTGTGTCCCCCACACACCTCCACGAGTGATCCTGATTTTTATGATCAACACCATCTGACTGTGGTTTTTACTAAGGTTATGCCAAATCTTGCACGTGGCTGAATTTTATTTTATTAGGAAGAAATGATAAAGCTCTTTTGGCTTGAGGAAATGAGAGAGGTTCAAGGTCATTATTAGGAGGCACTGGGTGAGAAGAGTCAAAGATTGCCATGGGACCATGTTAGTTTTCTTCAAGCTTAGCTGGGAATAGCCAAGAGCTCAGCTGGAAAAAGGCAAAATGGATAATAATAGAAATCATTTAAAAAAAAAATTAAAACATTGAAAAATACATGCAAAGAAACACTTGCTGAAAGGTTTAGTGATTGAGTTGTGAGTCTAACTGTGCACCTCTGCCCTCTTGCACTCTGTAAACACCTTTGTTTCTTGAGGGAAATCCTCATTCTGCAGGAGTTTGGAATCTGTTAAAAACCCAGATATTGTGAGACTGGATAAGCTTGGTTTTGCATAATTGTGAATGTGAACGTTATGTTACAACAGCAATTCCAGCTGATAGCTCCAATTTTGTGTTTTATAAGTTCAAGCCAATTATCTTTGGATTTGCACTCAGAAAAGGAGGAAATTGAGGCTGCAATAATTCTGAGCTCCTTAAGATTCCCCAAGTTGTGTTTTATCCCATGCTGGTTGCAAGGCATTTTTATTCTTAGGAAAGGGAGTTTGATCAGAGGCTGATTCAGCTGTGCAGAAGGTATTTTTTGGGAGGTGAATTAATTTTGAATAATTACCTCTCACCCCAGGGTTGGTAAATCTGGGCGTGATTGAGGCCTCTCTTTGTTCCTCTTCTGTTCCACAATTTTTTTGTGCACTGAGGGACTGAGATGGTCAGAGTCTGGCACATTTTCCTTAAAGAATCATGGGGGTTTATTTATATTTTCTCACCTTTCAACAAGTCTATTTAAAGTGGTTGATTTTTGTAAAAGACAGAAAAAGCATCTTAAATTGGAAAAATAATCCATGGAAAGGAGGATTTAGGAAATTATTGCAAAAAGAATAGTGTGCTACCACAGAAGTATTAAATACAGACCAGCTGAACAGTGAATTCATGGAATTGCTGCTGCTCCTGCATTCCAGTTGCACGAGTCCTCCTCTCCAGGATCCCAGAGAGAGAATGGGGGCTATGAAAACAGCAGGGTTCAAATCAAACAGGTGAGGCCTTCCTTCCTATTTTTTTAATATATTAACTGAAATTAAGAAATAATAGTTTGTTTTGAAGGCTTTTCCTGTGTCCTAGGCTTCAGTCAAGGTGATTTGCACTGTAAAGCAAAGAGCTTCTGCCCCACCAACAGAGAGGCAGAGTCATTTCAGAGCAGCAAGACAATAAAAAAGAGGCCATGGGCCAAGCTGGAGATTGGGAAAGTCCAATTAGATGGGGAAAAAATCATCACCAAACTCCAGGTGCCCAGAGACTCTGTGGAGATACCCAAAGTCAACCGGACAAGGCCCCTGGAGCTCCCTCCAAAGTTAATTTCTTGGTCTTATGGTCTTTATCAACTCATGAAAACCAGTTCTGTGAAGGCACCACAGACATTTCCTTTTACCAAAGCTGAAACACAAGGAGAGAAAAATCTAATCAATTTTCCATCTAAAGATTCCACCTCTTTTTTCTCAGGTGCTGAGGGTATCAGGCACTAAGGATGGAGGAATCAGATCTTCCCTCTGCCTCTGGAATGGCTGCCTGGGGAAGGAACAGGGAACAGGAGAGGGAGAATAGAAAACAGAGACTTATCACAAAAATAAAATATTAATGTGGCAATACAGGTTCAAATCTTATTAGCATGCCCTAACTTGGCATTTGACACTCCATAACTGAAGTTATTGCTTTGTGCTAATTTTATTTCTGGTTTGACTCAGATGCTCCCCTCATTCTGTGCAGCACCTGCTTTATAACTCAGCTCCTCACTCTCAGGGAAAAGAGAGAGAATGAGTTTTAAAAGCCAAATTTTAAATGCAAAAAAAAAAAAAAAAAAAAAAAAAAATTAACATACAAATGGGAGCAGATGTTGCTTTCATAAAGGTTCACAGCACACACACAAAAAATTCCATGCTGAACACTGCAGAGGGTTTAATCTCTCTGCTCTCTCTTCCATCTCATTTTTTTTTTTTTTTTAATTTGGAAATCATTTTAAACACATTTCGGGATTTCAGGATAGATGGCCATCAGTTTGGTAGTCTGAGTCTATCTTTTATTTTTTTTTCTTTTGATATATTTACTCCCAAAGAACGAACCCAGTTCCTCCCTAGGGAATGTTCTAGTCCAGGATCACAGAACAGGTTATTCCTAGGGACTGCAATGAGTTTCCAGCTTAATTCCGTGTACTGTGGCAGCATTTTTCTCACACAATATTTAAGTCCAAATAACAAAGTGGGAAGCTTTTAAGAGAAGTGACAGCTGATCCAGTATGTCTTTGGTCCCCAAATTTTAACCTAAACTGAAGAATTTTTTACTTTTTTTCCTTTACCAATAAACAAGTTGCAGAACACATCACTTCTCTTCCCTTGATGATGGATGATTGGATTTTCCAGCTCCTGCTGACATGGCATCCCTACGAAACAGACTCACATCTCTGTAGGATTTGCTGTGGAAATCAGCAGATAAATAATTAAACATGTTTGCATAGTGGAAGTTAATGAAAGCAAATCAGGAAGCGTTCCTGAGCGTGGAACTGGGGCAGGATTTTGTCTTTTAATCATTGTGAGCAGAAAGGAAACAGAGGGAAAGGCACCAGAGAAAGAGCAGAAAGTTAATTAAAATGCACAACCTTCTGGTGTTTCCAAATTACAGATTGACCTGGGGCAAATTTCATGTTCCATCCACCAGGATGTTCTGTAAACACAGACTTACAGAGGGTTTGTTCCTTCAAAATCATATGGAAAGGCTTCTTTTTTTTTTCTTTTGGCCAGCTGAGTCATTTAAACAGGTAGGATTCTGCATTTATCATTTACCAAGCTCATTTATAATCTTCTCTCACCAGTTCATTTAGAAATTGTTGGTTTTTTTTCTTTCCCTGCAGAAAATGAACCAGTTTCTAAACTTCTCACATAAAGGAAGGTGGCTTTGGAACCCATAAAAACACATCTGCACATGACAGTCTTCTCTATAGCTCTAAGGTAGCTCATATTTCCCACTTAATAGGTATTAATTTCTTTATCACTTTATACACTCCAGATTTCTGAACTTTCACTGTGACATTTCCCAAAGATCACGTTACTCAAACCATTCTACCATCAATTACTTCCAAAATCATCTGTTAGAAATCCCCAAAGAGGAGTTTGTATTTTATCCAGGGGTTTGTGTCCCAGGGAGGTTTTGTTCATCAGGGCTCCGGTGTTATTAGGACTCCTTTCCTGGGTTCTGCCTGAGCTGTGTTTCTCTGCTTCCAAGGAAGCAGATTGAAATTTCCTTCTTTGCTGTCTAATTGGGGTCTTCTGTAATTCCAAATATCCATAAAACTATCCAGGAGCAATAAATGTAAATTCACAGAAGTTATTTTCTTTCAGTGGGAACAGTTCTATCAAAAGGAAGAAGTATTCTTGTATGTCACTAGAACAGTGCCCTGGTTTGCTCCTGACATGAATGGAGGCAGTAACAATCAGCAAACTAATCTCAGAATCATGGAATATTCTGAGTTGGAAAGGACCCACAAGGATCACCGAGTCTGACTCTTCGGGGAATGCCCCATATGGGCATCAAACCCTCCTTCCATGGGGGCAACATTGCACTGCAATGATCTTTGAGGTTCCTTCCAACCCAAACCGTTTTGTGATTCTGTGAAATAAACCCAGAGCTCTTTCTGATCACCAAAACCAAAAATTGAAACAGTGCTAATGTCTTTTTGTAAGACAATTCCAAACATGGTATCACAGGATCCCAGAGTGGGTCAGGCTGGAAGGGACCACAGGGGCCCATCTGGTGCCACCTCCCTGCTCCAGCAGGGCCATCCCAGAGCACAGGGCACAGCAGTGTGCCCACACAGCTCTGCAATATCCCCAAGGAGGAGACCCCACAGCCTCATATGGATTCTGTGAAACACACTAGGAAGCCTTTCAGAAATAAACCTCTAAAAAGCACACAAATTCTCATTCTGGCAATGGAATTTGCCTAACTGGCATTTCTGTCTTGAAAAATCCAAGTCATTTTTGGCTCTGATAGTATGAGGTAGTTACTATAAACAAGGGTGCTCTTTTCCTATCTTTATCAAATAAATCTCTCTGAAAGGATGAATTTCAAGGCCTGGACCTCAG
>VWZW01001386.1:89794-135990 GCA_013397115.1 Edolisoma coerulescens | reverse complement strand
CAGGGCTGGACGGGGACACCCAGGGATGGACAGGGACACCCAGGGACACCCAGGGACACCCAGGGACACCCAGGGATGGACAGGGATGGACAGGGACACCCAGGGCTGAGGGCCCCTCTCAGCTGGGGCTCCTCTCCAGGCTGAGCAGCCCCGGCTCCCTCAGCCTGTCCTGGGCACGGAGATGCTCCAGGCCCTTCCTCAGCCCCGCAGCCTCCGCTGGCCCCGCTCCAGCAGCTCCCTGTCCCTGCTGTCCCTCCACAACAACGAGAGTCGAGAGTTTGGGAGTCATCATGAGCCAGGTTTGTTTAACCCTTCAGACTGAATTTTTCACCACGACACCCAACTAGAACCACTTTGTCTGTGCTGAATAACTGAGACGGAACAGCCTAGAAACAGATCTCAGTGTATCTTCAATGAATTGGAAATCCAGCTGCTGAAACACTGGAAGGCGTGAAAATAAATGTAAATAAATAAAGCCCATGCTCTGTGTCAAATCCATGCTTTGTGTAAAATTTAAAACCCTGAAGTCTTTCATGAACACAAAGGGAGATAGAAGTGAGAATGCTTTTTCCTCATCTGTTTGCCCATTTTTTCCTTTGCCACGTGCTGGATGTGGAGTCTAAGCTCTGAACTACACATGCATCACACAGGTATTAAACACAGAAAGCCTGCAGGGATCTTGTCCTTTGCTCTGCCAATTACCTGCCTTCAACAGGGATAAATATTTTAAATTTTTAGGGCTCTCCACTGAATAAACTGGGGAAATCAATCTGTATTTTGAGGCATATTTATTAGCTTTGTTTAATAGAGGTTAAGATTATTTTTGTTCTAATTTGGCTGAGCTAAAGAGTAGAATAATACTGATAATATCTGCAGATAGACAATGCCTGTAGTGCTTCAAACAACACTGCCTTATTTAGAGATTAAGGAAGTGATTGGATTCCACCCAGACTAATTAATGGTAATCTACAAAATCATTCAAAGGCTTTAGTCTGGCTCGAAAAAGTGCCGGCTCTAATTCCTTTCAAACTCTTTTAAACTCAAGCCACGAAGCCAACAGAAGTTGAAAACCTGAGGAGTGATGGCATTGCTAAAACCAAACCAAACAAAATTCCCAAACACAGTTTACTTGCTTTAATCTGTATTTTTTTAGGTGGGACATGATGAGTTGGTGATTAACAGGGGAGCCAAGTTAGCAAGACTAGCTTCAGCCACCTAGAATACAAAATGCAATGAAATAAAAATAAAGTAAAACATAAATAAACAACCACACTGCGTTTGAAATGTTAAAATACAAGAAGGGAAAATAAGGTATTAGGAATGTATTATTTGTTCAGGTTTCTGGAATACAGGGTTTCAAATCTCTGAAAGCCCCCACAAAACTCTAAAATATCCGTGCCTGTTATATATAATTATATGGTTATAGGATTACAAACATGTGCAGAGAAATATATTCATAGAGACATGGAGGCTTAACTGTATTAGTTTTATCTTTCTGGAAACATGCTTAGGATGAATTTCCTAATTTGCCTGATCTGAGTAAACCAGCAGGTTTAGAGCACTCAGTTCCTCTGGTTTATGTTTTATTGGGCCAGATTTGGTATCACAGGCAGGAGTAGAACTCTGAGAATGTTGCACCTGTGATTATGAGAAACATAAAGTGTAGCAGATGGAAGATAATCCAGGAAAAGTGGCTTTTTCAGGGGATAGGGTGATCCCAGGAGTGGCATTGGGCAGAAAAACAGCAGGACCTGCCTGACATGTGGCTCTTCCTGGGACTCCATGTTCTGGAATTCCTGTAATTCAATATTCTGACCTGGCTTCTGATTTAGAGAAGAGGAAAAAAAAAAAAAACAACCTCTGCCACAGATTTGGAAGGAAGGCAGGCAATATTTTGGGGAAATTAAAGATTTCCTGTAGTTGGTTCCCCTCTAATTGTGTTGTAATTGCTCTGGGCCAACTTTAAAAAAGAGGCTGTCCCAGAGGGAGGAGGCACTGGAGAGAGAGAGGGATAATAGGAGAAAATGTATCAGAGCTGTGTAAATGAATATCCCTGAAAATTAATAAAGGAAGTAGAGGAGGATGGATGTCAGGGCCTCAAAAATGCTGCAATGGAAAAATACAATAAAAAGGGAATTATTGTCTTGGGAGTGACTAAAAACAATATAAGATTCTTTAAATATATAAAGGGAAAGAGATAAAGGGCTGAAAAGTGAAATAATTAGCCCACTAAGGGATTAGGGAGGAACTTAATACGAAGTGAACAGGATAAAGTGGGAAAATTAAATGAGTTTTGCACTTCTTAGTATTCATGAGGGAAATCTGAGCTGAAAGAGGATAAAGAAAGGAACCCTATTTTCCAACTGCCGAATGGTGCAAGGTAAAGGATGTCACTTGGACAAGTTAAAAATCACTAAAACCAGATGAAGCTTGAAGGAAAGGGGTTATCCCTTCAATAACTGACAGGAACAAAGAGGGAATACGTAAGAGACTGAGGAGGTTCTTTGGAGAGAGGAAAAGCACAGAAGAAATTGAGAAATAGTAAAGGAGGGACTCATCCAGATCCACAATTCCAGTTGTGAGGGTGCACAATGGAGAACTGCAAAGTGAAAAAGTTAAATGCACTTATTTTATCAGTATGTGATTGATTGCCTTTAAAGAATGGATTACCTAAAGTCCTGTTTACCAAATATACTCCCCACAACAGCATAATTATTGAAAAATTACATATATTTACTTACTAGGAAAAAACAGTAGAAAAAAATTAGAGAGAAGAAAATTAAAGGCAAGGAATGCCATTTTTGCTAACATCAATCTGAACATCAGCTATGTTGTTTAATAACAACCCATTCAGACTTCTGCAGCAGTTCTGGTCCTAATTACATGCAATTATTACACTGCGTGCAGAAGAAATAATCTGCAAATTATCCTCTTTTGTATTGTCAATGTTGCAGTCTACAGCAATTGTTGTGTATTACTGATAAATAACAGAATTAAAAGAATGACAGTACATCATTCCTGGACAAAACTCCTTATAAACAAAACAAAATGAGTATTCTGTCAAAAAAAAAACCTCAAAAAAAATGGGGTAACACTTCCCCCGTCACCCCACAGGTTGTTCTGGTACCAGTCTAGAGTCTCAACCACTGAGATAATTAATCTTCAGAAAATGATCTGTAATCAAATGATTACTCTTTCAATGCCACTGAGGTCAAAAACTTGCCTTCCCCTTTAATTACTAAATTCATAATATTTATTAAGATGCACACACTTATTCAAGTGGCCGCAATTAAATAATTTACCACACAGGTGCTGCAATTTCAGTCCTAAAATTGATTGTATGAATTGTTACCTATAAACATCAGGAGCTGCCTGTGTAAATCCAGACCATTCCAGTGCTTTAAGAGAACATTCACTATACGAAAGCATCAGTGCTTTTAAAAATCAAAGGCTCTTGTTCCATTTATTCAGTACAGAGTGCTATGCTTAACTACTTTGGATGTGAAGTTGGGAATAATTAACCTCTCCAAAACTGGTTTTGGGTTCTGGGAGATGTACAGAGAGACTGCTGGGGGACAGGAGGGAAATGAATTTGCAATCACAGAATCCCAGACTGGTTTGGGTTGGAAGAGACCTGAGATTTCATCCAGTCACCCACCTGCCACGGGCAGGGACACCTTCCACTTGCCCAGGTTGCTCCAAGCCCCATCCAGCCTGGCCTTGGACACTTCCAGGGATCCAGGGGCAGCCACAGCTTCTCTGGGCAGCCTGATAATGTGGCAGAAATTATATAATTATCATTACGTATAAACAACCTGAGCAGATATATAACAAAAGATATATAGATATATCAACATGTACATTCTGCTGATTACAACAGAAACAAACCCCAGCAGCAACACCCAGAAATGGTTCATGTTTCAGCACCTGAAATTAGATCCCACTCTCCTTAGTTCATAAAAATTCGATTTCAACTATGAAGTGGATTTTTTTTTTTTTTTTTTTAAATAATCCTTTTCCGTCTGTTTGGTTGATTCCTGCTTCCACTAGACTTGAGGAATCATGTCAAGATAGGATCTGCTTCCTCAAGAAGTGACACCTCTAATTATTCCTTTGCTATGTCTTATTTAGTGACAAGAAATGTATCTTCAGAAAATCCCACCTGCAAACCAAGCTTTTTTTTTCCCTTTTCTTCTTTCCTTTCCTTTAGTATGGATTTGTCTGAATGCAAGAGAAGGAAGGCTCAAGCACTTTCCCTTGGGAATGGTGTTCAAGGAGAGGGTCAAGGTACACAACGTCCTGCACTGCCACCCACTGCCCTTCTAGACTGGGATCCAAACCCCAAAAATTGCAGAGCCTTACTGCAGACAGTTATTTTTGGAGCACCTGATATTTGTCCTGTTGCTGAAGGATTTGGGTAATTCAAGCGTGCACGTCTCTGTTTCAGTGAGCACAAATTAATGACCTTTGCTCCAAATATTTTATGAATACTTTCAGTCAATTAATTTTTATTATTTCCATACCTGTGGACATTATGGACTGCTTCTCAGGTAATTAATTTTAATGGCACCGTGCATAAATGGCAAGTCCACCTTCCAAAAGGGGGAATTTGGCCCTTTTTTTTTTCAGGTTTCGCTGCAGGAACAGAAAGGATTCTCTCACACCTCAGGAGCACAGGCTGCCAGGATATTATTAGGAATAATATATCCTATGGATTTCCTGGCTACACCTGAGGGCTCACCTGTGTCTTTGGAGAAGTAGTCACAAATGGGAAGCAAAAAAGTTGTGTCTATCTTATATTTTTGCTTCTCCTGCACACAGACAAACACACACCAAATTCCAAGAGGAGTTCATGGAGGTATAAATTCGATTGTTTCTTATCATGAAAACAGAAATTATTCCCTTTACTAAAAAGATTAACTGTACCAGTTTATGAGTTGAAGGGGCTGGATTGCGGATGAAAAAAAGTCAAAATAGAATATTTTTAGCTGTCAGAAGGTGCTGCCAGCCTGACAGACCTCCCTCAGAGGAGGGTGGGTGCTGCAACACCAAAATTCTCCAAGGGAGTCTGAGATTAGTGTTAACTTGGGGTTAGATGGGGTTTATAAATAATCTTGTGAAATGTTGTGAATTAGGGCCTTCTCACTTTTATTTTCCCTTTCTTACATCACCTTCTCACTGATCACTCTGTTGCCAAGTTACCTCCCAGGGTCTGAGCTTCTGTCCACATGCTGTGTGTGACAAGGGCCATCCCTATCAGACAGCTGTGCCTTTCAGAATTACTGCATTAGAGGAGAATTCCACTTTTACAAAGAACTGAAATGCTCTATTTAATGCCCTGATTTCTGTCCCTCCCCGAAGTGCTGGAGCAGATTCATCCAGCTCCTCCAGGCAGGAGGGAACAAACTTCTCCTGAAAGGGGCCTAGTTAGGAAGGCAGGAGATATGGTGAATTTTTCCCTTTATCAGGAAGGGGAAGAACAACAGAATCACTGAGGATGGAAAAGATTTCTGAGGTCATGGAGGCAACCTTCACCTGAATCCCAAAGTTTCCCACTAAGCCAGATCACCGAGTGCCACATCCACTCATTCCAGGGACGGGGACTCCACCCCTGCCCTGGGCAGCTGTGCCAGTGTCTGCCCACTCTTTCACTGAAGACATTTTCCCAATATCCAGCCTGAGCCTCCCCTGGCACAGCCTGAGGCCGTTCCCTCTCCTCCTGTCCCTGTTCCCTGGGAGCAGAGCCCGACCCCCCCGGCTGCCCCCTCCTGTCAGGGACTTGTGCAGAGCCAGAAGGTCCCCCCTGAGCCTCCTTTTCTCCAGGCTGAGCCCCTTTCCCAGCTCCCTCAGCTCCTCCTCATGGGAATTTTTCCGTGCCAGGCTCTCAGTAAGCAGGGAGCCTTTGGAGAGTGCTGACCACACCACAGGGTAGCACTACAAACTCTATTTCCCAGGGTCTGAGGAACTTGGAATTCCTACATTAAGCCCCAAACCATGGAGCCTGGCTTAGGTACAGCATTTCTTCCTGAGTATTCCTTCCCAATCCCCCCTTAGTCAGAGGCTGCTTATGCCCTGCAGGCTGAACCTTTATTTTCCCTTCCAAGACACGTGTTTGTTTATTTATTGAGGAAGAGGAAACGAGTCTTTGTTTAGTCTTTGCTATGACGACTCGTGGATCACTGTAATTATCCAATTGATTTTTAAATCCTGCAGAGCTCTTGGCCTCACTGATCTCTGGCAGTTCTGAAAGGAGCACTGAGTTATAATGAGCAGTGTCTTTACTTTTTTATGTAACATTTCCCAAGAATTCCACAGCAAGTGCCGATCTCTCTCTCTGCTCTGTCCTTGAGAACAAGGTTAAGTAGATAACCCACTGGTTTTAAGCACTTTTAGGAGTTTCCTGGGGGAAATGAACACCTGCTGCTGCCAAATTTATCTCCTTGGCCGTGTCCTGGGAAGCTGTTCCACGTTGTCATGTTCGAGCCATCACACAGGATTTAGGAAGCTGTGCTGGTGCACGTGCATTAATCCAGGCTTCTGATGACTTTTCTTTCTCTTTTTGCACTTTTCTCTACAGAAATACTGTGAATGCTCTGCCTTTGCACAATCCTTTCTATTTATCAGGTCTGAGATGTTCACTTTAGAGTATTTTCTAATCCATTAGAAAATATACTGACACTCTTTCCCCACATGAGTTTTAAATTCTGCCAAGAGAATGTCCACCAGTTCTATGAAATGCCACAAACTTTATTATAACTAAACTGTAAAACACTCTTTGTGCCTCCATGAAACTTTCTTGCTACCAATGAGGGTGCGTTTTGTTCTTTCTTATAGAAGTTACATCAGGAAGATCCATACTGCCAGCAAAGACTAAGCTGTAAAAAGGACAATTTATTTCTTATTTTGAAAGAATTCTGACACTTTCTTTTCTCCTGGGCTCAATTTTTAGTGCTGGGATTTCAATGACATCTAAACTATTTTCTGTATTTATTTACTGATATGTTTCGGTTCTGCAGAAATGCGCAGAAATTAAAGTATAAGAATAATCACTAATGACTAATTAGGATCAGATTCAGTCACTTCAGTGGTCTGTACAGGACCATGGCAGTGTTCACCTACTGCCTTTTTTCAATGTTAAATCTAATTATATAAATATGAGTAGAAACCTCCATTACATTTGTTTGTAATGATTACTGGAAGTTCTTCTATGGCCAAACACATGGCAAAATCAGGGATAGGCCCCATCACTTGCATTTAACCAAAAAAAAAATTAATATTTTGAACAGCAAGCCCTTGCAATTTCCTGTATCTTTTTTACATAGTCATCATTTTAATAATTGAAACTTTGGGGTTCATGCAGCTGCCTGAGTTAATTTAATTTATGCATGCAAATATGCTCAGGAAGAGTTCCTGAAGGCCAACATTTGTCTGATGAGGCTTATCTTCCTTTCTTCCCTCTGCAGTAATGGAGAGGATTAATCAGGCTCATCACTCTCGTGATTGCTGGAACTTGGTTTCTTTTCTGGGTTAATCTCTGCACTGACCAGAGCTGGAGCCTTGGAAGGGAAGGTTGTTTAAAGTTACTCAATATTAGTCCAGTAATGTATGAATTAAAGCCTTTTCCCTCCTATGTTTCCACGTTAAGTCCAAGGCCACTAACAGAAAAATTTAAATTTTGAGAATGTGTGTGCTCATCTACAAACATGCAATTGGAAATTCCTGTTCCAAATTATGTGGCAGCAGTGAATTAAAGGAGGGGAGGAGTGGAGGAGGTTAAAACAGCCACATTGTGGAAAAACAGATTCCAGTGAAAATAAAATAGCAGTTGGCCACAAACACTCTTGTTTCATGTTAAAACACATTAGTTTTTTTTCTCCTTCCTCTGATAAAAATCCTTTATACTACCCTTCATAGGAATTATAGAATTCCAGAATGGTTTGTGTTGGAGTGGACCTCAAAGCCCATCCAATGCCACCACCTTCCACTATCCCAGGTTGCTCCAAGCCCCACCAACCTGGCCTCGGAATGCTGGTCCCTGCCCAGAGTAAAAGCATTTTGATTATTCTGAATTGTTTCATCCCAGGGAACTTCATTTTTAGATGGTGGCAAGGAAAGTGAAGCATCCTGACTATCAGAGAGTAAAGAGTTTCTGGTGTAGAGAGCTGTCCCTGCTCCTTGGGCTGGACTCTAAGCCAGCTCCACTCTCTCCACAAAGAAAGGATTCAGGAGCTGCACGTCCACACTTCTGCATCCCAAATCTCTCAGGGAGGTGCCAGTCCTCAGAGCTGTCATAATCAGCATCAGAAAGGATTTCCCCATGCCCATTGCTCTGACATTTAACATCATTCTTTCTGGTAAATGTGGAGGTTTTTACGAGAAGCACACCCTGGGGTGAGCGCATCAACCCTTGATCTCCGGGGTTTGGTCTCATTTTCTTACAGAGTTTTCAGTCAAGGTCAGGGGTTTGCTGGAAAATCTCAAAGCAGCTCAGTGCTCTCATCCATTTATCTCCAAGCTGAATAAAAGAGTGGCCAAATCCACTCCTCAGCCGTGACAAACTAAATCTAGATTCAGACTGGGTGTCAGGAAGGAATTCCTTGTGGTGAGGGTGGCGGGGCCCTGGCACAGGGTGCCCAGAGAAGCTGTGCAGAGCTGCCTTTAATGTCACTGCCCAAATTTGAATCTGGGGTCACTCCAGCCAAGCTGGCACTGCTGGTCACCCCATTGGAACAAAATATTTCTGACAGTCTCCACTAAACCTTTTGTGTCCTGACTCCATGGGGCCTGAGGGAAGCAGGAGGTCAGACCTGTTTTTCTTGGAGGTCTTTCCCAGTCTAAATGATTCCGTGATTGTAAAAGGATGATTATTTAATATTATTGATATTTATTTGGACTTTCCTACCCCTTCATTCATTTGTAGGACAGCAAAACCTGTACATTTCAAACTCTGCTGCTTTCTAACAATGCAGAAAATATAAAAAGCTTTACTTCGGGTCGTCCGTCCTCTGTTAGAGCGTCGTGATTACAGGTTTTAATCTAAAATATTGCACCCATAGGCCACCTTTTAAGAGCCATGTCAGGCATCCAGAACAGCCCCTCTATGCCCCTGATTTAGCACTGTGCCTCAGGAATACGGAGCCCATCATTTTCTCCCTGGCTTCCAGGGATGGAGGTCACCCACCCCCAGATTTTGGGAATGAGGCTGTGCATCCCGAACCACCAATACAAGGATGGACATCAGACCACTCATCCCCAGAGATGGGAGGGAAAAGGGCCCAGTTTCTGTTGGAGAAATCCCTCAATTTCCTTGATTGAATAGCTTTGCCACGAGTATTTTAAATTGTCCTTAATTTAGTTTTTCCCTTTATTGATTATCTGACTTCCCAATTAATGCATCCACTGAGAAGCTCCTATGTTTAGTTTTCAATCTCTTTTCAAACGAGGCCACAGAACACATATTTCAATTATAATAGACTAGCTAAGTAATTAAGGAATAATAAATGAATAAAAAAATCCCATCATAGCAGCCTATTTAAAATGTCTAATTAAAACTACAGCACACATATAGAATCAGGGAACCATTGAGGTTGGAAAAGGCCTCCAAGATCATTGAGTCCGATCATTAACTGAGCACTAAACCATGTCCACAAGTGCCACATCCACATTTTCTGAACACTTCCAGGGATGGTGACTCCACCACTTCCCTGAGCAGCCCTTTCCGATGTCTGACCAGCTTCTCCTATACAAGCAATCAGAAATACACACATTAAGCATTTTCCAGCACTGCATTTTCAGTTCCTTCAGGAAATTCGGGGTGAAAAGGGAATGCTGAGTTGTTGCTAACCAGTGCAAACCCCCCAGCTGGCTGAGAAAACTCACAGTTAGTGGTGTCCATTTCTCCAGAGCTTTTAAGAATAGGAAAAGGCAAGCCCTGAACTGTGGCACTGTTTTTATTCGCCCTGGGAGCCAGAGAGACATCTCTGTGTCAGCAAATCACAAGGCCTTGGAGACTACCAAATATCCAAGGTTTCCAATTATTTCAATGTTCAGCTGGCACATTTTTCCAATAGGGCCCACAAAGGGAAAATTATTCCTCCAATAAATGTTTATTAGGTGAAGAGTGTAAAGTAAATCCTATCTCAGCAGCAAAAGGCTGAAAGTCTCAAATAAGAAGATAAAAAACCATCCTCTTCCCCGTTCCTAAGCCCTTCCTGAGTTGTATCCCTGCAATTAGAATGATGGTGGTAATGATAATGCTTAAACTGAAAGCTCTTAATCAGAATTATTTACACAGTACAGGCAGCTATAACTAATATGGTGCACTCTCTATTGAAGCAATTATATTAAAGCTAGAAAAACAGTTATTGGGTAGAGATTGATGTCACTCACCCATCCCAGTGACCAAATCTCTTTCCTCAGCCTCAAGGAGTGACCTTGAGGGTGTCCCCACTCCAGGGAGGAATCCACACACTCCCAGACAGCGGGTATTAAAAGATCCTCCCATTTAAAAGTGGGGCTGGGCTTTTATGGCCTAAAGTGACTGATGTCAGATGTCTCCAGGCTGGGTGAGATCAGTTGTCACTGATCACCTGTTGGTTCCTCAGGATCTCAGGAACGTTTCTCCTCAGAGTGTTTAACTTTGGGATGGATGAGTCAGGCTGGACCCAGCATCCTTCCACCCCCAAAGTGATCCCCATCTCCATCCCACTGATCCCTTGGCAAACAGGGAATTGTCTTAGCTGTGTTTCCCCCATTTAGGCAGAGTTCACAAGAGGAAATCTCTGTAAGATAAGATCAGTATTTTAAGGAGAGATTCCTCCTGGAAGTGCAGCCACATGCAGTCATTCACCAACACTCTCCTGCCATGGCAAAGATCTATAAAAGCTGAAGCAAATGTTGATTTACAGATTAAAAATTCTCCCACCTAAAGGCCTGTGTCTTTCCATTACAAAAAATAAAGGAATTGTTGATGTTCTTACACTGATTTTTTAATTTCAGAGTCACTCCTGATTTTCTTTGCTTGTTTCCTTTCCTGGGAATTTTCTCTCACGTAGCAGTTTTTCAAATGGAAGGTGGAGGGGGAACCTTGATCAGATGCTTCTCCGAAAGACTTTTCACAGCAATTCATCTGTCAAGTGTGGAAGACAGGTGAGAGGGGAAATTGCTTATGTTTTATGAAAGGTTTCTTATTTTAAAGGAGAAAAAGGCAGTTATGAGTCACCTCCAGTGCAGACAATTACCTTTCATGGAGCCTGGGCAGCAGTTTTTCAACCTTTCCCATCATGTGTGTCCCTAAAATGTTCCCAGAGACTCCAGCTGGTTCAAATTAAGCGCACTGAGCTTCACAAAAATCTGAAGCTCACGTGTCAATAACCTTTTCTGTCCTTTGACTCCAAACTTTTTCCATTGGCAGGCTATAATCTGAAGCTTGCCTGGCTGCATAGCAATTGCATTATCTGGTTTGATTTCCTGGCCACACTGGAACGAGGTGATTTGCACCTGAGTGGGGACATCCCCACCAACTGCTCAGGTAATTCCATCCACAGTCTCAGCAGAAGGGCTGAAGAGACAAAAAGGCTGTGCCAAGAGCAGTTTTCCACGTCTGGAGAGGACCACAGTGGTGCTGCAGGGAGGGAGTTATCCATATCACCAATATCTGGTCCTTTTCTGTTATCAGTACCTTTTCTGTTTCATAGCTGCAAATTCATTTTTTGTTTCCTTTCATACACCTTCCACCCAGTATCAGAAAAATGCACTTGGATGTTGCCTCTCCTTTTAAGGCTTTGATGTTTGTTTAGCAGCTTGAAAGAGTGAGGAAAAACAGAAAAACAAAAGACCCTATAAATCTTTAGAAATCCCTAAGTTTTGGGCTTTTTTCTTTTGCTACAAAGAAGACCATTTATAATGTAACAGTTAAAAAATGCTTTTAAAGCTTTATGCTTTTGCCTAAGTTGAATAAAACAAAGCCACTGAATATCTTTAAAAGGCTGTAAAGAAGGAAGCAGTCTTGTGTCACTCCATGATAAACTATTTACTTAAAAGCTTAAAAGGAAATAGCCTGAAACCCATGGAAACACTTCAGTGTGAAACAAAGGGAACTGAGTGTTCAGAATTAGTCTCACATGGTGGGCAAATTCCCCAGGAATTCACTTTGGTCCACACTTCATGTGAGACCAAGGATCTCCTGCAAAGACAGGTGTGGGGTTCTTTTACTGTAGGTGAACGGGTTTATTATGTGTTGGTAAAAAAGGTTTGCCCTTAAGCCGTGTATGCACAAGTAGGACTGCAGGAAATACAACCCCAAAATGGCTAATTGGAAGAAAATGCAGATTTTATTCAATTGCAAATGCTGGCCCTGCTGCCTGGAGGTGCCACTGACAAGATTTCATTCTTTTGTGACTGCAAAGCAGTGGTGGAGTGAGCAGGCACTGACAGGGGTAGAGAAATAAAGGAGAGACTCTGCACAAAACGTATTCCAGTGCCAATGCCAACATTTCACCACCTCAAGCTGGAATTTGCATGACAATGAAGAGCAAGAAACCTTTCAGCAGCAGAGAAATAAGTGCTCCCTGCAAGACCCCTACCTGCCCACACACAGATTTTGCTGTGCTTGATGAGATAGATTTCTCCAGTCTGATCCCACTTTTTGGCTCATTATGGCTCTCTGTAACCTGCTCATATCTTCCTCTGAGGCTGGAAAACAAAGCAGGGCAGCTTTAATATCACAGGATGGGTTGGGCTGGAGGGGATCTTACAGGTCACCTCGTTCCACCCCCTGCCATGGGCAGGGACACCTTCCACTATCCCAAGTTGCTCCAAGCCCCTTCCAACCAGGCCTTGAACAATTCCAGGGATGATCTTGGAGGTCTTTTCCAACCTCAGTGGTTCTATGATTCTGATTTGTTCAAAACTGCTGATGGATTAACTTTTAGCCAGCAGATTCCTTGACAGATTGAATCCCACCAGTCCTGCGTAGCTGGCACAAAGCCATGAAAGAGCATAAACCTGACACCAACTCTCTGTTGGATGATATGGCTCATTTAACACAAAGGCACTTCGATCCCAATCCATACTTGTACGCAGGGTGATTTGGAAGTGCAGCAGATTCTTTATTAATCACGGAACTCCAGCTTGTCTCCCTGCCTAAAAAAAAGGAAAACACCACCAAAACACCCAGCAAAGGGACTAAACAAAATCCTCTCGTGTCCTACAAGACAAATGACACTCTGCCTCTACCTGGTGCTGGCTGGCAGCTCCTCAGGCACCTCGGGAGCACATTCCCAAACAACAGCAGCTGGGCCGGGCTTGTTGGGATCCCATTCCCAAACAACAGCAGCCGTGCAGGGCTGCCCAGTGCTGGGTTGCCCCAGTTGCAGAATGTGATTGATGCCCATTCAACTTGGTGGAAGCAACTTATTCACTAATTAATTCCTCCTTTCAGCACATTTTGCCCAGACTGGCAGGACGAGCTTCTTGGGAATCGGTTTCAATGGATGGTCTACAATTATTCATCACTTGGCATGGATGGAAGGAGCTTTTCTTTCTGGCAGTGCCCTCCCACCCAAGGCTGGATGCTGACTCTTCTTTAATTTCTCTTTCCTGAGACACTCACAATTAATACATTTTTTTATTTGTGTTTTCCATGCATTATTTATTAAATCAGAGATAAACCCAAGGCTCCACAAGCATGTCAGGGAACTTATTTTGCCAAGGGCTGGATGGAATCCCACAATGGCTTGGGTTGGAAGGGACCTTAAAATTAATTTAATTCCACCCCATGCCAAGGGCAGGGACACCTTCCACTATCCCAAGTTGCTCCAAGCTCTGTCCAACCTGGCCGTGGACACTTCCAGGGATAGAGAAGCCACAATCTTCCCAGGCAAAGCAAAAGCAAACACAGCCAGTGCCCACTAGAAAGTGGGAATGGAAGAGTCATTTGTCTCTGCCACATCCCAGTCTCCAGACTGGAAGGATCAGATCAGACTGACACAGTCATCTGTCATGTGAATGCACCTGTGCTGAAAAAAATAACCTCAGCTGATGATAATGAGACAGAAAATCAGAAGGATTAGCACGTGTGGGCTGCTCCAGGAGTGCAAGGTGAGCAGAGTTGGTTCAAAGCCAAAAAATTACAGGAGTGATTTTGATAAAAGACCAGTGGTGGCACAAAGTTGGAATGAGACAGCAGAACAGACGAGGAGACAGAACTTTCCTGCACAAAATGGGAGATGGTGAGCACATCCTGACAGGACAGGTACAGGGGACTCCCTTGGGCAAGGTACAAGGAAAGAGGAGCACAGACAGACAAAATTGTCCATTATAAACAATAAACCAAAATTAGAATTATTCAATTCTGTCATTTCAAAAGATATGCCTAGTTCTTCATTATTAACTTCTGTCTAATTGTTTAATTACCTCTTAATTGTCATAAGGTATGCCTTGGTGGGCAATCAGAATTAAACACGGGTTTGGCACTTTTAGAGTGCAAGGTTATATATGAAGTATCAATAAACCCCTAAAAGACAGCTAAATAATATTAATTATGTCCTTCTTGAAAAAGAACAACTGAACACATTTTTTTTCTTGTTTTTCTGGTTTTATCATCCGAGTATTTTGACTCTTATTTTCAGAGGTGCATGAATACAAAATTAACATCTGCTTTCAGAGCTGCCTTAGGTTTATTGAAAATGCTCATTTATTCAAATCTGGTGACAAGTGGTGATGACTAAATTAATAGGCAACTTGGCAAGTGGGATATTTGATAAACTGCTTGGAGAAGTGTTAAATACCTTTCTCCAGCTGTGGAGAAAACTTTAACTGAATACATATCTGAAAAAAAAAAAAGTGATTAAATAGAAGAATATCTAAAGCTTTTGGGGGTAATGATTGAACACAGGAATTTTCTGAGGGAACAAGGGCCTCATTTATGCTGTCATTAGTAAAACATGGTATATGAAATAAAAATACTGGTCCAATAATAACAACCTTTTAGGAAAAATTTATGAACCATGAGTGATTTTAACGATAAAGTAACTGTTTAGGCAAAAAAATTTAGAAGGAAATACTTGTAAAGAAATAACAGTTTCCTACCTTTCCTGTCAAACATAGTAACTCTATGGGATACTAATTATTCTAAAATAGTTGTAAATAAAACCATTAGAATCTTATTAATTAGAACTAGAATGTCTCTGCATAAATCAGGTTTTTTTTCCCCAGGTAAAGTGTCCTGATGTTTTTAAGTAGGAGATCATTCCTTCAGCTTCAAGATAATAAAAGGTTAAAAGTCAAAAGAAAAAACAGGTATGAATGAAGCATAAAAATCTGTGTTAAATATTCATGTGGGGGAATTTGTTTGTTTGGTATCAGGATGTGATATTACTAAGGGACAGGATATGATGCTATTGGGAAAAATTTCCTCAGGGAAAGGCTGATCAAGCACTGACACAGGCAGTGGTGGAGTCCCCATCCCTGGAAGTGTCCAAAAAACAACTGGATGTGGAACTCCATGATTTGGTTTAGTGACACGGTGGGACTCAGTGGAAGGTTGGGCTTGATGATCTTGGAGGTCTTTTCCAGCCTTAATGATTCCATGATTCTATGGCAAGGTCATATTAGAGTTTATACTGAATTTTCTAAAGAAAACCAAATAAACAAAAAACCCAACCACCACCACCACCACCACCCCTCGCCTACCCCCCCTCCAAAAAAAAAAAAAAAAAAAAAAAAAAAAAGACACGAAATTTTGCATTTTAATTCTGAGGCAGAACCTGTTGGATTTCAGAGGAGACTTTCCCCAGGTCAGGGCAGAGGCTGATTTCTGCCCTCGATCTCAGCTTGAGGGCAGAGACATGAGGAATCTGCCCAAAGAAGGTGGAAAACCCTGCACATGTTGGAAGTCACAAACCATGGCTTCCAAAGGATCCATTCCAGCAAATACCAAGAGGTTCCAAAGAAATTGGAAAAAAAATCTTGCTTTCAGTTTTGACAAGACCAAAATCACATTTCAAAATGAAATTTTCAGCTATTCAGTTTCAGTTTGTCTGGTCTACTCAAGACATAACAGCTCTTCTTTCCTTCCCACAATTCTGATGAGGATACATCCCAGATGGATCTCTGGTAGATGGGAAAGGGAGTAAGAGCAAGGCCAACATGGCAAAAGTGGAGAATTAATTTGCCATAGTTCTCCACCAGAATAGGTTTGGAATTGTGAGCACTTAAATATTTTTGAAGGTGGTGGTGAGGCCCTGGCACAGGGTGCCCAGAGAAGCTGTGGCTGCCCCTGGAGCCCTGGAAGTGTCCAAGGCCAGGTTGGACAGGGCTTGGAGCCACCTGGGCTAGTGGAAGGTGTCCCTGCCCATGGCAGGGGGTGGAACTGGATGGAATTTAGGGTCCCTTCCACCCCAAACCATTCTGGGATTCTGGGATTCCATGATTTTCACAGCATGTTCAGATGATCAGTTCCCTACCAGTGCTTTTACAGCTGTAAACCCAGTATTTTCCAAGGCTCACAACAGCTCATGGGGTTTCCTATACTAATGCCTTAAATCTGCAGCAGAAAATGAATGTTTTAGGTGGTGAAGGAAAAGATTAGAGCCTGTCCCTGTTTTGGGCAGACGTGCATATCATTTACACTATTTTGCTGTGTTACTCTATAAAAAGTTTATGACCCTCCAAGTTTTGTTTTTTTTCCAAGCCCCAATTAAAGGGCTGGGATGTTCTTGTGGTTTGATCCAGAAAATAGACAGTCTCTGCTGCTGACAGCTAGCAAACGATCCACCAGATGCTTGGATCTGCAGCTCCGGAGCCCAGCCATGGGCTTAACGTGAAGAATTAAAATCTGTTCCCTTCAGCAGCGCTGAAATGCCTCATTAGTGCTGTAAAAGAAGAACTGAGGGTGCAGCACTGCTAGAAATAGGATTCTACGTCTATCACTAGCTCAAGTCATTAATAGCCTTGGGAAGGAAGGAATTACCAGGCTGATGGATATGAGGTTTATGTCCACACAACTTGGGCATGTGGGTTGTTTGCCAGTGTTCTCCCTGCTCTTCATCTGGCCTCATGTGCCCCTAAACTCCCTACAAAAGCCAAAAAAAAAAAACACCTTTAAAAAGTTCATCGATTCCCGGCTTAAAAAAATAACAAGACTCTTGAAGAGAACAAAATCAGCAGTTCCCATGGTTATGTTTTGCTTCACTTACCTACGCAACACTTCTATTCTGGTGGTATTTGTCCCCAAATGGCATAACTTTCCAGATTTCCTCTCCCAAACCTTAAGCTAAAATTGCCTTGACAAATGCTAAGCTCAAATTTCAGGAAGACTATTATCTTTTGAAAATAAAGTCTTAATTCTCAGTGAAATTGCCATCTTTGGGTCCCTAACACAGCCATTTCTTCCTTTCAGGGAGAACCGTGGTGGGTCACAGAATATCCTGAGCTGGAAAGGGCTCCCAAGGATCATCAGCTCCATGGAATGCTTGATTTTAATTCCACACTTTTTAATATCCTACATCAGGACACTCCTTTTCAAGGACAATTACAACAATAAATTCTACTTGCTTATTTAATTGGGGGTAATAACTTTTAATACATCCTAGCTGAAAAGTAGCATTCTGAGTTTATTTGCCAGAGTGCTGTTTAAGTCCTCCCCAAGTGTGTATTTTCATGCATGACATGTACTTCTCATCTACAAAAAGGTGCAGCTACTACAACTTGGATCATTACACAAGATGATGTTGCCTATGCCATAGAAAGACCTTGTTTTTCCAAGTTTTCTTCTTCAAAGCTGTCTGAAAGGAATTCAAAATCTCAAAGATGTTTTTAAAATCTTCTCACATCAAATTTTTCACTTTACTGTGAATTTGAACGCAATGTGGAATTAGAAAGTAAACTATATATTTTTTATCTCCAAGCATTCAGCTCCAATTAAGCATCATAAATTAAGCATGTCACACTCAAAGCTAACTAAATCAGGAAGGAAATGGATACAGTCGTGGAAGTTTTAAATAAGAAGTTTGTATTGTGCCACCAAGATCCTTTTCTGTGGGAGGAATTGTCTCAGCCTTGTGAATCTAAAGTGTAACATGGACTTTTGTTTTTAATTATTAGAATCCACAGATTTTTGGGATGTTGCTTTGTTTATGAAGTCTCTTATTAGGCAAAAGTTTAACGAAGATGTGACCCACTTCGAGCTCCTTGCGAAAGGCTCAGTTTAAGCACTTTAAAGGTGAGAATCTTATTTCCTATATCAACAGAAATATTTCAGGAATGTGTCCATCAGCTGTTCTATGGGCTTGGTGCCAATAAAAAAATCAAATCCTGGGAGAAAAGGCTTCAATCAGCAGATGCACATGTCCTGTGCTGAATTATGATATTCTATGGCTTTTTAGTTTCATTCATTCCCATTCAAATTTGGAGTACTTATATTAACTCCGGTCTTACCTAAAGTCAGGGAGAGTTTGGCCAGGCTAACAGTGGAGCTGAGATAATGAAAGACCTTGGGATTTGACCTGTACTGCGAAATTCCATGGATCAAACTCCTGAAAGGATAAATCCCCTACTCAGCTCTTTCTGAGCCAGGATTATGAGGTTTGGCCCAGGTTAATGTCAGAGCCCAGGTTTGAGTCTGGAGAAATCCAGAAAATGAAAGCAGAGACTGAAGTGTTTTCCACTGGACTTCAGTGAACCTGGGACAGCGAGATGTTATAAGATCTCATTTTATGTGTATTCACATATCATTGCCTTCCCAGAGCTAATAGAACACCTGACTATAGGGAAAACTTAAGGCTCTTTATTCCCAAAGGCATTTTTTTTTTCTATTTTAGCTACCTCATTACCATAGAAAGTCAGGGAATGTAAAGATATTTTTCATGTGGGAGAAAGACAAAAACTGCTTAATTTTTAATGTTTATCAGGAAATATTGAAACCTACATATCAGGGATTGTTTTTACCAATTTATGTCGCTGTAAATTTGTTGACTGAGAAGCACCTCCACCAGCTTTCAACAGGGCAATGAGTAGAGAGTGGGACATGGTCATTTTCTGATTTATTTTTCTTTCTTATTCAACTATGCCATGCATGATTTGCATCACCATTTCCAAGGCTATCAGAAGATAAAACAAATAAGAAAAGTCAGCTGCAAAAGCTGATAATATATACACAGTACAATCAAAACCCCTTTGAATCAAGGCCTCTCCAGAAAGCCTGAATTCCAAGAAGATTGCTTGAAAGGCAGGGAAGTAAAACTCCAACTGCTGTGCAAGGCAGCTGAAGAGGAGCCTGCTGGAACAGTGACTGAAGAAGCAAAACCACCCCACAGACCAGATCAAGGCAGTGTTGAATAAACCCCTCACACAGCCTCACGCTGGGCCTGCAGGGCTCTGCCTGGAAGGTGCAGCTGAACTACACCCACAGGCAGATCTGGCTCAGTCTCTGTCAATAACCAGTGGTAGATGGGTTGGAATGTCAGAACAAATTAAGTGGATAGTGATTCTTCCCTCTGCTAGTTTCATTACTCCACATGCAGTGTTTCACTCACTGTAGGTTTAGGACTTCCTGCATTGGTTCTGCTTTTCTGTATTTTAATTCTGTCTCTTTGTCCCATTTCTCTTTCAAAGTCTACAACTTCATTAAATCCTGTATGAAGAGCCACCTCTTTTGCTTTATTTCGAAGCTGCTTATTTCTAGTTTCCTTTGAAGTCCCCTAGATCTGGTGGGAGGTGACCCAGAGAGCTGCTCCCAATGGATCCTGGATCCCGGGAGTGATGGATCTGCCGGGACAGCCCTGGGAGGGACCCGGACAAGGTGATTGTTCCTTGGGAGTCCTGGTTTTGGAGCCCCAGCTCCCCTGTGCATCCTGAGCTGCCCTGGATGGATGGGCCTATGATGCACTGATGGCCCCTGGGCCAGGCCTTAGGCTGGGATTTGGGCTCCTCCTCCTGCCGTCCCCTCCTGGAGCTCCTCGGGGACCCCATTCCAGGTCCCTTCCAACCCAAACCATCCTATGGTTCTGTGAACACCTCTCTGTGCTCAGAGAGCTCCCTGGGATGTCTTGGAGAAGAGATCAGAAATCCAGGCACAGCATTCCCAAGGAGCTGGGTTCCTCTTGGGTTTTTTAAGTAGCCTAATGATGTTTTGATCCTCACTCCTCTACAAATTTTTCTCAATATTTCAATTATTTTTTCTGACAGTGACTAAGCACTGAGATGATACTTTCCTTGGATTTATCCAATATAACCTAAGATCTCATTCCAGAGTACCAACAGTAAGATTTCAATCCTTCATTAGGACTGAAATTTAATGAAATTAAACTCTTTCTCTCAATCTGTTTTATTTTACTTTTTCTTACAATGAATCTCACCTGCAGCTGAATGATCCTGTCATTTCCTCTCAGCAATTCCTGATGCAATCCTTATCCCTGCTTTTTACTCCTCACTTTCTCCATGTAATCTGTAAATTCTGTTGTGCTTAAATAAATTGCCAAACATCCCAATTGCATAAAAATGTATCAGAAATTTAACAGATGAAATGTATTTTCGTATTTCATAACTTGGCCTGAAGGGCCAAGTTTGACTCAGGTTTCAGAGAGCAATTCTAGATTTTGATACAGAATGTTTCCTGCTTTCCTATTTTTCTCCAAGAAAATAGAAATTTTTATTTAAAATTTGGACATAATGTAATTATCATATATTTAATAATAATTTGTTCTTTCTACAAGGAGAGCAGCAATCTTTCATAGCAGTTTTATGAATTAACAAGCATTTAGGAGAGTGTAAAAAAATTGAATTTGAAAACAAGTTGTCTTGACAGCTCCTAAAATAACAATTACTCATGGAGAACCATTTCAAATCAGTTTCTAATGGCACAATTCAGTTCCAGGTTTGGTGTAGGCTGAAAGCTGCACTTCTCTGAGACAAATGTATTTTATCCACTGATGGGGAACAGTTTTGATAGAAAAGTAATTCCAGTTTGCAGGTCACAATATCTTTAGAATTAGAGAAATGTACTTGCCTAGAAAAAGACAAAGAAAACAAGTGCATGGCCGTATCAGCATAAATGTGGGTTTAAGGCTGCAGTGACAATTACCTCAATTTTCATTGGAAATTTATTTATTTGTTTTTATTAAATGGCAGTCGCTTGGATCTGACAGTATCTGGAGATGCAATCTAGTAATGGAAAATTAAAATGTGCAGTTTCAGCTACAGGGGCTTATCTTCAATAATGGAACCATCCAAGCAAACCTTGCCTTTATTGAGAGTTTCACCAGCAGATGGTCTCTGTCCGAAATGGAAAGCCACTGAAGGAAGAACATTTTTTGCTGCTAATCAGCACAAAACTTTTTATTTTTTATGCCCCACCTTCAAGTCTCATTAAATTTCTGGGAGTCCTTTTCCCTATCCATTCACCACAAAAAACCAAGGAATATCCAGCAGACATTTGCATTAGTGCTTGACAATATTTTATGCCAGTTTTTTCATGCTCTTTGCTTGACTATTTAGCAACAGCACAGATTATACATAGATTAAAAAAATCAGGTTTAATTAGACTGCTGATTAAAGCAAATATTTTCCTGTGCTTAAATAAACAGGTCCATTAACACACAACTTTCTGCTTGAAGGTGATGACTCGGTTTCAGTCACAGTGTGTTTGGAACAAAGTGTGATTGAGATTTTGGGAAGGACAATGGTTTCCTGAGAAGGTGAGAAGAAAATTTCTCCTGTTACACGTATAAAATGCCAAGATATGAAGTCAATGCACCAAGGTTTGAAGGGCTGCAGAAACAAGCAGAATAATACTGAGAAATACTCAAATGACAATGGCATTTTCCCCCCTGAATCTTTTTGGGGTTTTTTTAAGGTATTATAGTAAACAACATTCATGCTATAAACTGATAAACTCCTGCAGGCTTGTTCATAGTGAGCATTGGAATAAACCCTGCTCCTGCTTCCATCCCATCCATGTTAAATGGGAACAGAGGAGCACAGACAGACAACAATCACACCCACACATCCATGTTAAATTCCAGGTTATGCTCATTCCCAAAGGAGTAGCACCAGGCCAAATAAAAATCTTTCATGTGCCATTTGCTGATGTTTTTCTCAGAGAAGCAGCATTTATTTACATGAACCCAATTTACTGTAGACGGAAATTCGGTAGCAGCACTTGAGGCTAAACAGAGATGTGAAGCTGGCAATAAAACTTGGAGTAAAATTCTGTAATTAAAGCTCCACTGAGAACATGAAACAAATCCATGCATCCATCTTCACTTATATGATTACATATGTCCAGTGTTACCTCGTAGACATATGAGCCACCAAAATGAAATATCAGTGCTGCCTCGCTGAGTGAGGGAGAGAATTAAACCTTCATAGCTGGATTTGCCAGAGAAGCATTGAAATCAATCTCTTTAAAAGACATTTTAAGGACATAAACAAGTGTTGTATATACCCACAGCAAAACTAAATGTAAAAATGTATTGCCTCTGAGGCAGAACAAAATAGTTGCTTGCAGTGAACAATATTGCACAGTCGCAGCATGGGCTTGGAATTCTATTTCAGGGAAGAAGCTCTGAAAAAGAAAAACACATTAATAATAAGCTTCTGCCTGTGATAATGGAAGTTTTGAAATCCTTGATTTTAGTGTGCCATGTAAGTGAGGAAAATCTTTATGGGCTTTTTTTCCCCCCTTTTCCTTTTCTTCTTTTATTTCGCTTAGTACACAGCACCAAAAAAAAAGACAGGAGCTTGTTTCTTGGGAAATGTTTCTCTCTCCCTCTCTTCTCCTTTTCCTCCATGAGCTGATTCCTTACATGCACCAGGCAATACGTAACTCCACTGAACAAAATAGAGGAGCAGCAATTCTTTCTAACGATTCCCATATGGACAATAGGAATCTGTGTCAGATGAAAGCATCATAAACAATATGACAGCACAGAACCACAGCAGATTTCCATAAAACCTGGTAATCATTTGCCTTTTATTTTATATTTGCTAAGCATGCCCACTGTAACTCTTCCTTCATGCACTGCCAGTGAGTGATTCCCGCACTGGAAGAGGTGAGAAGGCATTTCCGCCCTCAGACTGAATTGTTAGCACTTGGATGAACTCAAATGTAGCCGAATTATTTGGGAACAAACACAGATCTTACGACCCCCAAATATTCAGTCATCTTGCAACAGGCCATGGGAAACAATCAAATGAGAATTCTTCCCATTTCTCTCAACAGGACGAGAGGAAACGGCCTCAAGTTACACCAGGGGAGGCTCAGGTTGGACACCAGGAGGAATATATTCATGGAAAGGTTTGTCAAACTTTGAAGGGACTGCCCAGGGAGGTTTAGAGTCCCCATCCCTGGAGGTGTCTGAGGAACACCTGGACGTGGCACTCAGTGCCCTGGACTGGTGACAGGGTGGGGATTTGGCACAGGTTGGACTCGATGATCTGAGAGGGCTTTCCCAGCCTCTGTGGTCCTGGGATATTGTTCTATATTTCTAGGATCCTTTATTGTACCCCCAGGATGGAGAGATTAAGTATTGATTTTGCTCATTTCCTAAGGGCAGCTTTTCTGGTGTGCAAGATAATGAAGGGGAGGAACTGGAATATGCAGAAGAAGAGCTAAATGTACATAATCATCCTGGAACTTCCCACTGTGACAGATTATCCCGATGCTCTGGAGCAGATGTACTATATTTACTTTAATATCTCCAGAACAGCATGGATACAGCGTTGTGCATTCTGCAGTCCCAATAGGAAATCGTTAAAATTTTCCTTAATTTTTTCACATTTAAAATCTTGGGAAACTTTCACTTTTATATCCACTTCACCACCACAGCACTTCCTTCCTTTTTTAGACTCACTGTAACTCTTTGGAGAAGTGTCATATTCAGCGTTCTTCCACTGATGAGAACTTGATTTTGATTTTAATGGAGACTTCTCTGGTGGACGCAACAAGCATAATGATTATTGTGTGACTAAGCTTGCTTTCCTCCCAGACAAAAATAAATTTCCAAGGTCCTAATTTACTCTGTGTTTTGTTTGTTCTTTTTTTTTTTTTTTTCCCCAACTTGTCTTTTCCGTAAGTTTGAGTCTTTTTTTTTTTTCAGTTTGGGTGGATTAAATGCTTTTAATCCACACACACACTCCTTCATGCTGTACATATTTCCCTCAGGAATACTAATATCTGCCAGTAGGAAATAACTGCTGAACAGCAGCTTCCTTTGTGCTGAGCTAATTTAGGAAGGTATTCACCTTGCCCTCTGTGGTGTTAAACCAACTGGTGGTTGGAGGGTTTGACCTTTTATTTCTAAATATAAGAATAAAAATGTCAAGGCAGCTGTAGGGAACTGATTAGAAAATTGCCCTTCCTGGGAGACAAGAGAGAACAACCAAGACCTAAGCGGAGAAAATGCAAATTAATTGTCCCTTTCTTTCCTCTGCCTGTTAATAGCTGCGTAAGAGAGAATTCCAGACCCATTCCGTTGTCTCGTGTTTAGCACTCACATGGAAGAACACAGCCAAACTCTTATATGAGATGATCTCAAACCATTGTGAGTTGTACAAATTAATTAAATCCAGTCAGGTCCCTGAAGAATCAGCCTCTGGGACTCCCGAGGCACTTTGGCTTCATTCCCTGCCTCACTTTTATTTGGGAAATGGTGCAAAGTCATGCTAAATTAGAGTAGTGAGGCATCAACACAAGGCTGGGAAAGCTCTCATAACAAAGACTAAACAGACAAGGAATGGGCAGGAATTTTCTTTGTAGAAGCAGTGTGGGAGAGCCAATGCACATGACTGGGAAGGGATTTGAACTGTGGACCTGAAGAGAGCTTTCAGGGTGCACTGAAATTACAGAAATGCCAAATCATTGCATCTGAGTTCTTTCTCTTGGGAGAGGTGAAATCTGTACGACAAACAACAAGTAGTGGCAAATCATCATCATGGAAAGAATGATTTTCTGAGGTGAGCCTCAGAAATCACAGAAAGATTCCATACATTGTCAACATTTGCACCAATCTGAACATTAATAATCTATATTTACATCTTTTCTGTGCACCATTTTCATCGTTAGGTTGTCCAGGTAGGTCCCCTCAAGCTGGTGAGGCTGTGACTTCAGCCTAATCTGAAATCAGAATGAATTTCAAAGCTGGTGTTTTCACTGCCATTATTTCATATTCTAAATATAGGAGATTCACACTTTTCAAGCTGTGTTTTTAGTCAGTGAATCCATTTGCTTAGGAGGCTCTGCTTGGTGAAATATTGGATGAAGACCCCTTGAGACCAAGATGAATTAATTAAAGAAGAAGAAGGCCTCACTTATGACATTTTCTGAAGGGACCCTTTTTCTTATGAAAATTCTGCCATTTTAGAGACCAGAAGGCACCAGTGCTTTTCACAAGACAAAGAACCCTTGATCAATTGACTTCCTCATTTATCTATGTGCTTTCCCTCAGCCATCTGCAAAACAAGCAGGAGGCAGGGGCCCCCTGACATTCCATAATAAACTACTTGTATCCCAGAACATGTTGTGTCAGAAACTCCTGTACAAACTTTCTGCTATCTCCTCATAAGTATTTTGCTCCATAAGTGCATCTGGAAGTTCAGCTGTTTCCAGGTTGTTTTGTTTTTTTTTTTTCTGAGCTTGCATTCGTTGCCACTATAACGAAAACTTCCATGGTTCATTACCCCTGAGTGATAAATTTAGGGAGAGAGTTCATTTGTCTAGACAGGAATATCTGAAATAGATGAACCGAGACCAAATTTTACTGTAGTTCATGAGATGAGGGCTGTGCACACCAACAGGCACTCAATTTTCAAAAAGAAATATTTTATATTTACAAATGATGTAAATAGGCTGAAGATTTGAGACAATATCAATAGATCATACCCAAGCATGACTGGGTTGGACACTTATAGATTTTCCAGTCCAATACTTTTGTTGCCCAACATGAGAAGCATTTTAAACACAAGGACTCTTTAACAAAATGCTGCATTTTTATAGAGGAAATCTGACACCATTCTCTGCATCACCTTCAAAACTGAGTTGTTTTTTCTTAAACTTATTAATTCTTCATTCTTTCAAAGTAATTTGCTTCACTTAGACCCTCAATATTCCTTCTGTGTAAAAGCCACATACCCTGGACTCTCACCATTTGCAGTAACCTCTGCCACTGCAAATATGAGCAAAACCAAACCAAAAAAAAAAATCATCCTTTCACATGTTGTGTGGATCATGTTGCTTCACTACTGCCTCAACCAAATCTTGCCTTGGCTCAGTCCTTGAGCCCAGGTTAGGAGTGGGGAGTAAACTGCTCATGGGAATTGTAGGACCACAAAAACCACACTGGAAGATTATTCTTGTGTAGGCAAAATGTCCTTTGAGGTTATTTCTATTTAATCTCATGGTTTTGCACAGATTGAGGCCATCCTGGAGACAGACCAGGGGGTTAATGCACTCAAAAATGTGTCCCTTCAGTTTTCCAAGCAGTCTCCAAATCCTAAAAGGCTGAAACATCCAGGTAAAGCCCTCAGATTCACTACAAGAGTAAAGAATATACTGCTGAGGAGAGACTGTCTGGGAAGAAAAGGAAGGGAGATTTATTTCTGCATGAGTAGGGGCAGCACTGTGCAGGGATAGAAACACGTGAGAGATAAATCCTCAGGTGCAGTCTGAGATACAGGATACTTTTCCATCCAGGGAATTCTCTGCCCTGTACCCAGCCAGGTAGATATAAAGCTTTCCCTTGCCTTAATGTTTCCTTCTCTTTTTCAGGTGGACAGTCAACAAAGTGTTATTTTATACGTTTACTTCAATTGTCACTTTTTCTTTTTTCTTTCTTTCTTTTTTTTTTTTTTTTTTTGAGGGGGACTATTGTGTAAAAGGAAAAAAAAAAAAAAAGAGAATTTAGCCAGACACCAGTCCAAAGGAACATTTTAAAATCTCAAAGGGTTTTTAGACACAGGTATTATGTCCCACTCATACTTGCCACTCCTCCATTTCCTCCTAGTTGCCAGCTAATATCCAGAACAATCATTTCCCAAGTGCAACCACCTCAATTATAATGTGCTATGGACAGAGGCTCTTCTACATGATAATAAGGGTAGAGGCTTAATTAGAGTGTTGATAAAAGAGCTATTTGAACTCTCCTCACTTCTTAAAATTATTTCTCTTACAGACCTCAGTGGACTTCAAAAAATCTCTCACAATGTCTGGGGGAAAAAATCCCTCACGGTTTCTGATTTCTGTGGCTGAGGGTAGGGAGGAGCAGTTCCTTCTGGGGTGAGCTTTTCCTTGGAGACGTAGAATCATGGAATGGTTTGCGTTGAAGGGACCTTAAAGCCCATCCAATGCCACCCCTGCCATGGGCAGGGACACCTTCCACTAGCCCAGGGTGCTCCAAGCCCTGTCCAGCCTGGCCTTGGGCACTTCCAGGGATCCAGGGGCAGCCACAGCTTCCCTGGGCACCCTGTGCCAGGGCCTCCCCACCCTCACAGGGAACAATTCCTTCCCAATATCCCATCTATCCCTGCCCTCTGGCAGTGGGGAGCCATTTCCCCTTGTCCTGTCCCTCCATCCCTTGTCCCCAGTCCCTCTCCAGCTCTCCTGGAGCCCCTTTAGGCCCTGGAACGGGCTCTAAGGTATCCCTGGAACCTTCTCCTCTCCAGGTAAACACACCCAGCTCTCCCAGCCTGGCTCCAGAGCAGAGGGGCTCCAGCCCTTGGATCAGCTCAGTGGCTTCACCTGGACTTGCTCCAACAGGCCAACATTTCCAAATCTTGGGCTACCAAATTCGACATCAAATACCCATATTCAGCTGTGTATTCTGCACCCAGACATCCCAGAAGGAATTCCAGCAGCTATTTGAGGTTGCCTGCATGGTTTTTTCAGAGGCCAGGTGAGAGCATGTTGCTGGGATTTGGTGTGACTGGCTGCCGGACGGGAAACATCAGGATTTTGCCAGTTTGCTTAGCAACAGCTGTGTCAGCTCTCCAAACCAGCACCGTCCTTCTCCTGCCTGGCCAAGAGACTCAGCCAGAACATTTCTATCACATGTATTTGTTCAGCTGTTTACACAATAACCAGCCAAAGGCTCCAATAATAAGGAGAAACTGGATTTCATCCACACGGCATTTCCTCCACACCGTTTACTTTGGGTGGAAGCATTAACAGGAACTCCAGCAAATACAATAACCAACCTTCCTTAATCTAAAGTCTTGATAAGCATAAATTAAAGAATTTTAAGCCTTTGGAAAATTGTGTATTCATAGGCCCTGTGAATTAAACCTTTCCCGTGAACCCTCAAAAAACTGCTGCTAATTTAAATAGCAAGTCTGCAGAGGATGCCAATCCCAGTGGTGCAATATAATTTTATTATATTTATCATTGCTTTTGAGGCAGCACACCAATATTCTTTAACCTCCAGGTTCATTAAGCTATGATCTTCTAACAGAATTTCCTATTAAAATTCCAAACAGGTAGTGAAAAACTGGGGGAAGGCATAAAGAGCTGTGAATGGCACAAATCAGCGCTTTGGAGTTACAAGATTTGAAACAGAGCATTCAGGGATGGTTTTCATAAAAAGTGGAAGTTTACAGTGAGAAACAGAAAGGAAATTTTATTTCAATCACATGTTTTTTTTGCAAATTTTAACCAGGTATTTCTTTTTTGAGCACTGTGAGTGTCACAAGCTAAGTAGATGAAATGGAGTAACTCCAGCAGACACAAGATGAGCTCCTGCTTGTTGCCACAAGACCTCCCAGAAGGATTGTGTGTCCTGCCATCCAAGGTTTGGGGATCAGTCGGTGCCAAGCTGTGCCTTATTCAGAGCTGGGGACTCAGAGGCCTCCTCTAACTCCTGCCTCCCTCTATTCAGTGCATTCAGTTCAAAATTGGGTTTTTCATTCTTTCTGTTTGCCACAGTGATTCCGGTGTCATCCAGTTAGAGAAGGATTTCATATGGAAGGGTAGGGAAATGGCTGGATAGGATCAGGAGTGATGACTGAATTCAGCCTTGTGTTCAGAGGGAGGTTTCTCTGTGGCTGTGCAATTCCAGGCAGATTTTTCCTTAACTGATTTCAGACAATGCTGCAAGTGCTATTTGGAGGATGTGTGGATGTGAATTTTGAGTGGGAGACACCAACATTCACCACGAGGATCAGTAAGGAAAGAGAAGGGATGGGATTCGGGATGGGATTCTGCCCCTCTGCCCTGCTCAGGTGAGACCCCACCTGCAGAGCTGCCCCAGCCCTGGGGCCCAGCACAGGAAGGATGTGGAGCTGCTGGAGAGAGTCCAGAGGAGGCACCAGGATGATCAGAGGGATAGAGCAGCTCTGCTGGGAGGAAAGGCTGGGAGAGCTGGGATTGTTCAGCCTGGAGAAGAGAAGCTTTGGGGTGACCTCACTGGGGCCTTGCAGTGCTTGAAGGACCCAACAGGAAATATGGAGAGAGACAATTTCCATAGGATGGAGGGACAGGACAAGGGGGAATGGCTTCCCACTGCCAGAGGGCAGGGTTAGATGGGATATTGGGAAGGAATTGTTCCTTCTGAGGGAGGGGAGACCCTGGCACAGGGTGCCCAGAGAAGCTGTGGCTGCCCCTGGATCCCTGGAAGTGTCCAAGGCCAGCTTGGACAGAGTTTGGAGCACCCTGGGCTAGTGGAAGGTGTCCCTGCCCACGGCAGGGGGTGGCACTGGGTGGGCTGTAAGGTCCCTTCCACCTCAAACCATCCTATGATTCTTCTTATAATTCTATGAAATCTTGTTTAATTTTGCAGTTACTGATATTTCTGCAGCTCTTTAAGGGGTCAAAAAGCTCTGAAAGAAAAACCCTTGCACAGTGTTCACTGATGGATCAGGTGAGTGTGTGCCAGGGAAGGCTATGAGATATATGTGCATTTTTACTAGAATGTGCTGGGTTTATAGCAGGATTTTGGGTGCCTAATGAGAAAAGCTATGGCTGTCAGATGATCAATAAAAGATGAGAAAGATTTTAGGATTAGCATCAAAAAACTCTTAAAAGGCAGCAGGAGAGAGAGAAAAAATACAACTTTCTGATGAATGTAAAATGGACAAATACACAGAGGAGCTATTGCTCAGGTGTTGCTCTACCTTCACTTCATGTTTTCTCTCTGCATCATTTTCCCTCTGCTCTGAACATTCAGCAGGAAATGAGTTTCCATTTCCTCAGCTGCAGAGTCTGGTGGAGACACCGGGACAATTCCTGCCTTTTCCTGCCTTGTTGCAGTTGTTGGATAATTCCGTGTCAAGGAGCATTACTTGTCGTAAATGAATTGTCAAAAAAAACATGGGGGGGAAGAGGAAAAGAACATTTTGACAGGTAAAAAATTCCATCAGGTACCTATTAGTGCCCTCTGGAAAATACTCTGGTTCTAAGAGGGCATTGAAAGCTATGAAATATTGTCAGTGTCACTCTGTAACACCTGAGGATGTCACTTAACTCTCCATTAACAGAGAAAACTATGTTGATCTGTTGTTGAAAAGGGTCAGAAATCAGAACCAGTTTGCTAAATAAAGCCAACTGTGTGTATTTATTCTGAATGTGAGTGAGTTCTGGTTGTCCACACTGCAATGCAGCAGTGGGAGGCACATCTTTCAACCCATGAGGAATCATAAATGATTAATGCATTCTGATACCGAGCCAGAACTTCTCAAGTTAAATAAATCTTCATTGACTGATATGATCTTAAAATCCATTTTGATTTTCATTGATGTAAATACTAATTAGCACCACAGAAGTCCGTGTTTGCAGCAAATACAATAAAGGAAAAGAAGGATTTTATTTGAATCCCTCTGTTTCTGCCAGGAATTGTAGCTGCACATAACATGTATCTCAAAAAAAAGAGCCATCATATGAAGACAAAAAGTGGTATTTTATTTATCTCCAAGAGTGGTTGAAAATGTTATTGGAATTTGTATTTTCTATTTTTTTTTTTTTTTTAGGGTGAGACAGGTGGAGAGGAAGGCATGTACCTTCCCCTGTGAACTTCCAAGGATTTGTTCAGGTGTAATGAGTGTGAGTCCAAAATTTCTGCCACCTCCAGCACTTGCCTGGGAGCTAATCCTAATAGAGGGAGAGAAAGCCTTGCTCCTGCTGCTGCTGATCCCGTTCCATGAAGGATGCTCAAAAATAAATGAGTTTAGCCATGGAAATAAAGGAAAGAATTTTAAAGAAGAATTTGAAGCATTAATAAATACATTAGGTGGCATTCATTACTATTTAATCCACAAAAAAAGTAGGCGGGAAATGCTGATCCTCACTGAACGTGGTTGTCTGTAGTGTTCAGTCTCCAGGCCCTGGGATGGATCTGGCTGAAGTCCCCAGGGACTGTCCCCAGCCAGGCATGGAGCAATCAGCACTGGGACCAGTGTCCCACCAGCTCTTTGGCTGTGGCCACGCTGGGTTTGGAGAGTGGGGCACAAATTGAGCACAGACATGAAGGATTCTGTGGCACTTGGCTTTAATTCAGGAGATGGACACATTTAATTTACAAGGCTAAATTTAGCCCAAGTGTTTTGGAAGGGCTCTGGGTAAAACTCAGCCTGAGTTAGCAACAGGAATGAACTTTGCTGTCAGGGGAAATGTCCCTTTCTAAATAAAAGGAAAGTATCATCTGGTTAAATACTGAATTGATATTAAACAGCTCCCTTCCGGGGGAAAAATGGAGTATTGATAATGTGGATCCCAGCCCTATATAAAGCTACAATTCACTGTAGATTTCTGCTCTGAGCAAATGGCAATTTAAGCATTGGGCAGCAAAATATTGCAGATGCCTCAGGACACATCTGGGAGACGCTGCACTTCCAGTGAGACAAATATGAAATAAATGGAAGGTAAACCCCAACAACCCCCCAGGACACAAAGTTATGGTCGAGGTGCAAAAATCAGGCTGATTTCTGGGCACCACCCAGAAATGTTTGGAAAATGCTCCCAGGAATGCACAGGGTGGGATTGTTGGGGTGTCTGTGCAGGGTCAGGGGTGGGACTGGATGGTCCCTGTGGGTCCCTCCCAGCTCAGGATGTTCTGTGATTCCATGAAGGAAGTTCACTGAGCCAACAGCCTTTAGCTCCCAGCTGGATGTGAACAAATGCTCAGGAAGCCACTGCTGGGTTAGAGACGTTCTCCAGGACCAGCAAACTTGGGAAGGTGGCAGTGCAATGAATATGATCCAAATGGATCTCAGAGACTCTTTATGGACTATAAGCTTTTCTTTTTTACTTTGTTTTTGTTAAGGCTGAGAATTATGCCCAACAGGAAGACATTGGTGGGAAGAAAAAAATTCTTTGCTATTCACTGTTAGTGCAGTTTCTGCTGTGATACTGATGATAAGGGAAGTAAAATATTCCATGGAAAATTTATAAATTAGTAAGTCTCTTTACAGATATGTATTTATTCCTGACATTTCTTTGTTTACAGAAAGCCTTTGTTCCTTTTTTCCACTTCCTCAGCCAAGCTCAAGATGATTTTCAGAATTAACAACTATTTAAAAACTGATCTCCTCAAATAAGGTCTCATATTTCCATGTGCCAGCTGTCAGTATATCCTGTCATGCTTTAAATGGGTTGTTGCACAGTGATTAAAAAACTTCTACTTGTTCTGAAATAGCCATGAAATTGTGCATTTGGGCAACGACTTACTATGCTGCACATAATAATATTATACAAGAGCCAAAGCTAAACCCACACCAGAGAAATACCACATTATTAACAGTGATCCTATGGAACAATGCCATCCTCTCCCAGCCTTGCCCTAGGGAGGAGTGTTGAGGCTGTTTTCTTTCACTGTTGAATAAAACCACATTTTATATTTCTCGAGCAGCTGTTAACCTGCCCACTAAACTGCTCAAAAAAGAAAAAGCTTTTTTGCTAAAACCTGAGGTCAGGAAGTTTTCCTTCTCTTTTTCTGGTGTAACATCACCCCAGCAGCACTGATTATTCTGGAATGCATCAATATGGAAAGAGAGAAACTCAAATTGACCCAAAGGGCTTCGGGTGTCTACTGGAGCTATTTGAACCTCACAGCTTTGGCACTCCCCAGCTGGGCAGCATCCAATCTCACTCCAGAACAAAATCCACGAAACCAGACAGTGGTTTCAGAAGTTTTAGGAAGGAAAGTGTAGGCTTAGGCAAACCAGGTTTGGAAAAGAAATATTTTGGAAAAGGAGATCCCTCAGATCTGATTCAGAGGGAACATTTTGCATTACAAACACATTTAATGTCCTTGTTGAGAGAATCACAGAAAATAAGGCTGTCAGAGACTTCACCAGGCTGAAATTCAGTACTTCAAGAGAAATAAATACCACCAAGGATGTTGTCTTCATAATGTCTTCACCAATGTTTCTTTGTCCTTTTCCTGACTTAGTTAGCCCATTACTCTTGGCTACTTCACCTCAGAAAAGACATTTTGTCCCGATTTTTGCAGCTTGTTGAAGGTTTGTTGACTGCTCCCACACTTTCCTTTAGTTTTCCCTTGTCTAAGCTACCTTGGCTCGTTTAATCCTTCCTTGCAGGTCGTGTTTTCTGCACGTCTAATTATTTTTTATTACTTATTTTTCTGCTTTTACGTTTCATTAAAAATGTGAACACACCTTTCCATTATAGATTATTTGTACTCTACGACTAGCTTCCTCCAGGGAGAAGAGTTGGAGTAATTCTTCTCCAGCTCCTTCCACCTTCCTTAATATTATCTTACTTGGTTTATTATTTTAGATTTATTTTAACTGCTTTTCTAACCTCTGCTTTCTTTCCCCACCCTCTGTGGATGGCTGGGTGTCTTTGGAAGTTTCCTTTTCTATTGAAGAAGTCTGAGGAGACAGCAGTTCAGTGAGCCTGATACACAACAGCTTTCAAAACTTGGAAAATAAATTTGAAACCATCTTACTATCACTGGGGAAGGAAGAGTAGAGTCAGTCAGAGGAGTGGAAGTTCTGAAGGTGTGTGTTTTATCTCATTTCTATCATTTTATTCCTTTTCACACTCGGGATATTGCAATTTAATTGTATTTAGGGTACCAAATGGAGAGAGGCTTAGAGAAAATTGAACTGAAGGCAAATAAAACGTGCACGTGGAGTGAAGAACAACATGAAAAAGGAGAGACAGCTGGGAAAGAAAACATTTTCTCCTCAGCAACATTTTGGTATTTGAAGATCTTTCTCATCCTGAATCTGAAAACCTTTCAGAAAAAAAACTATTTCGACATAGCCCTTTCTCCCTACCCCAATATACAGATAGTTCCCTGATCAGGAAAGGGGGCAGGAACTCTGATTTGCAGAAAAAAAAGTTGGAAAAATACTTCAAAGGATCAGGTCCTGGACTGCTGCTGCCTTGCATGGTGTGGTGTGGGGAACCAGGACTTGTCTGTCAGGTTTTAAATGAGAAATTTCAGAAATTTCATTCTGGCCTTGAGGATACCCTTTCATGGCTGAATATTTAGCAACATGTTCAATCCAAACCTCCTTTTTCATTATTAAATGTCGATTCAAAGCTACCTCAGCAGATTCCCCCTGGCCATGAAGGGCAGTTTGATGGAGAGAAGCAAAAGAAATACCTTTGGGGTTTTCAAAGAAATGACCATTCCCTGGGGAGCCTGTTCAGTGCCCAACCACCCCTTTGGGGGAAGAATTTTTTCCTGATACCCAGAAAACCTCTCCTAACCACTTTATGTCATTACACGTATGTGTAATATAGACATATGTGAAATATTGATATACATGTAACCCAAACAAAATTAGAAGTCTTTTCAGAATAATTTGAGACAAAGCTTTCCACAAAATTAATAAACCAGTGGTCTAAAACATCAGAAAAATATTTTCTTTGGCTATGAATTATTCAGGCAAATATCAGAGACCTTGTGTTTATCAGTTGTGTGAGTGACATCATCTTACATTGGCATGAGATTGCATAAAGCTCCACTGTGATTAAATGAGCCTTTTTCCTCCTAACCTGCAGTCAGACATAAGAGCTGAAATAAACACCATGGAAGTCAGGTCTTTAAAAATTATCTGGTGGAAAGATAATATTTTTAGAGACAAAAGAGTACAACTGAGTGAGTTCAGTGAATGTTGCAGAGGTCACAGGAGGAGACCACTGACGTGGGACCACGCTGGCAATGTGTTGTGATTGTGACCTTGTCATTTAGGAGCTGGCTGTCCAAAATAGGAGTGACACTGAACTGCTGCAGCTGCCACTGTGGCTCCCATTAGTGCCACATGTGTTACCAAGTGCCTGCTTTGTGTGGGGGCTCTGAAGGCTGTCATTAAGTGGTGGCACTGCCAGCACCACCCCCTCCTGTCCCTGCAGATCCCTGTCCTTCCTCAGTGCACCCACAGCCTGTCCTGGGTCCCAGTTTCCCTGGCTTTGCCCCAGTTGTTAAGGAAAGTCTCTTTTTCCTCATTCCAGGGGAGCTGCGCAGCCCAGGGAGGGGTGGCAGCTGTGTAAAGCAGTAAAAGTGTTGTTGCAGGTCCTTGCAGTCTGTCCTGAGCTGACAGCCCCGGCTCCTGAGCCAGCCTGGGCCTGCCTGGAGATTTGTTTGAGCTTGTTTGGCTGTGACAGCAGTCGTGTAGCCACCAGGTGAGCACTGCTTGCATTTCCATTACCTGGGTTTATTGACTCGTGTGACATTTGCTGTGTTAGTGCAACTTTAGCCATCAAAAACAAGAATTTATTCTGTGTAGGCTGAGTCATGCATGACCCAGAATAGACCCTTAGAACCATGGAATCATTCAGGTGGGAAAAGACCTTTAAGACTATCAAGTCCAACTGTAAACTCATCATTGATCAAGGCCACCACTAACCCATGTCCCCCAGTGCCACATCCACGTGGCTCTCAAATCCCTTCAGGAATGGGGACTCCAGTCTGGTCTTGCTGTTAAACACTGAGGCAAAGAAGGCATTAAGCACTTCAGCCTTTTCCTCACCCTTTGTGTCAATGTTTTCCCCATACCCAAGAAAGGATTGAGACTCCTCTTGGCCCTCCTTTGTTTATGTATTTATAGAGACACTTAGCATAAAAGACACCATGTGTTAGAGGCCTAGAAACTCCAAAGGATGAGAGCTGAGGGCAGCAAATGAACAACTCAACAGTTGCCAAAGGAGCTCAGCCTTGGGATAAACTCTGCGGGTACAATTCAAATGCAAGAGGGACTTAGACATAGGACAAAAAAGATAGATAAAAGCATGCTAACGTGTGTAACAGCAGGTTAGCAACAACATCAAAATTACTCCAAAGAATGATACAGCAAAGGGCAAGAAGCTATGAACAACAGGCTTCCCCTGGCAAGGGCCTCAGGGTGACACCACCACGAAAATGCCCTCCAGCCCCAGTGTGAAGCCACTGAGAGCAAGTCCCAGATGAGCAATGGAAAAACAGGATAACACTAGAAGATTCTGAAGTCTGGATATGCACATAGCATTTTAAAAGCACTTTTAGCATTATTGTAACTTTCCTCATAGTAATGCTCTGATTAAGCTTCTAAGACTCACAACTAACAACTCAGAAAATCAAGGAATCACGGAATGGCCTGGGTCGGAGGGACCTCAAAGCCCATCCAGTGCCACCCCTGCCGTGGGCAGGGACACCTTCCACTAGCCCAGGCTGCTCCAAGCCCTGTCCAACCTGGCCTTGGACACTTCCAGGGATCCAGGGGCAGCCACAGCTTCTCTGGGCACCCTGTGCCAGGGCCTCCTCACCCTCCCAGGGAACAATTCCTTTCCAATATCCCACCTATCCCTGCCCTCTGGCAGTGGGAAGCCATTCCCCCTTGTCCTGGCACTCCTGGCCCTTCTAAACAGTCTCTTTCCGTGTTTCTTTTCAGTTTATTCAGGCCCTGGAAGGCCACAATGAGGTCACCCTAAAGCTCCTCTTCTCCAGGCTGAACAATCCCAGCTCTCCCAGCCTTCCCTCCCAGCAGAGCTGCTCCATCCCTCTGATCATCCTGGTGCCTCTCCTGGACTCTCTCCAGCAGCTCCACATCCTCCCTGTGCTGGCCCAGGGCTGGGGCAGCTCTGCAGGTGGGGTCTCACCTGAGGGGGGCTCAGGGCCAGAATCCCCATCCCTCCCCTGCTGCCCAGGCTGGGGGATGCAATTAATCCTTGCCTTTGTATTCCAGGCATGTTCCCTTTGCCACTGGAAGGATTATAAGCGTAAGAAACTTGCGGGAATTCAAGCAGTGTAAATTCTGTAACTTGGATGCAACAAATTGTCAGTGCTGGACCTTCTGAACTGAGGCTCCAAAGGCACCTGCACCTGCTGGGGGTTTTAGACAAGTCAGGTCTATCTTTCCGTGCCTCATTATTTTCCACCAGGAAAATGAGGGTAGGGAGACTGACCTCTGCTGACAGAGAGCACCAGAGAAGAGGAGCCAGGGAGTGTGAATCAGCCTTGAACTGGCAGAAAATTCAGTGCTGGATTTCAGGACTTGTCTCCCCGGGGAATTTTTGATGCCCAAAAGTTCACAGGTTATCAGACAATGTCTCCAGAAGTGCTTCAGCTTCAGTCTTGCTGTTGACTCCAACGTAATGAGAGAGAGGGGAGAGGGCTGGGCCTGGATCCATTTCTCCAACGGGGACAATTTGCTGATCTCCTGTCAGCTCCTCAGGAAAAGCAACTGTAAGAAAACTTTTCATGGAAAAAAGTAGAAGCCACATGTAAAACTAAGGTTATTTCCCATTTTAAAAAATAATTTGGGCACTGTGATTATTATTAAAAACTACTCTAACCACTGACTGAATCTGTACAACCTTTACTACATGAGAAACATAAGAAACCTACTTTAGTCCACATGAAGTCTGGCATTCTTTGAGTTCATAAATTGCATCTATTTCATCTCATCGATATGTGCTCATTTATAACAAATAAAATATGACACACACTATACCACTTGACTAAATTATTAAATCCTGTTAATTGACTTTGTAAGATAATGTAGCATCCAAGCCTTTAAAGACTGCTAAAAAAGGACAAAATCTCACTGAAGGATATGAGTTTCTTCCTCACCATCAAGTCACATGAAAATTAAAAAAAAAATACAGGACTTCAATGCATTTCATAATTTTGATTTAAATTCTTTTGGCAATTGTGGGGGTTTTTTGTAATAAGAAAAATAAAAATAAGGAAAAAAAAAGAAGCTGCTCATCTATTTTATCAATGATGGGTACGTGAGTAACCTCCAACTGTTCTCTCCTCTTTTCACCTCTAAAAATCTGAGAGAAGAGATAAACTGAAGGATTAATTTCTCTCCTATTTCAGACGGATGATAACAAATCTGAACAAAGCTGAATATTTGGGACTCGAAGTCCCAAATACAGAGCAAAATCCATTATCGAGCAAATTGAATTTCCCTGATTGAGACAATAATGATGACACACCTCTAACAACCAGTGTCCTAAAAAAGAAGAGCTACCTGTGGAAGTGCAGTGTAAAGAAGTCATAAAAAATAGCTTTAATCTTTGTTAAATCTCAGGAAATCATCACTGCTTCAAAGGTTCCTCAATGCATTCCCGTATTTCCAGCCTAAAAGAAAATAAAAATAATAGCAAAACCCAAAGAACTCCCCAACCATCCTTTGTACAAAATAAGATCACATGGAATGGAGAGAAGAATTATTAAAATGAGAAAGAAAATGCCTTTAAATAACAATAGAAATTAGCATGATATTATTTGGCATTGAAACATTCAGCTCCTGTCATCTTGTCCTCCATTAAAGTGACATGAACTGATAAATACTGATAGAGTTTAACAAAAATGTCATGTTTGAATAATTATTAGGAAAACCAGAATTTGATTTCTAAAGCTATCTTTTCACACAAGCTTCTATGTGACTGAACCCCTTTAATTTAGTAGTAACAGGGTGGAGATGAGTTCTCCTGGATAGTGCTGAACTTGAAGAACAACATTTTTAGAACTGTAATAATTTGTAAATACTGGGTTTTTTTCCCAAAAAAGAGTATTTTTCCATAGGCTGAACTGCACTGATAAAAAGATCCTGGAAAATTCATGTTTTTCTAGTCTGAGGGAAGTAAGAGCTTTGGCACTTGAATTTTTCCATCAATTACAGCCAACTTCTCTTTGCTCTACTCATGCACCTCTGCCTTCTGCAACATAGAGCAATTTTAAACAATTCCACTTCTCCTTTCACCTCACACAACTAGGTATTCTATTATCCAAATCCAGGTCTTCAGCATTTGACTCCATCCACCTTGGACCACGTTATTAAAGTTTTCAGATCATTAAGAAGAATTTGAAGGGCTCAGGGTTGCATAGTATGCCATGACAGGAAAAAATTCCAGCAATATGAAAAAAAAAAGGAAAAGTCAAATGGGAATGCCTTGAAATTAAATTCAGTAATATTCAGGTTTTTAAAGAATTTCTTAGAAGTGTACAGTCCCCGCTGAAACAACTCCATCTCATTCACCCATAGAATTCTGATAGAAAAGTTCTCTACCTTGAAAGAACAAACTTCACTGAAAACGAATTTGTTTTACATTACCACCTCTCCAGTTTGTACATTTTCTGGCTTATTTTATGTGCACTCAAGTAAGAAATCTCCCAGACATCAGTGAAAGATGCAGGACCTGTAAAGCAAACTTCCACAAGAACATGTTCTGAGCTCAATGAATACAGAAATACCTTATTAACATGGAAAAGATTTGTTTACAAATTAATTAATTGCGTCCTGATGCCATAAATGAGAGAGGAACTTTTTTGAAGATCTGAGTTCCTCTCTCTGAGAGCTCAACTATCCCCTTCTCATTTCTAAACTATTGTCTTGATTAGTAAGGTTTTCCTTGGATTTAAACCACTCAGAGCAGAGCTTAACTAATTTTGACTTGTATACCATGACTTTGACCACAAATGAGAAATTTATTCCAGTAGCTGTAAATCCTTGGAAGAAAATTGCCTTGGAAAAGCCCAGAGAAATGTCCTTTCCCTTCTTCCTTGAGATTTATTCTTCCTTATGAGTTACTTTTGTTGGAATTAAAGTGAGAAAAATTCCTGAAAAACTGGAACTAAAACTCGGAAGGAAATCAAAGCTTGTCCAAGTGATAACTTCTGGATAACAGGTACAAAAATACTCTCTGCTCATGTATGACTAGTGGTGTAATTAAATCAGATTTGCCTTGAGGATAAATTCATCAGTTGAATAAATTTGTCGACTTAAAAGCCACGGTGATGAAGGCGATCCAAGGCCCAGCTGGAGCGTTTAATGGAGGGGAGGGACGTGAGCTGTGGATCTGGGAATCCAGCAGCACTAACCAGGAGGGATGCAGGGCTTCCTGAGCTCTGAAACTTGAAAGACTCTTGGCACGCAGGAAGTTTTTTTGAGGCTCTATTAAGTGAAGGCTCAGCCAAGATGCCGACAGATCGCCTGTGGGAAATAGCAGCCATTTCACAAACACACACATTTCAAAGAGATTGATTTGGGGAGCTCTCCAAAGGCTTGGAAAACTCCTCAGTCAGATGAAAGTTGGTAACAGCAGTAAAAAGACAAAGGCTCTGTAGACATTAGAAGAAATTCTACAACTTTTTATCTCCCCCCCACCCCCAGCTGTGTTCCTTGCTTTCAGGATAGTGTCCTTAGCATTCTTATTTATACCCTTTTGCCTCTAGGCCTAAATTCCTATGCTTTGTACTTTAGGATGCCTCTTTGAGGTTCTGGAAGCATCAGCATCTTCTTTTCATAGTGTGGGACAGGAGAAGTTTGGAAATACACCAGCAACACCCTTGAAAATTCCTCCACCATTGCTCTTTCTAGGGAGCATTTCAGCAGTAATGAACCATCCTCTTGCTCCTGAGGTAGCAGGGAACTGGAACCAGGAGGGTGAGAGCCTGAAAACCAGATTTTGGAGGGATTTTTTGGCCAGATTTTTGAGAAGCCACCTCAGCTCTCTGAGCCCCATCTGGGTACCTACAGCAGCCACCAAACTTTTGAGAAGGCTGCTGTGAAAACTCTATTCTACAGCTGTGTCCAGTTCTAAAATTCTGTTTCTTCCAAGGCCCCTGTGCAGATCTTTGATTCTCCTGCTCCAGTCCTGTGCTGGGGCAGATAGGAAAGTGTCAGGGAATGTGTGGAGCAGTTTGGGCAGCATTAAATAATCCAGTGTGTCACACAGGAGCCCACTCACTTGCAGAGCTGCCTCCAGCCCTGGGGCCCAGCACAGGAAGGACGTGAAGCTGCTGGAGAGAGCCCAGAGGAGGCCACAAAGATGCTCCAAGGGCTGGAGCACCTCTGCTCTGGAGCCAGGCTGGGAGACCTGGGGGTGTTCACCTGGAGAAGGCTCTGGGGAGACCTCAGAGCTCCTTCCAGTGCCTAAAGGAGCTCCAGGAGAGCTGGAGAGGGACTTGGGACGAGGGCCTGGAATGAGACGACAAGGAGGAATGGCTTCAAACTAAAAGAGGAGAAATTTAGATGGGATGTTAGGAAGAAACTCTTCCCTATGAGGGTGGTGAGACCCTGGCCCAGAGGAGCTGTGGCTGCCCCTGGATCCCTGGAAGTGTCCAAGGCCAGGCTGGACGGGGCTTGGAGCAACCTGGGATAGTGGATGGGGGGGACAGGATGGGCTTTAATGTCCCTTCCAAACTGAAACCATTCCATAATTCTGGGATTCCCCATCTTTCACATAAGCTGATTTCAGACAGAATTTCTATGAGACTCTCCTTTCTTTTATCCTGACACTGTGCTTCAAGAAGGATCTACTATGGGTCACATTTTTCAGCATGTATCATTAAAAGACAAATGTTTGGATTTTTACACTGATTTTTACACTGGCCCAGTTCAGTCTCCCTCCGTGATCCAACCACTCTGAAACGACAGTCCCTGCACTCTGTTAGTAATCAACACTCAGAATTGCCAAACTCTGACATGGAATTACAGAATCCCAGAATATCCTGAGCTGGGAGAGCTCCACAGGGATCACTGAGTCCAGCCCCTGGCCCTGCACAGACACCTCAACAATCCCATCCTGTGCATCCCTGGGAGCATTTTCCAAATGCTCCTGGAGCTCTGGCAGCCTTGGGGCTGTGACCACAAAGAGATTTTAGTTCTGCACATCCCCCCAGTTACAGACCATGCACATTCCTGGTATGGCCACGTCCTTTAACAAGAGAAAAGACGGCACAATCAGAGCAAAAATAACTTAATCTACCTATGGATTCCCTGAACCTTCCCCCTGTTTTACATTGATAACAAAGGGGAACCTTGATGCACGGATCATTTCTAATTTCTAATTGCAGTGTTTGTTACAGTTACAATAATTTGGGATTTTTGAGATTATTACACTTCCTTTGATGAAGACCTGCTCCCACGTGTGCTGTGGCAGGTCACACACCATGGTATGTACAATTTCTGCTGATTTTTGATTCTTTTAAAATCAAAGAGCGACTCAGATAATAAGGAAGACTTTCTGAGGGCACAGCTGGTAATAGCAACGAGAAAACTGCACACATTTTTCTAGGACACACATATTTTTCACTATTCTCATGGACTCTTTCTTGTCCAAAACGTGATTCCTTCCTGGTTTTATTCTTTATTGTTAAATCTGCTGGTATTTCTTCGTTTCAATCAAAATGAGTCTAACTGGCAAAGCAACCCAAAAAGATTCTTCCTTCTCTCCACTCAAAACCTCAAAACTTTGCAATGAATTGAAGAAAAGTTTAAAATGAAAAACTCATATGAAGTGAGAGCTAGAGAACTGAAACACTTATCCTTTGTGAAAGGGAACACTGGCATTTTTCTTAGGAGGAATGAGGGCTGACTGGAGAAGGATTGCAATCTTGGGGAAACGTATGCTCCTGTCTTCCCTGGAGGATAGATTTCCCAGGTGGGGACATGTTGTGGAAAGGAATTGTTCCCTGAACAAATAAATTCATTGCTGAGGAGCACTGCCACTTGTCTCCATATACTCCAAGAGAGATTGGTCTGTCAAAAGAAATCCTTGTTTGGAACTGATGAGGTTCCTCTGTCATTTAAGGAAAGTGGTTAAAAGTAAGGAAAGTGGTTAAAGTAAGTGTTGTGGGAAAAGTGACTCCTACTTCTCAATGAAAATCTGGTTTCTATTCCTTAACATCAAACCTCAAATGCAGCACAATGATCTTTTAGCAAGTAAATCGCTCTAATAATATCTAGGATATTATATAAAAAGTAAAAAAGGAATGTTAATGCCGTTCATTAGACAAGGTCCATTGTAAAACTGCAGTTCTTCTTAATTACTTTTCCTCCAGGAGCAGTTGTGGAATGATCCTGAGCTGAAGGAAATACGAGTTTTCTCTCCTGTCCTAATAACAAAACCTTGCTCATATCTTACAAGCTCTTCAGTTAATTATCTCCAAGAAAACCTTGATTAAGGCTTCTCTTTCTTTTTCTTGGTGCCTTGGCTTTGTCAGAGAAGTGCATGTTAACGAAATAACACCCAAATGAAGCCTCCTTTATCAGGAAGCAAAGCCCACGGATGATAGATGAACACTTCATTACATTTTCTAGCCTTGCTTTCTTTTGACTGAGAGATAAAACAGTGTAACAAATTGCAGAACAAAAAATAAATAAATATAAACCCCCACTTATCTTCACTAGCCAATAATTATACACAAAAACGTTTCAAGTGTAACGAGAAATGAGGTGAGGTGAGAAATATTTTGATCTGGATGGAGCTTAAGTAAATAGAGAAAAAAAGAGCAATGCATATTGAGAATCTTTCCTCATCAATCAGAGCCTAATGACAACATTTAAATGACAGAATTGGGTGAACTCCACTGTTACAGCAAGTTTCAGAAGCTGGAACAGAGCTGAGATTGCAAGATTAGGTTATTTCTGTAGCAGTGTCCTGACAAGGAAACATTTTGAACTCAATTTATTTCTCACCTAGACCAGACTATTAAAACGATACCAATTTAATACAACTCCCTGGTGCCTCCAAGGATCCGTAGCCTTATTCTCAGAGAGACCATCTCTGCCTACAGGCCTAAAAGGCCTGAAAACTCAAATTACACTGACTAAAAGGCAAAGACTAGCCTGTTATAATTGTGTGCTTGGCTAAGAACAATGCTTCTGGATTGGTTTTTAGAGAGCACACTTCTCATGATGCAGCATCACAACAGCCAGGACAGGAGGCTCAGTGGGAACTCAGAAGGAAAAGGCATTTGGATTTTAAACCAGAGCTGATTTCACTCACCCACAAGCACCAAAGAATGTGGGCCTGAGAGGTTTGGGGTAAATGCGGGAGCACAGAGGAGAGATGGTGCTGATTGCAGAGTCACCATCCCATCCCTCACATTCTCCTTGAACTGGTAACTCCAAGTGGGGCTTTGGATGTAACTTTTTCATGATTCAGGACTTCATCCTGAATCTGTCCTTTGTTTTAATCTGAGGTTTAGTATTTCTCAGTTCTGACACTTCCACACCCAGACTCCCCTATTCGTTCTTCGGTCATGTGGACTCTAATGTCTGTTACAAATATCTGTGCAAATGCAACCACACTGGTCATTCACATCCAAAAATAACAGGAAATATAGAACATTATTTACTAGGGTTTAACAGCAAAGAAGAAACCAGCCTTTGGCAGGTTTTCATGTGCAAAACATCTGATTTCTTCTATCCTCTACTGAGGTTATTTATACAAGGAAAGGAAAAAATGTCTGTAGATACCAGATTACCTAATTCAGGATTTTATATTTGCATTATATGCACACAATTCTTCCCTGTGAGGATGGGGAGGCCCTGGCACAGGTTGCCCAGATCCCTGTATGGCTGCCCCATGATCCCTGGAAGTGTCCGAGGCCGGGTAGGATGGGGCTTGAAGCAACCCGGACTAGTGGAAGGTGGGGGTGGAATGAGATAATCTTCAAGGTCCCTTCCAACTCAAACTATTCTATAAGTCTATGAATCAATATAACACATATGCATCAATATTCATAAATCTTTTCTGTGATTCATAAGACAAAAAAACCTCCATTCCAACTGAACAAATTCCACATGTAGGTATATGTAATGTACATATGCCTGTGTATATTTATGTGTGCGTGACATTTAATTTGGCAATGCCACAGCTGTGACATTGGGGATACAACCAGCAGCTAAGTCAGCCAACAAATAAAGAACCACTATTTTATTTTGTGTCCTGTTGACTGTGAGATGCTCTCTAGACAAGGGGCAAAAGCAATTTAAAATGAAATGCCGAAGCAGCATCTTCCAGGATAAAGAATGCCATGGAAGTGACCGAGCAGGAACAAAAGCAAAGGAAATACCAGAAGTTTTATTCGGGGGTGCTGATTCAAGGAGGTGTTGTGGGTCAGCTCGCCACAGTCAGAAATGACTCAATTGCTCTGTGGATGTGGGAATGCAAAGGTGGGGCAGCTTTCATGAGCTGTGTGTCCCTGCTTGCATGGGTTTGCCCAGTTTCCTGGCTTCCTTAAGAGCTTTCTCAGCCCCTGTGCTGTCCACAGAGGCTGATCCTCATGGGGGAAGACAGTTCTCAGCCTTTACAGCCTGTCCTGGTGCTCCGAGTTACCTCTGAGAAGACGAATTTAGCTGGTTTTGTTTTCATTCATCTTTCTCCACCAATTACTAAAAATCCCATAAATTTCTACCCTTAATTTCCCCTGAGGCCCCCCCAGAGCCCCTCTGAGACTGGGAAACTGAAGTTGGGTGGTGCTGGGCCTCCCCTGCTCACAACACCCTCCCGTAGGATGCTCAGTTGGGGAGGACAGACAGGCACAGTTATCAAACACCTCGTAAGGCTCCCTGGCCAGAAAGAGGGGGGAAAGCCCAGAGTCCACAATCAGGTGCAGTTTTGTCATCCCTTAATTTCTGGAATGCCCTTTGACATAATTTTTTAAGAGAGTTTTTGGTTGTTCTTCTCTAGGTGCGGATTAAATTCAGAGCAGGGTGATGAAGGGATGCTCTGCTTTGAACTTGTCCTCTTAGGAATTTTGGACACAATTCAGATTGAGGCTTGACATAAGCAAATATTTTTTTGCTGAGAGGTGGCCAAACCCTGGAAGAGGCTTCCCAGAGAGGACATGGATGCCCCACGCCTGACAGTGCTCAGAGATATTTGGACAAGGGCTTTACAATGACATGCCCTGGATTCTCAGGCAAATGGATGAGAAATGGTTGTTATAGTCCCTTCCAACTAAATGGGAAGAAACTATTCTATTTTCTTCTCTCCTATTCTGCTCCGTTCCATACCATGCCAT
>VWZW01001386.1:70061-89243 GCA_013397115.1 Edolisoma coerulescens | reverse complement strand
CATTCCATCCCATCCCATCCCATTCAATTCCATTCCACTCCGTTCCGTCCCATTCCACTGCATTCCATCCCATTCTACTGCATTCCACTCCACTCCATTCCATTCCATTCCATTCCATTCCATTCCATTCCATTCCTCTCCATTCCATTCCATTCCATTCCATTCCATTCCATTCCATTCCATTCCATTCCATTCCATTCCATTCTTCATCATTCTACTTTTCCCTTTCTTCTTCCCCTTCCTCTTCCCCCTTTCCCTTCCCTTTCCTCTTCTTCTTCCAATTTCCCTTTTCCCCTTCTTCTCCCCTTTCCCCTTCCCCTTCCCCTTCCCCTTTTCCATTTCCTTGTCCTTTTCCCTTTTCTCTTCCCCTTCCCTCACTGTGCACGCTGTGACGATTGTCTGCACTGTGATCCATCACCGACACTCCCAAACTCCCAGAGCCTCGGCCTGTGCCAGTTTGTGGCACCACCAGAACTCAAACCCGATGAGTTTGAGCAGAAATGGTTCCCCCTGTACCCTTGTCCTGGGGTGAGTCTATGATCCTGTATTCCCTATTGCCTACCCTGTGCCACACATGAATCCTGAGCCTTTCTGTGCCTTTAGAACTGGGTCTGAGAGAAAGAGATAAAAAGCCAGGCGAATTCTTCAGAGTGGTTTGTGCCCAAGGACACTCCACTCCCCTGCGTTTTGGTGGCAGCAGAGCAGAGGAAGCACCTTCCTGCTTTTTTCCCAGCTCTCAGCTCCTTTCCTCAGGAGAGACAGAGAGTTAATGATGCCTTAGGTTTTAACTTTTATATTTTCAAACCCTGTGCTGCCTAGTGTGTAACTCTGAAGTTTCTTGTAGCCTGTGAGCTGCTGTTCTCTCATGCGGGTTAGATGTAACAAACCTCTCCAGGTTTGCTCTCCAAGGACACCCAGATTGTCCCAGGCCTAAAATGTGTAAACCAACATCTTTAGAAGGGGGGGTAAGCTTGGGGAAATGACATCATTAACTGAAGTTTTAATTGGAGAATTAACTCTGATATGCAAATGAACCAAACTTCTAAAAGGGTGAAGAACTCATGATCCAGGGTCCATCGTGGGTATAGCCTCTGGCCCGCCCAGGGCGTACCTTAGAAGGCCCTTCAAACGAATACCTACCTTTGTCCCCTTATTCTGGTCGAGTCTCTGTTTTTTAGGTGGCCACCTTAGGCATCGTTAAAACTCTTTGCTTTTTAGCAAGTCTGCTAGCTGAGGCAAGAAAGATTTTCCTGGGACTTTGGCTTCTTCTTCTTCTCTTCTGGACTGTTCAGCAACACCAGAACATCACCGGGAGACCCTACACTGTGGCCCGGAGGGGCCCACGCTGAGCCCCAGCTCTGGAGAGGAGAGGGCCATGCCCACAAAGGACTTTGAATCTACCCAGGTCTTCTCCACAGCAAGAGGTTTTATTATTTGACATTATTCTTTTTCCCATGCCTGCGTGCACTCTGCTTGTTAAATAGTTTTTTTCACTTTCCTTCAAGGAAAATTCTTTCAGAACCCAGTGGGGCAGGGGCTGCTGAAATCTGCCTTCTATCAAGGGATGTTCATTTCGGACATTTCCTCCAATTTGTCTCAAACCAAGACAACACTTAATACCAACAGCCTGAGAAAGACTGAGAAAGTCAGAAACAACCCACCATCCAAACTTCCATCTGTTTTCATTTTAAAGTGGAATCCATGATGCTGAACTGAGCTATTTTGATTGATGACTTTTTGGAGCATCCAGGTATGACAGGGTTTATGGCTCCAGCCTACTGAGACAGAGCAGATCGAACTCAGGGTTTGGTTTCTTCTCCCCAGCCAGCCTGAGAAGACAAGAGAGCAATTTGCTGAGCACTTGTGTCCTGATCAAACAGCAGCAGCATCAGAGTTGGCCACCCATGAATTACCTGTCCAAACATATCAATATCTCCCCAAATAAACACCATGTTTCAATTCCCAGGTTGGCCGATACAGTAGAATGGATGGAGGCACAAAAGTGATAATGAAAAATTATTTGTAAACAATGGGGGGGTGTTGTGGGAAATGCACTAACACAGGAGACCCAGCAGCTGATACCTGGCAAAGGATTGCAAAATATTCTGGGGGCTCTTTAATATCCCTTTCATTTTTGAAGCACGAGAGTTTCGTAGCTGAATTCAACACTAATAAAAAGGAATTCTGGATTTGGCAGGAAATCAAGAAGAGAAAGAGCAATTGAAAGCTGTACAATTGTATTATAAAAAAAAAACCTCGAGACTATCAATAGTTTTCTGTAGGACAAATATTGATTTAGTCAGGAGATAAATATGCATCCATGGGAAGAACTCTGGAGAGTTCATTCATGCTGGAAATTAGCACATTGATCACGGCTTGAGAGCTTCTATCGGTTTTCTACTTCCTGCAAACACTTGCTGCAGGGATTCCTGAATTCTGAGGGAAGGAAGTGCTTTTTCTATAGCAATTCAGGATTTTCCAGTGATATCTGCAGAGTCCACAGCCTCAGGAAACACCAGGCTGTGTCTGTGCAATCATACATACAAACATATATGCTCACATGTGTGCTCAGGGAGGTGGCAGTTCACAGAATTTTTTAAAATAGAATTGCAATAGAGCTCTAAACCAACAAGGGGGAAAAAGAACTTTAGCTGCATTTAATAAAAGCTGCTCTGAAAAAAACACATGATTCATTTTCCCTTCCCTTTGCCTGCCAGGGATAAAGTCCTGACCCAACACAGACACCATCAAAAGCTGACAGGTAATTAGGGAACCCCAGAGCTGCGGATGGCCCTGAAAGTGCTGATCAGGTGTTTGCTCCATGAAAACACTAATTACACCTAAAACGGCTGCACCAAACATCAGCTCATCCATAGAAAACCATGGATGCAAAGGCACGAAAGGAACAGAGAAAGAGACATTTGGTAAGCAAAGGTCCAAATTTTTCTACAGAATTTCTCATCCGGATTTGTCATTTATAGAGTAATTTGTGTAACAGGCCAATAACTTAATTTGAAGTGGGATTTGGGGGGGAGGGGGGGCGGAGAGAAACAACAGCATAATGACAATATTTATTTTTAAGTTGGCTAAAAAACAACAATTGCGTCTTGATAAACCAAAAATGGTAATTTTACCCTAGTCCAGACAATGAGACAAACACAGAATTTGTCCAAAACCTCATTCAGGGAATAAACCCCAATGTTATAAAAATTAAACGAATTGCAATTGAAAGTATTTCAGTAACTGTTTAGTTTGAAATAGCAATTAAACAATATATACGTATTTATAAGAAAAATACAGGTTAGTTTTAAACATTTGGATATTAAAATAACATGAGGATTTATAGTAAAAATAAATTTTCATTTTTGTTTAATCACTTTTTTACTACATGCAGGCCATCAATATTTTATTGGCTTATGTAGTACTTCAGGTTGTATAAAGCCTGGATTAGGAGAGGAAAGAGTTTCCCACTTATTTCCAGCTAAAGTTTAGAGTGGAATCTCAGAGCAATGTACCCTGAAGTGCATTTTTTAGCTCTGTTTAAATCAGTATTTTATTTCCTTGGCAGAGTCGTACGAGTGCTGTGCATTGAAGGGATGTGTTAGATGAGATGGATCATGTCTGACATGGAAAAAGGAGAACAAAAAATCACTTGATGGGATCTAAGTGGCTTGGAAATGGTGCTGTTTTCTTACAGAACCCATTTTTATTATTCTTATCGATGTGCTTATGTTTGTTGTGATTTCCACTTGATTTATGCCTGTGCTGCTGGTGAGGATCTGTTTAAGTTTATAACCACATAATAAGAGACATCCATTGCCTCCAAGATAAACAGACAAGGGAAAAGATGGAAAGTAATGATATTACAGGAATTTCAGCGGTAGGAAGAAAATGTGCAGGGAGAAGAAACGCCATTTATCAAAATTGTACGGAATTCCTGCAGAAAAATGTAAGAAATGGCCTCAGAATACTAAAGCAGCTTGGATTAGCTTTAATCCCAGGGTCAGGCTCCCTTTCTGGGAGTGTCCTTTCAGGACTAGGGGGGAAAGAGAGCTCTGGAAAAGTTTTCAGTGTGTTCCAAGATGCTCTTATTGAACTTTCTAACAGGTACAGTGCTAAATATTGCCGCTATAAAAATCTGAAATTTCCCAGGAGATGAATTTAGGAGATGGGAAGAAGATTATAATTATGGTGTTGTATCCATAACACTAAAAGCTTGTAAAAATAGTAATAAAATCTGTTACCAAAGAAATAATTTCTTGGTTTTCTTAACTTGACAATAGTTATTTTCCTAATTATTATTCATAGACTCTGTGGGCTTTCTCAGGGAGGATTATAAATCTTGAGAACAAAGAACAAACCAGTTCCTGGATTCAAATTCTTCAGGAGATTTTTCAGTTCCTTGTTTTTCCTTAATACATTTTCCTACACAGATATCCATCTCTTTCATTTTTGTATCCTTATTAAACCTTTTTATGCAGGTTTCCAGGTAATTTCTAGAGAATCACATCTTCCAAACCAGAAACGCATCAATATCCTTCATATGACTGGGAAAAGGAGTGCACAAAATAGATAAAATTCAGAGATCGTCATCTTCCTTTGGATGCAGCTCTCCAGGATGTTCAGGAATAAATGAAGTAATGGGAAGTAATGGTACTTCCCTAATGGGAAGTAATTACTTTTAAGGTGTGTTTTCTTTGGTGGCATCATTTTCTCTTCATGACCCAAGCAGGAGAAGAGCATCAATTAGCAACAGAAGGCAGTGAATGGAACTGCTGAGGTTTAATTTTAACTGCAGGTCAGTGCAAATTGCTGAAGCTGGGAAGAAATCTTCCCTTTCTGAGGTTTATGAAATAAATGCACAATCATAATTATGAATAGCACCTCATTTCTAAAGCACTTTTCACTTCAACACCTCAAAGGACTTTCTAAACCACGAGGTAATTCCACACTGGGTGTCAATAAAAGGACTTGGGCAGGTGAGTGGGGAGGTCAAGCAGCTTCACAAAGGTCTGGACTCTTCAAAATTGTAGTACGACATGCCAAACCTAAGCTCAACGATGTTCAAACCCAAACCCCAAAACACAGAGGGAAACCCCTAAAACTACTCTTGATTCAGTTTTCTGTCTTCAGCTAAAGTGGAAAACCAACTTTGTTCACAACTTTCAGGTCTAAATCAAGGTAAATGTCAGCAGGACCCCTCAATGTTTTAAGGTAATTATAATCTCATTCCCATCTTCTAAATTAATCTCCTGGGAAATTTCAGATTTTTATATTCGTTAATATTTAGCACTATTCCTGTTAAAAAGTTCAATCAGAGAATCTTGTAACACACTGAAAACTTTTCCAGACTTCTCTTTCCCACCTCATCTTGAAGGGACACTCCCAGAGTGTTTTAAGGTGCTTGATGATGCCCAGTACTTTTGGACAAAGTCTGGAGTGAAACTCTGGAATTTTTTTATGGTAATTGAAGCTAATTTTGATGTGAAAAATAAGAAAAAGCCTCGCACACCTCTTTTGTTCTAGTTTTTAAGCTGACTGTATAATTTACATTTTAAGTGCTCATTAAGGTGAAAAATGTCAGTACTGCAGAAACAGCAAATAAATTACCTTCATGTCTTTTTTCCCTCCTTTCTTATTATTAATCTGGAGACCACAAGAAGAGTATTCTCAATTAATCCGGGAATGAATTTATAACATGTCAAATCCCATGCTGCTCCAACCCCATTAGAGTTCAGTTTAATTAGGCCTTTCTCCCTGCCTGCAGACAGGAGCATTTGTAGTAGGCTTTAAAATACTACCACTGCTATTATATAGTTACTATTGTTCAAAATCAATTATGTTTTATGGAAAGTTATTGCTCACAATTTTATTGCTCATCCTGGAAAACCAGAAGATTCCCTGTCTCCGGATGCTTTGCTGAAGTGTTTGCATTGGGTTCAGCTCTTGAGACTTCCAACATTCATAAGGAACATTCACAGCTTCCGAAAGCTCTTTTAGGGGTTTAGAGGGGGTGTAGCTACGTAGAAATTCAAATTTCTGTTGTCTAATAAAGTTTGAAATTCATTTATCATGAATCAAGAGGTGAAACTAAAAGTGCTTTAGACTTCAGGCTCTGAAATCTTGTGGCACTTTGCTTCAGAATCTTACTTATCTCCCTCTTTCCCCCCCAAAAAAACGCAAACCAGCCAACAAACAAACAAAAAAAACCCATAAAAATACACCCAATCCACCTCCAAAAAATCACTTCCAGCATCAGGCAGTAAGTCAACAAAAACATGTCCCATTTAGGTCAGCGATATCAAGGTCTTCCAACATTCAGAGTGCCGAGTTCCGAAATCCAGTGTTTTCCTGCCTGCCAACTCTTACCTCGTGTCCTTGATTCAGGATTCAGGATTCGGGATGGAATTCCACCACACAGAGCATCTGAGTCATGAAGTCTTTGCACGCCTCACAATAATTTACTTCTCTGATGTTGTTTTATAATTAATTAAATATAAATATTAATCTCATTAAAGAAAATTCCTGCTTAACAAATCTTATCCACCTGAATTTGGGAAGATATTGTTTGTTCCAAGGAATAAACACACAGAAAAAGCTCCAAATTCTATATTTTTAAATCATTCAGTTCTGCTTTTATTCGATTCTTCCTGTTTCTCTGCAGAACTTACTGCACACATTTTCTGTCCTAGACGTTTAGGTGTAAGATTAAATTTTTTACATAATTTTGTACAAGCTTGAAAATTTAGTTCAGAGATATTTCAAGGGGAAAACATCAGGTTTCACTCAACTCTTTTCCCTACCATTTGGGTTCACAGGGTTCCAAATACACAGACCTTGGATAACCCCATTTATAAATGTCCTGTTTGAATAAAATATTATAAATTTCCGGTTAATTTACGTCTGATTTAACTTACTTAGAAGCTTTTGTCCTTTTCCTGTGCTCAGAAACTGTGTTCAGTTGTTCACAATGAATGCAGATTCTCACCCAGCTGTCTGTATTTTCTACATTTAGTTTTTAAATTTTAAATAAACTGGAGTTTTACAGGAACATGTGGATAATTATTTTCAAGAGTTTATGGAGAGGAAACTCATCAAGAATTAATTCTAATGAACTTGAACTCTTATTTAGAATTTTTTCTTCATTCTCACACATTGTCTTTTCCAATTACTGATGGATCCTCTTCCATGCTGGAGCAGGAAAAGTCTGTCATTAGTGTTAATCACAGTGAGGATTTCACAGCTCATAGAATGTTCAAGAAAGAAGTGGCCAGTAATTACACCTTCAGCCTGAGAAACATGGCAATTAGTTGAGTCCTGTTCCCAGTTGAGCAAGTGTTTCCTGGTGACAGTAAATTGCTTTTATATCATAAAAAGGTATGATGATGCAGGTAGAAAAAATTCCCAGTGTGGGAACAAAGCAATGAATAAACAGTGACACAAGACAAGGTGATTCTGCCTCTCTCTTCACTGTAAAAAGTGGTGAGTTACTATTCAATATATATTCAAAATATTCCAAGAAGATATTTCCAAAGGAAAGAGATTTTTTTTTCTTAAACACTTCTGCTAACTGCTTTTTATTAAAATTAAAGCATTAAAATGAATGTTCAACCAGCTCATTGCTTAGTTTAAATGGCCAAAATAAGTGGAGAAATTCAGTGTACTGCAGTAAATCATTGTGAGGGTGCTGTAAAAGCCCAGGATCCTCAGTGTTTGTCTTCCTCTTTTCCAGCACTGATGAAATCTCCAGCCAAACTCTGTCATGAATGTGAAGTTAACACTGGCAATAACTGTTTGTGTCACCCTGTTTTATGGGGAGGCTGTTTTCCTCTGAATAGGGAGAAAAGCAGAGTTTGAATTCAGATTGAAACGTTGCTGGAAGGAGGGGAAATGTGATCATTTGTTTATCAGCATTTGCACCACGATCATTACAGGGATATTTGAGTCAAAACAGAGCAAGGGAGCAATTCCCACTCCTAGCACTTGCAAGACAAGTTGCATTCCTGTGTTAATTAAGCTTTAAGGCAGGCCAGGAGCTTGGGATGAATCCTAATGTGATAATTTCCATCATAACTGAAGGCAGGCAGAGGTCAAGTTTTCTACTTTTCATTGCAACCAGCTTTTAAATGGTGATAGATCTGGTGGGTGTGAAACCACCACACCTGCCAGAGCTTCGTGGGCCTTCTAAAACTCTCTGAAGAGCTCTGGGGTTCTGCTCAATCAAACAATTCAAAGCCTTCAGAAGAAGATTCCTGGCTGTGGTGCAGTTGGATCAGGACACATCAGGTGACAAATGGCTGAGGAAGAAGGGTGAAGAGCTTCATCAGGGCTGTGTTTTGCTGCAGAGAGAGTTGAATCCCAGTTAAACCCCAGTTTGCAGTGAGGACTGCAAGTTCAAATTGACAACTGGAGGAAATCTGTGTCTAGATCAGGAGGTACTGACCCAAACCTGGAGGTATCAATCCCACAGTGCTGCCACAGGGCTGACTTGGTGTTGTGGCAGCAGTTCATCAGCACAACAAAATGAGCTTGGGTCCCATTCCAGAGAGAGTCTGAACTCAGATTTCCTTCTCTTTGGACCACGTTTGGCAAGGAGAAGAGTAATTGTGGCCTTCCACTGCCTGAAGGAGCAACAGAAAACATGGAGAGAGACTGTTTACAAGGGCCTGGAGGGACAGGACACAGGGAATGGCTTCCCACTGCCAGAGGGCAGGATTAGATGGGCTATTGGGAAGGAATTGTTCCCTGTGAGGGTGCTGAGGCCCTGGCACAGGGTGCCCAGAGAAGCTGTGGCTGCCCCTGGATCCCTGGAAGGGTCCAAGGCCATCTTGGACAGGGCTTGGAGCAACCTGGGCTAGTGGAAGGTGTCCCTCCCCACGGCAGGGTGTGGCACTGGATGGGCTTTAAGGCCTTTTTCAACCCCAACCAGTCTGGGATTCTGGGATTCTTTAAATGTCAGGGCTCATCAGAAGCCTCCACCTGAGCTGCAGTTCATCCCCACACAGCATTTGGAAAGTTTGGACTCTCAAAGACTCTTGTATGAGTCCAAGATCTACTTTACATGCACTCCAGGGTTGCCAGAGCATATCCATGAGCTTGGCCAAGAAGGACAACCAGAGAGTGAATCATTGGATTTACAGTATGTAAAATACGTGGAGAACCTGCAGAAAGGGAGGAGCTTTTTGTGCTCGAAAGAGAAAGTCAGACTAACTTTGTGAGGAGGTGGTTTAGCAGTGAACATCGTGGTGGTTGTGGGTTTCCAGTTGGACTTAATGAACTTAAAGGTCTTTTCCAACCTTGACAATTCTGTGAGTCTGTGATTGTAACAGCCAGGTAAGAACTCTTTGTATACCCAAAAACACAGGAGTTCTCCAGTTTCAAATTGGGAGCACAGAGCATCTCACCTATCAGCCTTCAGTCTCAGACCAGTATTTTCAAGCGTCAAACTGAGTATTTTGAGTTTTGGATGCAGTTTTCTTACAAAAAAAAAAGAAGAGAATTTTACATAGGAATATATGCCAGCATCTCCTAGGTGAGATTTCAGGTTCCTCACAAAGCAGAACAGAATAATATTGGCTTTATCCTTTCTAGGGCCAATAACCAGTCCTCAGGTAACACACAAACACATCTTCTCTTAAAATCAGAGCTAACAGATAACAAAGAATTACTAAAAATTGGTCTTTTATAAAGGCTTATTTGCCTAAAATTGGGGTGTTTTCTTCTATTTCTTCTCATTTGGTGTACAGTGTCTTCCATCAGAATTCTCCAAGGCTCCACACCAAGGAGCCCGGAAAAAATATATTTCCCTGCATTTTTCTTGTTGGCAGATACACCCTTTTCACGTGAGGGAGGTCAAATATAATTCTAAACCAGTAATAACCGGAAACATGATGGGACGAGATTTTCGATTTCATCTTCAAAAACTTTTTGTTCATTCACAAATATTTCAAGTGTAATAAGGAAAAAGCTCACAGAATTTTTTTTTAGGGGGAAAAAAAGTATATAACAATTGAATTCTCTAGAAGGCCTAAACCACTGCATTTTAGTCAGGATGATATGATGTTATCCCCTTACACATGGGTTCTTCATGGCATTTTTCTTGTCTCAGATGGTGGGAGTGTCCTCAAAATGGCAAACATCTCCAAAAAGTTGGCTTGAAAGCACTGAAAACCGTATAAAATACAGATTTTTTTTCAGTTTTAAGCTGAGCCTGGTATTGAAAATCTTTCAAAATCAGTTATTTCCCTGAAAAGTTTAAAAATAGTCCCTAAGACGAAATATGTTGGAGAAAATTTACATGTGGCAAGAAATAATGCAATGCTCATCTTTCTAGGGCCTGTAAACTTCCAGGGTATGAAAATAGCTCCTGATAGAGAAGTGATTTTAATGGGTCAAAATAAGGATGGATGAGGGGCTTTTTGCTTCCCTCGCCTCATTTTTTCTAGTGAGTCCTGAATTATCAGAGGCAAAGGCTGTGACAGCTAATCCAACATTTGCCAGCACAGGGAAAATGTCTGAAGGACAGCTGGAAATAGGACCTGTGAGAAATAGAAATAACTGATTATTAAGGAGGTGCAATCACATCCCTCGGGTGTACAGTGCATATTCCAGGTGCTTGATTTTCCCACCTGTTTAAGAAAAAACTCTTTAGAGAAACCCAGGTAAAACAAAACTTCATGAAGCTGCTTTCAAAGTAAATATATTGATATGAGAGTTTAATGGGATTATCCTTCTTCTGTTCAGTCTCTTGTTCTTTTATCTGTACTACACTACAGGAATAATCTATCTTCAATCCAAAGAAAAATTTATATCCATGGATTAACAGCTGTTATGCTCAGCCTGAATTTTTCAGTGCTATTCTATCATTACATCTCACAGATACCACTAGCAGGGGGCCAGCAATTCCACATGCACCTTACAGGAATTTTTCAGTGGGCACTAGGAATAACACTTGAACATTCCTGAAAAACAAACCCAGCTCTGCAGCAACCAAGGGGGAATGGGTTCCCACTACAAGAGGAAAAGTTAGATGGGATACTGGGAAGAAAATGCTCCTTGTGACAGTGGGAAGGCCGTGGCACAGGGTGCCCAGAGAAGCTGTGGCTGCCCCTGGATCCCTGGGAGTGTCCAAGGCCAGGTTGGACAGGGCTTGGAGCCACCTGGGACAGTGGGAAGTGTCCCTGCCCATGGCACCAACCAACTGATTGGTCAAACCATTCTGGGATCCTGTTATTTGTCTTTCTGGGCTGTTACCCACTCAATGTACCCCATGCTTAGCAGTGGCCTGTAGAAAATGGTAGATCTGTGCAAATTAAAGCCAAATAAAAGATTAGAAGGCAGCACAAAACCGTTTGATGGAGAGGACTCTGCAGGCACAGAGCCAAAGGGTCCCAAATTATTCACCATTCCTACAACAATTCCCACCACGTGGAACTTCTGAGGTTAAGAAATCAGCCGCCGTCTCTCAGCTCCCAGGATTCCAAGCCTGTCCTGCGTGCCCCAAATCAATATTCATGATCATCAGTTAGAGGTAATGTGATAACAAGGCATCTGAAAGATCAGAAACAGTGTTTTCCCTCTCTGTGGCACCATGGGATTTGTCATTTGTGACTCTGTAAGGATATAGGATTTGGGGAGCTGCGACCATCTGGATGCATTTTGGCATCTGTTTTATTTCATTTATTGGTCTTTGCAGGTCTGTCCAAACAAACAAAACAAAGCCCTATAGCAACATTTTGACAACTTTAATGAAGATAATTTTAAGGTACTGAGAGCTAAGAACATCTTCTGTAGAGTCCATTAATTTTTCATTGATTTCATTGTACAAAGGGATTAGGCAGACAAAAATAAATTTTAAAAAAAAGGGGGTAATTAAATACCTTACATCTGACATTTGTCACATGCTTTTCTTAAAGTTCAAAGTTACCACAAGGTAGTACCTATCTGGATTACTAATGGCTGGAACTTTTTTAGGGAAATATGAAAGCATTTACTTTTTAAATGACTAGTAATGTCTCATTTTGATATTTTATTATTACAGGTTTAGAGTATAAAGGAAATTATAGTTTGATCCAGGTAAGTTGAAATGAGATATAACAGCTACTCCCTGTTTGCTACATAATGTTCTATCAGCATCTATTATTTACGAGTTGAATTTTGTAGTCTTTTTTTAATCCCATTACCATAAAGACTGGTCTTTTAATAATAAATTTAATTAAATGCATTATATCTAGATGTCTTTATAACTGCATTTTGAGAATATTATTTTTTGGCTGCAAATATCCCTTGCTATTCATAATAAAATTTGGACTTGACTGTGGTCAAATGGAAATAACAATTTTTCATACCATTCTTAGCTCAAGGTAAATGATGCAGAAAAGAAAAATATCAACAACTGATGGTTTATTTGCTTCACTTTTGGTTTTTTTACTTCTCCTGTTGAGGTCTGAAACGTACAATTTCAGAAACTTGAAAACCAAGTGCAGGAAGAGAGAGAGAGACCATTGTGTTATAGTGTAATTTCAATCAAATTCTCAGATAAAATTATTCTCAAATTCACTTTTTTGGTTTAATTTTTTCAGTCGCTTGGTATAATTTTAGTCAAAATTCAATTATTTTCCACTAATCCGTGATGTCTGAGTTACATAAATGTTATTTTCAGTATGTTTAATAATTATTGGAGTGTTTTCTACTGAGTTCCCAGGCAGGGCCAAAAAATAAAGTGACCAGTCCAGGTGAAGCAAAGTCCCCTGAGTTTGTGTGAGTCCTTTAACAGCAAAATCTGCTGGACATGACCCTGAATCTCTGCACTTTTCTGGAATCCTGTGTCTTGAGCTGCTTTTAATCCCAAACTTTGGTCTTACTGTCAGGATACTGCTAAAAAAAGTGGCCGTTGCGATGGTTGCAACTAAAGCTTCACTTGTCTGTCACTGGGGGAAGGGTTCACTGTCATACAGGAATTTTTGTTAAGATTTTCTTGCAGCATCACTGCCCCGAGGGTTGCTGGCTCACACCTGTAAGTTGTGGGGGAGCAGGACACGTTTCCCTTGGTGCTGCAACTGGGATCATCCCACACCTCGAGTCCTGTGCTCAGTTTTGGGCTCTCACTAAAAGAGGGACGTTGAGGAGCTCGGGAAAGGTCTGGACCATCAGGAGCAGCTGGGGAGGCTCAGCCTGGAGCAAAGGAGGCTCAGGGGGGACCTTGTGGCTCTGCACAACTCCCTGACAGGAGGGGGCAGCCGGGGGATTTGGGCTCTGCTCCCAGGGAACAGGGACAGGAGGAGAGGGAACGGCCTCAAGCTGTGCCAGGGGAGGTTTAGATTGGATTTTAGGGAAAATTTCTTCACAGAAAGAGGGAAGCACTGGCCCAGGCTGCCCAGGGCAGAAGGTTACGCTTGATGATCCTGGAGGTCCTTTCCAGCCCTGGTGAGTCCATGATCTCAGTATCCCACATAGATTCACTCATGAAGAAATGCCTCTGGTGTCCAAGTCATCCAGGGCAAGGATGAATCCCCCTTTGCAGCCCTTGCTGTGGAAAACCTCCCTCGTGTTTAGAAGACTGAACCCACTCTTGATGAAAAGAGTGCCATTGGAATGACATCAAAATGATGGATTTCCGGGATTTCAGAGGGAGTGGGACCTCAATTATTTATCCTCTGGGGCAATATTGCTTATAGCAAGCAAAGTGATATTGTGGAAAAAAAAATAATTCCACATTTCCACATTAATTTTCTTCATTACCTTCGATTTATATTAACTAATTTCCATGTGCTCCTTTCTCACCTTAGCTGGTTGCAGCCTTCAATTACCTTAATTTAACCAGAAATCTCCAGATAGGTCACAGCTCTCATGTTTAATGAAAAATGAGTGAAATAGGCTTAATAGAAATTCATAAGTTCCTGATGTTCTTTGGAGTAACACATACATTATTTAGTTCTGAGTGATGCTCTACACATTTAACCATATTTAGGCTGCTAATTGTACTGGATTTAATGTCCCTGTGGGAGTATCGTTCACAACACAAGACAGCTTCTCACTGAACTCCTTGCATTTCTCACCAAAGCAAAAACCACTCCTGGATACTGATTACTCCTAATATTCAGAGTTTCAACGATGGAAGAATGCTTTGTAGAATAAACCAGAAAATCCTTAATTACTTTTAATGTTCCCTGAACTGCTCTAAGTCAAGGTAAAGTGATAAGGAGACAATTTCTATAATGTTTCAAAGCATGGTGAAATATCTAATTTTTTCTGTTCAATCATTGCGGATATTTGTCTTCAACACTTGGGGTCACTAATTCCAGTAGGAGTTGAAGGTGCTTCCATGCTGAAAAAAAGATCCTCTCCCTTTTTTTGGTCTTTTCTGTCTTGTTTTACACTGGGAAGGCTCTAATAACAAACACTCTGCAAACTTGCTGGTGAACTAAATTAGGCAAGGAAATGTTATTTATTCCAGACTGCCTGATCCAAATTGGCTTCAAAGGGATGTTCTTCCTTTGGAATTTTGTGTCTTTTCTCCCCAGTATGTGATTGCATATGACATTGTTCAGGGCATTGAACTGGAGAGGAGAAATATTGGTATTCCAAGGGAAGAAAAAAAGAGCCAACAAGACAAAATTGAAACGTGAAAAAAGAGAAAGGCTGAACTTTCCCTTCAGTCATTAAATTATGTCAAAAATATTGAAGCACAGTATGTGGCTTGGCTACAAATAATGGGTTTTTTTAAGAAAAATATCTGTGAAATATTGAATTCATTCTGCAAAATCCATATGGTAGCAAACATTCTTTCAGCAAAAATGATGGAAGATGTTTTTTGAAACCATTTTCGAAAGTCAAAAATTTTCGACAACTTGACTTTTTGTACAATCCTGGTGACCTACATATAAAAATAAACATAGAGGCTTCTTTTAGGTAACAAACTCAGTTTTCAAAACATCAGTTTTGATGATTCTCAAAGTTTTTCACCACTGAAATAATCAGTATTGTACAACTTAACTACTATGGATTTCTAAGCTAATTGGCAAAAACATTTTGGGGTAAAAACGTTCTTTTTATTATATTCTAATTCTGTTTTAAAGGAATTGATTTTCTACCTAAAACATACTCAAAATTCAAGTGTTTGCTGTCAACTTGTGGAGAAGCTAAGAATTCAAGTCATTTAAAATTGCATATTTTGTTTGATCCTGTTAATTGCCACACAAATGAGACCTTAGGCCTAGAGAAAACGATATTATAAAGAGTTCTGAAGACCTCTAAAAATTAAAGCAGCTACACTCACTAAGAACTTATTTCTCCTGCTATTAAAACTTTTGGACCTAGAAATACCAGAAGAGTAGCTGATCCATTGAAACTTGTGGGATTTCTTAAAACCGGCTCTAGGCACAACCTTGGTTCAAACAGATGGTGCAGAAAACACAGGAAAAAAAATTATTTATCTTCTTCCCAGTGGGAAATGGAAGTAATTGGCTTATAAGGCATCAGAGAAGGTCACTACTTGTCTCGGTTTGAAAGACGGCTGTCTGCTAAGGAAGGCAGGAGCCTCCCTTGGAATGGAGAATGAAACCCCCTTTCCCTCTGAATTATTATAATTTTGGAATTAAGGGCTTTCAGGCAAAGATATGAGGAATAGGAATAACAGTTCTTTACTAATATATATATATACATATATATAGAAACAGCAAGGCACCCAACAACAGTAACTGTGGCAGTAACAACACAGCAGAAGCAGTAACCCAGTGCCAGCCTCTCTCGGCCGCAGGCACCTTCCCCTTCCGCGCAGGGCCGGTCACAGCCGGCAGGGCCGCTGGTGGCTCCCGGGGCGCGGGGCGGCTGCGAGGGGAGTCTTTCGGCTGCAGGGGGGCTCCGGAGCGAGCTCGGGGAACACGCGGTGATGGCAGCTCTCCTGTCCGGGGGAGGATGGAAGAAAAGCTTCACAAAGCCCCGGACAGCCGATTCCGATGTCCAGCCAGACCCTCGGGAACAGCAGGCGTGCAGCGAAGGCTCACAGGAGCACAGCCCAGGAGCGGCGAGGCAGGGCAGCCGCGGCCCAGCTTTCAGCGGGGCAGGGAAAAGCAGCCTTGGGGTCCCGGCGGTTTTCTCTGAGGCACGGTGGTGGGAAAAAGCCGGAGAAAAGCCGGACTCGGCAGCGGTGGGTTCTCCCCCAGAAGCGAGCGTGGCCTCTCTCTCTCCCCCCGAACGCCGAGAGAACCCCGCGCCAGGGCCCGCACCGCACCCCAAGTAAAAAGAGGCAGCTCGCAGACCCTCCCTTCCTGTGGCCAGGTCCTTTTGTCTCTCTTAAGTACTCAGTGATTTGTCTCCTAGCTGCCTGCACGGGAAAAATTCTTTAAGAGAAAAGGAAAACAAAAGGGTAACTCCTAAAACCCAAACACTACTTTAGGTTTAGTGGCCTAGAGGAGGTCAGCAATAGAACCAGGAAACCTGTTCACATCATCAGATCCTAAATTTGATGCTGGAAATACAAATTGATTCTTGTCCCCAGTTAACACCACTTCACTTTTTTCTTTTTCGCCTGCTTCTTCTAAGAAATCCTAACTTGGAATTTTCTTCCTGAACATCAGAAATGACTCAGATTTTCTTTTCTAAATTACGTTGAAAATTCTAATAATAATGTAGTGATTGTACATTTAGATTTCCTGGAACTTCTGTCTTCGTGGGGGAATTTAGGGTGGAATTCATGTTGCCTATCTTCAGACGTCTTCAATGTGGATTTTAATGACTGAGTCTGCTGTTTCAGGCTGCATCTGCATTAATGCCTTAATTCAAAACAATTGAGGTTCCTTTTCTTTCAGAGAGACTCTAGTGAAACACTAATTAACCCTCATTAACCCTAACCCAGTGTTATAAACCATTGCAGAGCAGGTTCAGAAATTCCACAGAAATTCAGCGGCACTACCAGCAGGAAACTGGGATGCATTTTGAATCATGTGAAGGTACTCAAAACACTAAACAACTACCTAAAAATCTACGTAAGTATTCTTCCTGCTGCTTTATGATAATATTAAAATATTTGTTTACATCTTTACCATTTATTTTCTACTCTTTATAAAATCTTTCTGGTATAAGAACACCACTAAAAGAATAAGTTACTAAAAATATCTTTTTAGATGTCAAAGCTGAAAATGAAGCTCTGACCTGAAGCTTCACCTGTGCAGATTCCTCCTCTTCATGTAGAATAAAATATTTTATCCTGAAGATTAGGATGTTTCTGTGAATGTTGAGGCTGATATATACACTGAAATCAAAGGGATTCATGGATGTGCATCCCAAAAATCCTGAGCACAACAGCAGCTGAGGAGATTTGGCACATCTCATAAATCACTCAGTCAACACCAGACAGGATTATACCTTCACTGCAAACCTCTGACACATTTCTTTATGGAATCTGTATCCTACACTGGATCATCCCAGGATATTTATATCATTACAGAGCCTGGGAAAAATGATGCCTTGTTCTGATAATGTCGTTTTAGTTCCGGCAAAGAAGAAATCTAGACAGGCTGGTGAAGCAATACAAGATTTCTCATGTAGTTTTAAGTTTGATGCTTATTTATCTGCAAAACTTCTGCCATAAATAAAGCTAATATTTCACGTGGCAATGGAAATTTTTAAGAGGAGTGGCTGAATGTGCACAGAGATACTGACAAATGAAACAGCAGTGAAATAACAGGTTTTCTTACAGAAATCGCAGTGGTGTTTTTCCTGCTGTGAATGAGGCCTGTCTCAGTTGAAGAATTTTCTCAGTGTGGTACAAAGAATCTTTAGTACAAAGGAAACTATTTTAAAAATATCTATTGGATCTAATAGTTACTGCATTACTCCAAATGTCTGTAGAGTAATTAATTAAATACAATCCAGTCATATCACTCAATCCCTTTATAGATCAGATAAGTTTGCTCTTGGAACAAGCCCCTTTTCCCCCCTTTTGTTAAATACTCACAATTTTCTAACTAAACTTATTATTAGAAACCTTCTGGGTTTTCACAAAACTAATAAATAATCATGGTTAATTTAAAATTCTTGCCCTTGTGCCACTGTTGTCATTCCACAGGAGATTGTGCTCCTTCTCCAGTGATCATCCTTTAATTATTGCATCTATGGAAAACAACTGCATCTCCTCTCAGACTTTGGTTTGCTTGGATGAAAAAAAAAAAGCCAAAACCATCTGTCACCTACATTTCACAAGGGAAGTGACTCCAATTCCTAACATTCCTGTGACCTCTCTTCTGCATCCGCCCCAGCTGGAATTAATCCTGAAAGCAAGGACTGTAGGAAATGCTCCATGCAAGGTTCAAATGGTACCTGGCATAACATTAATAATTCCCAGTAATTGGACAAAATGCTCTTCCTGATACATCCCAACATTTGCCTTTTCCATGGCTTCACCAAAGTGGTGGATTTTCACCTAATCATCAAAACAGGAGATAGGAAAAGTCCTTTCAACTTGGCTCTTCAAATATACAAATCCATTCTGTTTCTTCCTTTATTAATTTTTAAGTGAATAATACAATATTTATTAGATTAAGGGCAAGAGAAGTATAAAGGTTAGGATTCCTGGAGGTTCTATAGGACAAGGAAAAATGGGACCAGGACTGAGCAAATCTTTGGAATCAGGGTTCTGCAGGTCAGCAGCAAACCCAAAAAATGGGGGAAAACCCTGGGAAAATCTGAATAATGTTCAGTAAAGAGTAAAGAATAAAATGTTCTTAAATGCAAAATAGGATTCCTTTTGATGGTCAAGGAAAAGCTTTCTGGTTTTTACCACTTAAAAAGAGCTCAGCTTATTCTTTTATCTACATTTCAGATTTTTTTCAGCCAAAGTGATGCTACCAGTTCTGCGAGTAAACAAAGAAACCAAAGAGAAAGAGGGAAAAAGAAGAGAAGAAAATAAAGACAACTTAAGAAACTAAATTTGCCCAGGGAAAATGGCTCCTGGACAGAACTTTATGGAGGCTCTAAAAAACATCCTTAAAATTCAGATGCCTTCCCTTCATCCATGAGCACCAACCAAACTATGGATTTGAACATTTAAAATGACCCTACCAGTTAAATTAAGAAATTCAGCTTAACAGCATTAGTAAAGATCACTTTACATTGAAATTAAATATCTATATTGGTGTTGCAAGTTGTGAAACTGAAAAATGTTCCAAAATACTCAGGTTGGGG